>QEPC01001788.1:1005321-1015486 GCA_003113815.1 Sphenodon punctatus
TGATGTTAACCCTGGGAACTCCTTGCTGCTGTGTTGTGCCAGTGTTTTGCCAGTGTTTCCCTGTGTTTGGGGTTTATACATTATTCATTTTAAGCTTGATGTGCATTGTAGACTGTGTTTTCTTCCATCTGATGTTGACCCTGGGAACTCCTTGCTGCTGGGTTATGCCCTGGCTCCGCCTACCATTGCCCTGGCTCTGCCCACCGGCTCGCCGCCCACGAGCTCGCCGAACAGCCTTACTGCCCCTCCAAACAAAAAAAACACCAGCCGTCCCTGATGAGATAACACTTATAAACTTGCCAAACGTCAGTGTAACATGTATGTGCAGATAGGGAAGTGGATCAGAGTGACTAAGTGTGCTGAGTTCCACAACATGCAACCCTTGTTATTTCTTTGGCCATGGATCCAAGTCACAAAACCTGAACATTAGCAGGAGGAGGGGGATTATTTTGTTTCATTTGTTGTTTTCTGTTTAGTTGGTGTTTTGCTTTTTTTTTAAATTATTATTATTTTATTAAAGTAATCTTCTTCATTCCCCTCTCAGCTATGATGCACATACTGGTGACCGTTCTCGACTTCAGTTCTTATTAACTAGTAAGTTGTCTTGACAGATTAGAAAGAGAGACATAAAATAGGCTAGATAGATCCCACATTGGTAATTAGGAAACTGTACCAAGAATGAATAAAATAAACCATAGTTTACCTGTTGCAGCACTTAATCTACTGTCATGCTGGGATTCAGTTTTGGGAATGGTCTCAAGCTTCTCAACAGTTTGGCAGTAGGACTCTAATACGTTAACATGGGACATCAAATTTTTCTAGCCTCTGGACACGATGTGGTGATAGTGGACTTTTCAGTAGATGTGGCCTGTTGAGGTGGCATTACATTTCCTTATGGAAGAGACCTGTTGATTGTCTTTTTGGCCAGTAGGCAATAAGGATTGCCTGAATCTATTAAGGTGCTCCAAGTGAATATGATATGCTTAGGATAAAGACATGGGTTGATCTTTACTTCAATCATTCATTTTTCAGTGTAGGGGAGTTAGCTGAAAATAAGATGTAGAAAAGGTGAGATAAGTGTTAGTGTAGATGATAAGATGTCAAAAATTTCTGTAAGTTGAAAATATGAAAATATTGTTCTTGAGTGTATTTTCTTTGCTGAAGACTGAACACTCATATAGCTGGTATCAGTCTGAGTCACTGCTCCAAGTTTAAGTCACAGCCTTGCTCCAACTATCGAACCCAGTTGATCAACACCAGGGAGGAATTTTGCCCAATTCTCCTATAAATTAGGGGTTAAACTAAGGAGCACCTTAGTTCTTGCCTAGGGCAAAGATCTCATTGAGAATGGGCTTCTCAATGAGATTTTCTACATCAAGAACCTCATGAAAATTGGACTTCTCACTGCCATTCTTGTGAGATTCTTGAAAATGGCCACCAAGCAGCTGCGCATGCACAGTATGGCCAGGGCAGCCAATTTGCTCGTGCACGGAGCATTTTTAGGATTCTCAAGAATCTCACCAGATCTCACAACCATTGTGAGAATCGTGCATGTTCTTGCAAGAATGCTTTTGCATTCTCATTTCTGCTCTACTATACATTCACTCTAGCAT
Source organism: Sphenodon punctatus (assembly GCA_003113815.1). NCBI lineage: Eukaryota > Metazoa > Chordata > Lepidosauria > Sphenodontia > Sphenodontidae > Sphenodon > Sphenodon punctatus. The sequence continues at coordinate 1,006,935 of QEPC01001788.1, forward strand.
TGTGAAATGTTCTCAGTGCCCTTCATCATCCTATGTCACCTTCTGTCTTCATACCTTTTTTGGGAATTCCTACTTTCTCATAAGTGTCTCTTCCTTTCTTTCTTCTCGCTTCCCATGGGAGTCCTACGGTATGACGGTCTTGGGCTCTTTCTTTCCTTCCAAGGGGTACAGAAACATCACAGGATGGAGTGGCTATACCCCCCTCTCATCACGTTTGGGGGACAGTGGACAGCCCCTTCACTTTCTGCATTTTAATTTAATGGAATGTCGGGATGAAGGGAGCAGAAATGCTCCCCCCCCCAAAAACCCCCATAAAATCTAGATAGTTGTTACTCTGCTTCTCTTTTTTTACACCCTTTCCCTGCATGATCTTAACCACTCGCATAGCTTCAGCAATCACTTCTTCAGTGTTGTTGACACCTAACAAATCTATCTCTCTGCATCTGACAGATCGATCTCCATCAAATCATGCACCTGTCATTCTCTGACCCCTCATCCTGGTGCGTTTGCTGTCTGCTTTAACTCACAGAAACAAAACTACACTACTCTCCTAGAATATTTTTTCTCTTCTCCCACTCTTAAATGGACCACCATTCTCCATTATGTACAGGAAACAACCTGGGGTCATGTTGGTCCAGGTTGAACAAATACCGTTTTCTTTCTCTCAAAATATTTTGTGGAGAAGGGGGACAAAACTGTTTTTTCTTGTAAATGGACCACCATAGATGGTCCATCAGTGTGGGCCCTTTTTAAACGGGCCACGGCATAGGGGCGATCGGTGTGTGCAGTGATCCGGGGGGCAGGTGCACATGGGTGCACACTGATTCCCCACACATCCCCACACACGGAGCAGCCTGCATTGCTGCCGGTTGCTCTTTGCGTGTGTGTGGGGGATGCTTGGGTCGCGGGAGCATGCACCCAAGCATTTACACGACACGCTGCCCCACGTGGGCGATGAGTGTGCATGTGTGAGCATCTTGTGTAAAAAGGCCCTTTGTTTCCAGATTTCCAAGACAGGAGGCTGTTTTCTTTCCAGTCTTAATGAAGTGCAATCTTCAGGTCTTCCTCTCTGCAGGCCCTTGTTGTACGGACAAAATTGGCCGGTGGTACCCTCAAGAGGGTGCTCCCAGCCAACAGCAGGAGCTGCAGTAGAGCATTAAGGAAAGGTGGTTTTCAGATATGTGGAGCCCAAGCCATTTAGGGCTTTCAGGGTCAACACCAGCGTCTTGAATTGTGCCAGGAAAGCTACAGGAAGCCAGTCTAGATTATAGAGCACAAGTGTAATGTGCTCACAGCGATCCACCCCAGAAAGGAGCCAGGTCTCCGCATTCTTCACCAGCTGCAGCTTCTGAACAGTCACCAAGGGCAGCCCCACATAGAGTGCATTGCAATACTCTAGTCTCGAGGTAATGAAAGCATGGATGATGGTGCGCAGATCCAAGTCAGAAAGAAAAAACAGTAGCCTTCTCACAAGATGTAGTTGATGAAATGCGCCCCTGGCTACCATTGCAACCTGACAATCAAGGTACAGCAGAGGGTCCAGAAGCACACCAAGGATGCAAACCTGAATAACTAGAAGGGGCTGGACCCTCTCCAAGTCACAAAATTGGCCAACCATCATTACTTCAGTCTTGTCTGGATTCGACTTCAATCGGCGCTCATTCATCCAGTCCCCAGTAGCTGCCAGGCACCAGGAAAACACTGAGACAGCAGGACCTGGGTTAGATGAAAAAGAGAGAGAGCGAAATGGGTGTCATCAGCATACCAACGGCACCTCACTCCATACCTCCAGATGGTCTCACTCAGTTTCAGATACACACTGAACAAGTGGGTAACAAGATGGAACCCTGCAGGACACCACAAGGGAGGTCCCGAGGGGACGACGAGCAATCTCCCATCACCATGTACTGAGTTCTCCCCACCAGGAACATACAGAACCACTCAAGAACAGTCCTGTGCACCCCTGCCCAGTTCCGTATATGTGTCACCACCTCAGAATCAACTGTATCAAAAGCCACTGAAAGATCTAACATGATCAACAGGGCATAATTCCCTCTTCAATTTCCAGGCGTAGCTCATCAACCAAGGCCACATGTGCAGTCTCCGTTATATACCCTGGATGAAAGCCTGACTTGAAATGGGTCCAGGAATCCGAAAGTGTCAATGTATCTGAAGTTGCCGGGCAGCCACCCGTTCAATAACCTTCCCTAAGTGAGACGTTTACTGGTTGTAGTGTAGAGACAGTAGTCTTTGATGTGAATACTTGAAATCAAGTTCCTTGCACACAACAAAAGTCACTCATTAGCTATTGGATGACAATAGACTTTGAGGCTGCGTTGCATTTGAACATAAACATGATAAATTGAGGGAAAGGCTCTATATTGGTTACCTTTGAGCCATATGGCTCTCTTTGAAACTATTCAGGAAAAATTAGTGACCTTTTTAAAATTGAAATTAGTGAAAGAAATTACATAGGTTAACATTGTTTTGGGTCAATTGTTTTAAAAATAGACAAATGAAGAATTTAAAGGTTTTTAATATTAAAGTGCTAATTCATTAAAAAGCATAACATATCCATTTTTTTATACTGAACTTTCATGCATTTGTGAAAACTATTAAGAGGCAAAGAGGCTTAATAGTGAAAACTATTAAGAGGCAAAGAAAATCAAATCAAAAATTTATAGGAGACTTTTCTTAAAGAAGTATTACTTTAAGACGTGAAGGGTTCATGTTATCTTCTGCTACTTACCAAAGTGGATTCCTAGTTCCAGCTAGGGATGCTAGCCATTACCCTAACAAATAATTCCCTGCATTGCTCTTAAAACCTTACAATAACTGAGCACGAATAAGTAATTTATATCTTAGTCACATAGTGGTCTTTTAAGGAGGCTGTTATTTTATGGCCCTATGTTGTCTGTAACCTGATGCAAAAGATTTGTTTCTGGTGTCGTGTGAATAAATTTTCCCAGTTGCAAGATTCCTTTCCTTAATATATAATTTCCTGTTTGTCACTTCCTACTTCCACAGAAGTATGTGACACATATTCTGTCACTCCCTGCTCCTTCACAAATATTGCATGTAGTGTTATCGGAAGAGCATTTCTCTGTGCCTTTTGCATTGTAGGAAATACCACAGGAAAGAAAGGAGGGGGACAGCGAAATGCAAGGGAATCAACAATTGTGTGAAGGCACTACTACTTGATAAAGCAAACACAGATTAAGGAACAAGTGGTGCGTTTACATACAGTATGGGTGTTGTGTGAAAGGGCCCTTAATTAGTGCAAGCCTACTTAGTGCTTGCTAAACTTCTTTGCCTTTTGTGTGGGTGTTAATCAAATTCTCCATGTTGCTTAGCATGGTATATATAAATAACAGCATATATGAAATCCATGGCATTTTAAGAGCCGGGCTGGTGTGAATAAATGTGAGTGTAGTGTATTTTACCAGGGATAAGAGCGACTGAGGATGTATTGTAGCAATAAAGGACTGCTCAAATGCCTGCTTTGCAATTCTGGTTTTAATGCTATATTAATTTAAATTTACACTGCAGTCAAGGACATAAGAATATTTTGAGATATTTACTTTTACAATCTGGTGAATGTAATAACATAGCTTTTACAAGGACATAAATCAGTGAGCAGTTGCTTGAGACTTACTAGACAGTAAGGACAAAGGCATTTGTTGTTATAGAAGGCAATGGTTTTAAGCATAGAGATATAGTTTATTTATTGCAACGTTCAGGAAAATCTTTGGTTTCTGCTTCTCATCTTTTCACAAGCTCGCACAAGCTAATCAGTCCTTATTTCAAAACATTAGTCATGACTATATAGTAAAACCAAGATTTCTTCTCCTTTCTTTATTAAGAAGAAAAAGTATTGAGCTTGAAAGCATTTTGAAGGGGTAGGGGTGGCTACTTCACAGGTTGCCGTCACCCCATTGCACTGCAGTTACAAATAGAAAATACAGCATTTTTTGTTCTGTCTTCTACTGAAATCATCTCTTTACTGTAACTCCTTTTTACAGCAGAGATTCCACCAGCTTATCAGTAAAACTAGCCAGCTTCAGGTTCTTCATTTGTATAATTTCAGCAGTAAAGCATTTACAATCCTAGCAGATGCTTCTGTATTTTAAGAAAACTTTATGTACTGGATTTCTATGTCTCAAACTCACTATTTAAATTCAGCAACACGCTGTGCCATTTATGGTGATTAATTCTTAACAGGTATGAAGATCTTCCAAACTAGAGGTGTAATCCTTTGGAATAGCATGCCATTACCTTCATTCTTTCTGTCATATAAAATTCCTCATGTTTAAACTGCTTACATAGGATTTATTTATTTGTTTAAAAAAAGAAAGATTGATAATCTTTATAGAAAATGTCATTTGTTTTAAAGGCTAAAGAACTTGCAGCTCTTAATGTTTCATCTGCATGGTCCTAAGGTGTATTTTTGTTTTATAATTTGATGAATGTGCATAGATCCATAGTAAAGCTTATGAGAAACAGGAAGAAAACTAACCTTTTGAGTTTTTGAAATTGGGTAGGTAATCTCTGGATTGGTTTCAGTGCTGAATGCATTTGTGAAAACTATTAAGAGGCAAAGAAAATCAAAAATTTTTGGAGCCTTTTCTTAAAGAAGTATTACTTTAAGACGTGAAGGTTTCAGCATTTAGGGAAAGGGTGGGCAAACTCCGCAGGCTGGATCAGAGTTGGGGGTGGGGGTGTTTAAGATAGGGGAAGACTGTGCTCAGGATAGGGGAAGGAAGGGGAGAGCCCAGATCATGGATGTATGCCGTGGATCCATCCTCTCGTTGAGTTCATGTCCTCATCTTCACTCTCATCCCCATAGCATTTCTTTCAGCTCTCAAGGGTAGCAACTAGATCCATGGGTGTTGGGCCCAGGAATTTGAAAGGGGCCAAATAAAAAAACCTGCTGAGAGCTAAATTTGACCCTCAGAGTGGAGGTTCCCAGCTGCTGATATATATAAGACCTGAGCCATTGCTTTCTCTTGATTTTCAAACAGACTATTACTGCAAAAAGTTCTTTATTATCAGGAAATTATCACACTTATGATAAACTGAATGATCCAAGTTCAAGTAAGGTATATTCAAGTTAAGAACCCTCCGTTATATCACAGTTAAAATTTACACCCCAAAAAGCTTCTGCAGCCCATCTACTTTATAACTTGTAATATAAAATTGTTGTTGCTGAGCGGTTTTATTAAACTCAACCGGACACTCATTTCATACAACTTAAGGCATTTTCACACAGACACTCTAACACTGATGAAATGGGTGTTATATTTTATTATACGTGATGCAGGGCTGCTCTATGGGTGTCCTGCACCATGTATAATAAAATGTAACACCCGTTTTATCAGTGTTAGAGTGTCTGTGTGAAAAGGGCCTTAGTGTTAAGCATATATTAATATAACATTGAATTAATTTGGAAGATTGTGTCCTTAAAAATATAAGTCCCGATTTCCTGTTATTTTTTTCCCCTGAACATAGGGAGTAATTTCAGTTTTCAACAGAGATGCAAGTAATGGCAAACTCAAGATTGTCTCTGTTTATCAGTTAGATGATTGAACATGCTTTGTCAAATCCAGTGAGTCAGTTTCTGATAAGCAGACAGTAACTACTCAAGAAATGCAGCTCTTGTGATGGCTAAAGTCACCTAATTCAAGGAGCCGCTACGTGTTTATTCTGCATACAACCGTTTTAAAATAACAGAGGTAATGGGACATGACATTTTGGTGTATGAAATGCTTTTTGTTTTGATATTGGAAGTGCTGCTGCATCTTGCAGTATAGAACTTACATATTTCTTTTTTGTTTGTTTTTGAATACCTAAAGTGTGCTATGAAATTTCTCTAATAGTGATTAATGCCTCAAAAGGGAATGAGTCTATTTATTTATTTATTTATTATTTTTGCCTTATTTTAATAGCAACAATAAATAATTGTATTTTTATACCACCCCTCTCCTTGCCAAATGGCACCCAGAACACTTCACAGGCACAAAATAGAGTAATATAAAATTCATTTTAAAAACAATTTAAAAGAAGAATGTAAAGAGGGAGGACAGAATACATTGAAGAACCAGCAGTGGATCCTAATGGCACCTGGAGAATAGATAAGTCTTCAGGTGCTTTTTAAAGGTGAGGGGGGAACTAAGACAAACATCTGAAGGGAGCGAGTTCTACGTTGGGGACCCTTCCACAGCAGAGGTCTGAATGCGTGCTGGCTTGGTCAAAGATGATTTTCTGGTATTGAAGCACATATTATGGCTTCCTAGGTTGAGACCACTGCCAAATTGTGAATAAAGAGAATTTCTGACGAGGTAAAAGCAAAGCAGAGGAAAGGAAAAGATAGGTTTTTAATGTTGTCATCTCATATAATAAACCACTCCAATTGAAGCAACTGATATATAATGGACTCGGAACTGCATACAATACTGTCCAGATATAGAAACTATTGGTAAAGATTCTGCTTAAATGTAATTGCCAAAGTGGTTTTTTATTTGTTTTTTAGTTATAAGATAACCACCTCTGATTCAATTGTACTATTATAGAGGGGCAATTGCACCTCTATTAGTTAAGGTGAGGCGCAGTTTTAATGTAATCTCCACCTGTATCTAACATGGGAGGATTTCTTCACTGCAGTTCTGGTTTGTGATCGAAAATTGTTGCAGACAATTTTATTAGTTATTTCGGGTCCTTAGTAAAGTGATTGGAATAGAACAGTAAAGTTGACATTCAGGTACTAGCTTGTGAATTTTGGAACATTATGGTATTCTAAATAAAAAGTTAGAAAGAATAAACGGCCCCGTTAAAAATGAATGCAAGAAATCCTTAAGTTGTGCATGCGTATTGTAGCTCTTCTACCATTGTCTATACAACATAAATCTTTTGCAGGCAATTATCTTTAGCTAGGGATCTTAGCAAAACGTAAATGTTATAGGCAGTTAACGTTCTGGGTGAAGGAAGCACTGGTAGTTTTGTGTAGAGAATGGTGCTTTTAATAATAAGTTCTTGTTGAAAAATGACTCGTTGAAGAGAACAGAAGAAATCGCTACATTGCACATGTGTATTGTAGATCTCCTAGTGTTGTGTATATATACAACATAAATCTTTGCAGGGAATTGTTGTTTAGTTTGGGATCTTAACAAAAAGTAAACATTATAGACAGTTACAGTTGTGGTTGAAGGAATCACCGATAGTTTTGTGTAGAAAATAGTGCTTTTAATAAAAAGTTATTGTAGAAAAAATGACACGTTGAAGCAGACCTCTCAATTGTCCCAGAGTAGGCGGGACAGCATGGGATGCAGCCATTTTAAGCTTCTGTCCTGTCTACCCTGCCTAGCACTTTAAATGTCCCAAATTCAGGGTTGTGGTGACCCATTGTAGCTTGAGTAAATGGGTGAGTGGTGCAGTGTGCACCAGGAACCTGCAGGGGGAGATGGTTGTGTGGAGCCATGAAATGCAAAGGAAAGAGGGGGGGGAGCTAGGCAGGCTGGAGCTGCGCGGGCTTTTAGACACACACATGTGACTCGTGGTTTGCTGCTGCTGCCATCGCCATTATGCTGCTAACTGGTTTCTCTGCCTGGCCTGACTTCCTCCTTGTTCTGTCCTGTGTGCTTGGAATCCGGTAAAAAGGAGCAGGGCCAGACAAGGGGGGAGAAGAGGATTGTGCACTGGGGAATATGGAGCAGGTGAGGGGAGGATTGTATTCTGAAGATAGGGGAATCAGGGAAGGAGCAGTGCGTGGGGAGCCCCTTGGTCTTTGGGGACTCTTGTATGAGTGGCGGTGGGGGGGGTCAGATAACTCAGGGCAGGGTGGGGTGGTTCGAGTTAGCCTGGGTGGCGGTAAGTATTGGTGGGGTCTGCATGGTAGTAAGGGGAGGGGGACATGTCAGGAAGAGGAGGAGGGAGGGTAGTTTTGCTTGCGGTACCAGTTTAACAGGAGGAGGGGGCAGGTGAGGTGGGACTGGGTGGGTAGAGGAGAGTGAGGGGGGGCAGGTGAAGTCGGGAGGAGGACAAGCTGCTGGGAGGAGATGAATTGTAATGCATTGGAAGAGGGAAGCTGGTTTAAATGTCCCCCAGGCGGCTGGATCCACTAGAGGGGAGCCGGCTTCCTGGGGGAGGATTCAACCCATCATCACGTCCCTGCCCCAGCGCATCACAACCGGAGTGCACTGGAGAAGGGAAGCCAGTTTAAATGTTCCTCAGCTGGTTGAATCCAGAGTGCATCCAGCTGCCTCGGGGAGGATTAAACCTTTTGGCCTCGCTTCCCTACATCCCAGCCGGGGTACGCTGGGGCAAATCCCCCTTTCCCCCTTACCTCCAGTCTCTCTACACACCCTTCCTCCCCACTAAACCCCAGCCTCCACATCCCTCTCTCCCCATTAATCCCCAAACAGCCCCTTCCTCCTCCACTCACCCCAGCCCCCCACAATCCCATTTCCTCCATTAACCTCCAAACACAACACTCCTTTCCTCCCCATTCAGCTCCAGTCCCCCATCTCTCTCCATTAACCCCATTCACCCCAGCCCCC
>QEPC01001788.1:1027746-1042277 GCA_003113815.1 Sphenodon punctatus
GCATGGCAAGGTCCACCAGCACCATAGACAAGGCCACAATGTCAACTAGTATCAGGCCCAAGAACAGTGGTTGCTAGCTTCCTATCAGTTGATGGAGCGGGCTGGGAGTGAGCAAACCCCCACCCAGTGCCTGTCAGCTGATTGTCCGAGCTTAGAGTGAGCTTACGCACATGCGCACACACACACACGACTACCTGTCAGGTGGCCAGAGGGGTGAGGTCTGTTGACTCCCAGCTCCATCAGCTGTCAGCAAATGGCACAGTCAGGAGAAGCTGCTGGAGACAGGGAGGGAGGTCACCCTTGCCCTAGGGTGGCAGGTCCCAGAGCTGAGCCTAGCCCCATGCAGGCCCTCCCTCCTTGTTTCCTTCCCTACATGGCAGCAGGAAGCCGCAGTGGCAAGCCCGGACGCACAGCATGTGGCATGGGTGCTGCCCCCCACCCATGTGTCAGGTTGGAACCTGCCACCCACGGGCAACGGGGACCATCCTGTGAGGCACTCTCAGGGCACAGCTCTGCACAAGTAGAGCCGCTGGTTTCCCTGTACCCCAGACAATGATGAAAGGGAGCCAGCCAGGGATGACAGCTCCTTGAGCTCGGGCTGTGGCCATGTAAGGTTCCCCAGACAAGATCACTCTGGCCCAAAGCCTAGAAGCTGCCACCAGCTGCTTTTCATGGCTTCAGTTCGATTTCATGGCCACAGCCCAAGTCCTGCCTGTGTGTTCGGTTCCTTGGCCAAAATCGGGGCATGGATGCAGTTTGACAGTTGCACAGGAAGTTGTGCATGTGTTCTGCTCTTCAAACTGGCCCAATGGTTGGAGACTGCGTTGCCACTTCACAGGTTGGGCAGGGGATCTAACTGGCCGCTATCTTGTATGTTTTCATCCAGTGACATCCTTCATTGAGAGAATACATCATATTTATTATTACAAAAGTCTACCATAGTTAGGCCATTCATCTGAATCATGTTCTTACAGGGTTTGCTGTTTTTTCTCTTGTAGGTAGAAATAGTTGATATTGAAAATGAAGAAAAAAAGTACTTTCTCTTCCTGGGTCTCTTGGACTTGAGTCACAACCAAGCAGAATTTCAGCACTTGGTTTTGCTCCTGCAAGCTTGGCCACCCATGCAAAATCAAAGCATGTAAGTACTTCTTCAGATGCTACATGACAGAAAAGTGTGTTCCCCTGTTTTTTATTTTGAGACTACTGGACCGTCTAAAAGCCTGTAAAGGAACAAGCATATTCCATCCCAAAGCTACTTATTTGTGAAGTATTTAAAATTATTTATTTGGCATGGCATATAAAATTACTTTTTGAAATGGCATTTAATCAAGATAATCTTTGGGAACGTGTGAATGCTGTGTATTTTTGCTGCTCTACATATTGATTTTTTAAAAGTTTTTCTGCACTGGTCCAAGTAGGATTTTGCAAACTCTCTAGGTTTCTACATAAACATTCTAGCTGTCACCACTTAACCAGAGCTGAGAGATCACCAGGAGCAAGGAAGAAATGCATGACAGAAGTTTTATAGTTACCCTACTTTTGGCTCTCAAAGAGAATCCTGAAGCTGCTCCATGGGCCAGTTTTTGGCAAAAGCCAACAAAAGTATTGCTTACTAAAGACTTGTGTGAGGGGGAACATTCCATTTGTTAGCAAGTAATGGTTCCTCCCTTTCCACACCTTTTAACCTGCTCAACTCACCTCCTAGGCACGGCAAAGAAAAGAGATGTTTGTTTCCACCCATGCAATTCAAAAACTGGTCACACAATGGTGTTGAGCAATGTTTGTGCCTATGTTGGATCTGTTTGCATGGTAAACCAGAATTTGCCTATATTTTTAATTTGATTTAATTTGTTTTTTGTCTTACTTTATATAAAAAAGTTTACTTTTGGTGTGGAGCAAAGTGTGACAACAGCTGATATGTTCTGTTTTGTGATACTTTGGTCGCGCTTTCTAAGAGTTTTTGTTTATTCTTTATGCCGTCAGCTGTCATTGGGGGCTTCTCTTCATCCTCAAAGGAGAGCAGTATAATTGACTTTGTATGAGTTAGCTAGCACAGAGTGCCATCTTTTATCCATCAACTGTTAGGCCGCTTTTATACGAGGCACTGAAAAGCGCCTCCTGAGTCCCACGTTGAGAGAAAAGCCGCACGGGGAGTGTTCACATGATTCCCGCGCTGCCAGAAGTGACGTGTTTCCTCCATTGTCGGCACCACCGCTGCAACAACGGGGAGCACGTCACTTCCGGTAGCACGGGGAGCATGTAAACACTCCCCGCGCGGCTTTTCTCTCAACCCGGGACTCAGAAGGCGCTTTTCAGCACCTGGTATAAAAGCAGCCTTCAGTGAAAAAGGCTGGTTACTGATTTCCACTTCAAATGTCATGTGCCTTCAGTCACATTTTGTTTAGATTTCTGAAAGAGATTCCCCAATGTACTTAAATAAGAGTTTGAATGAAAAGATGGGCTGTGGCTTTATTTTCCTAAAAGCTAATTATTTCTACATCCATTTAACTCACTGGGTTGGCTGGGAGCAATTTGCAGAGACTTATTCACCTAGAAGCTTGCATCAGTGTGTTTCAGATTTGTTACAAACTAAGGATTAAACTCAGTCCTTTTCGTGAGTGAAAAAGGCATTTCTAATGTGCCTAATATTTGTGAAGGGATACTGTGTGACTTGTTGTGAACACATATTGCTTTTTCCCTAAACATAATTTCCATTAAAACAAAAAATTATCTCTCGCAAGCCTTAAATGGGTGTTTTGTAGAAAAGGGTACTTTGTTCTGGAAACTTGTTTTTCTGCACAAGAGCAAAGATAAGGGTTTTCACAACATACTTGTTTAAAAATATTTCAAGGGGCAGAATTCTGTTGAGTTTAATGTTTATGGCCCCCTGAGCAGTAAATTTGCCAACTTAATAGTGATCTGTTGTCATTTTTTTGTATGTGACTTAAATGTTAAAAATCAAATTGAAATTTCACCCCATTATGATAAATTGATGTACTATTCCCTAGTTTGTGAAGATACAGTATTTGTGAAGAGTTCTTTTTATCCCCAAATCCCTATTTTGAGTCTAACTTTACGTGCAATACAGCAAAATAAGTTATTCAAAAAGCAATATAAAATAATCAATTGCAAATGCTTAAAACACTGTATTCTCTTCTGCTATGAATGTTATTCTTCAAATGTTGTCACTAGTTGTATATGGAAATTCATTTTCTATATCAGAAGTTTTGAAATTTTCTTTTTATCCCAAAAAGAGCAAAAAAGCAAAAATTTCAAAATTTTCAAGAAAATGAAAAGTCCAAAACTTTTCTTTTTGTTTGCTTTTAGGTTTCAATAAAATTTTCCACTTAGGTGTGCATAACAAAGTATGAGTTGGTTTTAAAAAGGGGGTACTTGGAGAGTATACATCCCATGATGCACCATTTGTTCACATGCACAATTTAGAAACTTTCCTTTCTCTCTCTCCTGAGGAGGCAGGCAGTCCTAGCTGAGCTTAGCTCCTTCTACTCATAAATAGGCAGGGACAAGAACTTTGATAGGCTGCTTGGACCTGGGGGAGGAGCTAACCCTGGCCTAGCAACTCCAGATCTGTTCCTGCATCTTAGGACTAGGCACAGAAACGGCTCTCTCTGAGAGCCTTTTTTTTTTTAAAAAAAAGAAGACGATGACAGAAGAACAGCAAGGCCAGAGGAGTGTTCCCTCGCCCCAGAACTCTCCCCGGTGAGGGTGACGAGCACGGGGCTTGAGGTACAGAGCGAGCAGAGTGCCGTCTCTCTCCCCACCCAGATGGCAGCGTGGGAGGGAGAGCGTTCCCAGGGCAGTTCCTGCCCTCCGCCTGAAAAACGGGAGCGCTGGGACGAGACCCGAATGGCCAGGAAACAGGCCCGCGGCACCTCAGCGGCGCGTGTGGGCCAGACGGCACAGCAGAACCCCTCCGGGATGCCGGAAAAGGCCCGCCAAGAAACTGTGAGTAGCGCGAGCCCCCGGGCCAAGGACCCAGCGCTTGCACCAACCGGCACCTCAGCAGGGGCCGTGGAGGCGCTCTCGGGGGTGGGGTAGATGGTGTTGCGAAGCCAGGAGGGGGAAAGCCCATGCCTCAGGAGGTCTCTAACCACCAGGCCAGTCTCCAGGCCAGCCAGCCAGGCACATGTGAGAGCGCGTTCCCCCTCCCCTGTCCATTTCTCAGGGCGGGAAGGCCACCAGGCATTCCGGCCTAGGCAAGAGCTTCAGGCCAGCAGGGACAGAGCGAGGCACAACTCCAGGTCCCGTTCATGAGGGCACAGCGGGGACAGAGCCTACAGGTCCCCCAGGAGGCACCGACACTGGGAGTTCTCCTCCCCCAGTATCAGACCTCGAGACAAGGGTACAGCCCAGCCAGAGATGGGGATAGGGCCTCCCCTGGCTACCACAGAGACAGAAGGAGGGCAGAGAGAGAAGCCGCCTCATCCTCCTGATGGGGCTACTCTCACCCTTATTATCAAGTGAAGGGTCCAGAACGTGATGCAATCCCTCCCGCCGCCCCCAAAGGTCCTGCAATGGCTGGACCAACAGTTGATCTCCAAGGATCCCGGCAGTGTGGCGCAACTCCTGGGGGGGTGTCTCGCACACAGAGTTCTGCCGCCTCTCACACAAGTGGAGACGAGGTAGCTTGACCCCGCCCCCATTCCCCCTGGAGTAGGTCCGGCTCCCCCGTTCCGGGGGCAGCGGGCCCAGGGGTCACTGGCCACCCGGAATCCGAAAAGGAGGAGGCCGAGATCCAGGAGAGGGAATGTCTGGATCCGATGTCCAAGGCTGGGGCTAGAATCTTCCTCCCAGATCAGTTTAAGTAGCTTATACCGCGAGTGGCCTCCAGGATAGGCCTGAGTCTTCCAACACACCCTCCCCCATCACAAGTCGAGGATCACCTAGCAGAGGATGCCTCACTTTTTCTCCCTCAGAAGGAGACGGACTCCTCCCGACTGCCCCTACCATCCTTATATTTTCGGAATCTTCAGGGGAAATGGGAGTCCCCAGCTAAAGCGAAGGGAATTCCTGCCACAGCCAGGCGATTTTACTCCCTACCTGACTCCCAGGAGACCGTTTTTTGGTTTCCCAAGGTAAATGCAGGGACATCTGACCTATCCAAGTCCTCTGTACTTCACACGGATGGAAAAGGTACACCAAAGGACCCATTGGACAGAAAAGTGGAGTTGTTCTTGCAAAGGGACTTTGAGACAGCATCTATAGCATGCAGGGCAGCCGCCACAAGTTTCACAGTGGTGAGAGCAATGGTCCTCTGGATTAAGGATCTCAATGAGTTGGCTGCCCCTGTAGAGATGCATGATGCCCAAGAGGCTCTCGGCGGCAGCTGTCTTTACAGCGGACACGTCTCTAGATGCAGCCCAGTTTTCGGCGCAAACCATGGCTAGCAGTGTAGCGGCAAGAAGGATGATCTAACTGCGCCTGTGGAACGTAGAATGCACGCCAAAATGGTCCCCACAACAGCGCCATATGCAGGGGAATGACTTCTGGGACCACATGGAGAGGATAATGACCAACGAGCCAGAAAAGAAGGCCCTTCTCATTCCTCCACCCAAGGAGGACAACAGAAAGAGGCCACCCTTCCGCCAGTCCTTTTGCTACCGGCCCCTCTTCCGAGGGGAAGCAGATCGCTGAACTGAAGGACCCCATCGCAGAGGGGTAATAAATTTAATCCTCAGTTTAAGGGGCAAAACAGATCTGACAGATCAAAGGCCCCACCCTCCTGACTACCTCACCCTTGCGGGGGACACCACAGAGCTAGGGGGTTGGCTCCAAGCCTTCGCCACTCAGTGGGCCCAAACATCAGCAGACAAATGGGTGAGGGACACCATAGCTTACGGATATGCACTGGAGTTCCTCACCCTTCCAGGAAACCTATTCAGACAAGCACCAGTGTCTTGGGTACCGGAAAAACCACAGTGGCCATACGACATCTCTTGGACATCGGGGCGGTACAAATGGTTCCCAAAGAAAAACAGCGATCTGGTGTCTATTCCGTTTTCTTTACGGTCCCGAAGAAAAGCGGGGACATCAGAGCTATCTTAGACCTCAAGTGGGTCAATAAGTTCCTGAATCTGCGAAAATTCAGGATGGAGACGCTGGCCTCAACGGTACAAGCAATCAGGCAAGGAGACTTCCTCATTTCAATAGACCTAAAGGAAGCCTACCTACACGTCCCCATTCGCCCAACACACTGGAGATTCCTATGCTTGCATGCAATCGCCTCCACTTCCAGTACAAGACTCTACCGTTCGGTCTGGCAGCATCACCAAGGGCATTCCCCAAGTTACTTGTGGTGTTGGTAGCCAACCTCAGGAAGCGGGGAGTCCATATATATCGTCCATATCTGGATGATCTCCTCATTCGGGCGTCTTTGCCCCAAGAAGGGAGGAGAGGAGTGGATTACACAATAGAGACCTTACAAGCACACAGCTTCCGCATCCACTGGGAGAAGAGCTCGCTGATACCGACAGAGCTCGCTGATACCGACACAGTCTCTTCAGCATTTTGGCATCATCCTGGACAGCCAGAGACAGGTTGTTCCTGGCCCCAGACAGGGAGGCCAAGGTGAGGCATCTGTTCGAGAGCATCAGGGGGCAAGTCGTATCCACCCTGACAGCCCTCACGAGCGTGCTGGGCACCATGGTGTCCTGCATAGACTCAGTTGCCAACTACGCCCCCTACAAGCTTTTCTGCTACCAAGGCAAGCACAGATCGCAACTCACCTCAATCCATCACTCCAGGTCCCAGACCTGGTCAGATCCTCCCTTGACTGGTGGTTCCAGAAGGACAGATACTCTGTGGGTCTACTGATTCAGCAACCCAACTGCATAACTGTCACCATGGATGCCAACCTCCTAGGATGCGGGGCTCACTGCCAGGAGCTAGTAGCCCAGGGCCGCTGGGGGGCCGAGGACATTGGGACACACATCAACGTCTTGGAGCTAAGGGCTATCTGCCTGGCACTGGTAACCTTCCTCCACAGGCTGAAGGGCAGACATGTTCGGGTTCTAACCGACAATATATCAGCAGTGTCATATGTCAACAGACAAGGGCGCACGAGGTCAAAGAGGCTTCGCCAGGAAGTGATGCCCCTTTTGAACTGGGCAGAGTAGAACCTAGAGTCGATCTCAGCTCTACACGTAAGAGGGGAGCTGAACCATCTGGGTGGACTGGCTCAGCAGAGCGACCCTAGACCTGGGAGAATGGGCTCTCAGCCCAGAGATCTTCAAAGAGCTGGTGAAGAGATGGGGCAGGCCGTACATGGACCTGTTCGCTTCCAGGGTCAACCACAAAGAACAGGTTCTACTCCAGACACAGGGAGTACGGTACAAGCGAACTAGACGTCCTCTCACAGAAGTGGCCCCATAGTCTACTCTATGCGTTCCCATCCATGCCCCTACTAGCCAGGACACTGAAGAAGATCACCGCAGAGAAGGCGGAAGTGATCCTCATAGCGCCAAATTGGCCGAGGAGACCATGGTACTCCACCATCAAGGAAGCCCTAGTAGACAACCCGTCCGTCCTTCCACAGCGGTGGGACATGCTGACTCAGGGCCCCATTCAGTATCATGACAACCTCCACTTGAGCTTAAATGCCTGGAGGTTGAGCAGGAGTACCTAAACTCTTTTGGTTACAACGATAAGGTAATGAAGACCTTGCTAGCTGTAAGACGGGGCTCGGCTAATCGAATATATAACAACACATGGAAGGCCTTAGTTCTTGGGCGTCAGTAAACAATCTAGGGCCACAGTCCCGGACATCCTGGCCTCCTTGCAAGGAGGTCTAGAGAGAGGGCTGAGTATCAACACTCTCCAGAGACAGGTGTCAGCTCTCTCGGCGACTCTACACGCTCAACACAGGACTCGCTAGGTGAACACGCACGTGCGTCATTTTCTCAAGGCAGCTGCAGCTCTGACTCTGGCGGTTCGTCATTGGTTTCCTTCCTGGAAGCTCAACATAGTCCTGGATGCCCTTCAGGGCACACCGTTTGAGCCATTGCACCGAGTTCCACTCAGGATCTTGTCCCTCAAGGTTACCTTTCTTGTGGCCATCACATTAGCAAGAAGGGTATCAGAGCTGGGAGCACTGTCGGCGGACCCGGAATTCTGCCGCTTCAACAAAGACAAAGCCATCCTAACTGTACACCCAACCTTCCGTCCCAAGGTGGACCCCAGCTTCCATCGTGGACAGGACCTGGAGCTTCCATCCTTTTGCCCTAATCCCTCGCACCCTAGGGAGATCCTCTGGCACAAGCTAGATGTTAGGGGGGCACTTAAGGTATACTTGGACAGGACCCAAGAGTTTAGGGTGGATTCCGCCCTCTTCGTAGGGTTTCGCCAGGGGTCAAAAGGAAAGAAGGTGTCGGCAGCTACCTTAGCAAGGTGGTTAAGGGGTTGCATAGCCCTTGCATACACTTCTAGAGGTCTCAGGGTTCCTGAGGGTATTACAGCGCACTCCCTGAAGTCTGCCTCTACCAGTGCAGCGCTCCTTCAGAGGGCTTCGCTGGAGGACATTTGCAAGGCGGCCTCCTGGGTCTCCAAGCATTCCTTTACAAGACAGTATCTTATTGATAAGTGGGCTTTGGCTAGGACAGCCTTCGGGAGAAGAGTCCTCCAGAGGGTAATAACCTAGGAGGCCTCTGGCATGCGAGGGTGATTTGGCCAATGATCTGGAACCCCAACCTGGTGGAAAAAAGACATGCTGCTTGGGTACGTCCCAGATAGGACTGCCTGCCTCCTCAGGAGAGAGAGAAAGGAAAAATTGATTCACTTACCCGGTGAATTTCCTTTCTTCTCTTCGTGGGAGACAGGCAGTCCAGCCCACCCTGGCAGATCACAGGCCTCGACATCTCCCTTCCTTCAGCTGGTAGGGATGTAGGCCCAATCGAAAGGGAGAGGTGTTGGGAAGTCATTCCCCTCACTCGACGGGTACAGATAGCGGTGAGTCTCGCCGGGTTCTGGAGTTCCGAAGTCCGGGTAGGATTGGAACCTCCTGTTGAAGTTTCCCCTTCTTTTGGCCCAAGTTAGGGTCTGATTGGGAGACAGTTCATTTTGCGAGCCCTCCGCTAGGAAGGGGGTATGTACAGTTTGAGTTGTTTACTCTTTTGAGGAATGTTAAGTTTTTTCCTTAGTTCGGCAAGTCACAGATCCGGGGTTGCTAGACCAGGGTTAGCTCCTCCCCCATGTCCAAGCAGCCTATCAAAGTTCTGTCCCTGCCTATTGATGAGTAGGAGGAGCTAAGCCCAGCTAAGACTGCCTGCCTTCCACGGAGAGAAGAAAGGAAATTCACCGGGTAAGTGGACCAAATTTTCCTTTTCAGGTGACCAGGAAAAAATGCTTACATCTAAGAATTTTGCTCATGGATTTTTTTTTTCTTTTTTCAGCAATCAAGATTTTTTTTAAATGAAGTTTCATTTTCAAATAGAAGCATTTTCCATTTGAAGGGGGGGAAAGAAATAATTGAGTGAAGCCATCACTAGGGCATCTGAGCTCTTTCTTTTAGTAAGATGTCCATCTGTTGTGTATTGTCCATTTTCTGTGGTGCTCTCCTTGAGGCGTGAAATTGTACAGCAGGATGTGTTTGAGATTTTTAAAAGTAGGCTGATTTCCCTTTGCAAATCCCTGCAAAAATCATATAAAGGCAACCAAGAAACAGCTGGCACATAGTGTGTGTGATTTGTGTGTCAGAGGCACAGAAATGATCAAGAACATATCTTTATTGTTTACCTTTGGCCTTTCAATCTGAATTTCGTGTCTCATGTGTCTCTATCTGGTCACTGGCAGCAGCTTTCAAAGCATCTCCAGAATGGTCTTGGCATTTTTCCTAGTCTATTCTCTTTTCCTTGTAGTTAGTGAAACTTCTGCTTTGTGCTCACGCAGCCTCTTCCCCATAGCAGATAAGCATGTGTATGGGCAGCAAACCTGAATACAGGAGGGGGGGAAACAAGTTTGAGATGGAGGGGAACAGTCTCATCCTTAATTTCAGCATTGTTCCCACTACGGTGTGCTTGCTTCACACAGATATGTTTTACCCATAGGTCTTCTGTAACCTTGGGGAATTGTCCTCAAACTGGGAAATGATAGGTTGTGGTTTTTAATCTCTCCCATTGACACTGCTTGCTATGCACCTCATTCTTTTTCTTTTCAACTAGCATCTGCTCTGCAAGATAAGGAACTATAAGTTGCTCCATTCATTTCTAAGAGGCTACACAAGAGCGCAGTGAGAAATAAAACACAGCACTTTGTGCTTGCTTACTCCAAAGCATAGCTATCCAGTTACACTGCTAATACTGCTACAGAAGTCTATCAAACTGCTATTTTACTTACTGGATAGTTACAATGCAAAGTTCTTTTCTAGGTGGCTGAGTTAAAGAGATGCCAACTGCTGTTTCTATACCCCATGCAGTGCTTTGAAAAGAAAATCTGATGGCATGGGGTTTATGTCTAGTTTATAGGAGAGATTTATATGCATATAACTGATTTCATTTTTTAAAAAGTTTGCTTTTTAGAAATAGGAATGTGTCTTCAGGGGGAAGGGCTTTTCCTCCCAACTCTTCACTTCAGACTGTTGTTAGCCACTAGTCCTGCTCTCTAGCCTTCTATCATGTTTATTCCTGAAGCTCTCTCTCTCAAAATTCCTTTACCTCCATGAGTAATTAACATTTGGTTCAATCCAGTTTAAATATGAAGTTAACAATTTTTTTTGTTAGTTTCACTCATAACAACCAATCACAAGTAGTTCTAGTACAGGGAAGGAAATTGTTATGACTGAAGCTTATCAATGTCTCCCTACCCTGATCCATCAAAATATTCCTTCAACTTGAACTTCTATTTCATTCAAATACTCCTCAGTCTGACTACCAATATGCTAGATCCCACTCCTTTCTTTGTGTTCTTTGGCATATTTTAGCAACAACCTTTAGCCTCTTATTTAAATGCTCAACTACTATTACTTTGAACTCTCCAGCAGGATTTTGTCACTCCTTTTCATTTATCACTCAGTTTCACGTCATCTTTTATTTGTTGATTTATTCCTAATTTTTTTTAGCAGGCAATGTAAATACTTACCTTCTGCATACACCCTCGTGTGGTAAAAAGCAGAGACTTTGCATGTGCACATGCGCACAACTTCATGTAACAATTAGTGCTGAAACTCGATCTTCTGTTTTCCTCGGAAAATACAAGGAGCGGGGCATTTGAACTCGATTTACCAAGTTCCGACATTTCAAGTAAGGGCCCCCAAAACTTCGGAACTCAGAAAATTGAGTCTGAGTGTAGTGAAAGGGGCCGGAGGACAGAGCTAGGCCCCTGCTCCCCCTTCCTGGCCCCCACTCACCGGGGACAGAATAGGCCAGCGAGGGCCAAGGAAGGGTGGGTGGGGGCCTAACAGGAGGTCATAGGTGGGGTGCTCGGGTGAAACAGGGGAGCCTAGCAGGTGGGTCAGGGGTGGTTTACTCGATGCATGGCTTCTTCCTGGCTGGTAAGTGAAAATTAAAAAAACCCACTTAGCATGCCCTCTCTGAGCATGCTCAGCCCTTTTCAAAGATGGCAGTGGCAGCATCGACAGGCCAGCGCAATCTTTGAAAAGGGCCGAGCATGCTCAGAAAGGGCCATTTAGGCCCTTCTGAGCATGCTCAGTGGTTTTTTAAATTATTATTATTTTCAAACTTACCAGCTGGGAAAAGGCCACGCATTGGCGTGAGACCCCTCTGGAAGGTAAGTAAAACCACCCTGACCCCCACCCGTCCGCTGTCCCCACTGCTCCCCATTAATTACTCCAACACACACACGCCACACACACCAGCCTCGGTACTTGGGTAATATTCTCCAAGGAGTGGCCAGAACTCTCGGACCACTCCTCAGAGAATACTCGTAAGAGCTTTTTTTGTTATTCAGAGCAGTCCTAGTCGCAACCATCTTCTCTCTCGCTCGCTCTCACGTTCTACAAGCAGGGTTGGTTTTTGTTTGGTTTTTTGTGTTTTTTTATGGTTGGTATTTTGCTGCTGCCCATTTGAAATCTAGAGCTACAATCTGTTTTCACCTATGCTGAGTGAGCAACGGTTTTTGGCAACCTGTGAAATATTTGATTTGAAAAGCCAGTCAAAACACTGGATATTTGTATATTGTGGAGCAGATCTATTTATTTGTCTCCTTTGACAAAGCATTATTTAAAAATCAGAGATATGATAAACAGTTCTCACAGAAAACACTGATAGTGCTGAGCAAATGAAGCGCTACATTCAAGGCCAGACCTGTGTTGCATTAGTTTTTGACAGGTTTTTTTAACAGGTGCCCAAAAAAAACAAACATTTCTCCCCAGTTAAATTTAAAATTAGTTTACACCTATGCATTACACGACATGGGAGACATATGGAGGTCAAATGATACAAAATTTTATCTGATAATATCGAATTTAGACTCTTGCATTCCTGAGATTCCAAATCCTAACAGGCATTTAACACTAGGCTGGACAGAGTATTCAAGTACTCAGGGGAGCAAAGGGTCTCAGCTTATAGGTCTCTAGCTGTAACTGTCTATAGTTCAGATGTTCTCAAACTGTGTCATTACATCATCTATGAACGACATACATCTTACATGTCTTTGTGGCTGTCTGAGGTCATGTCTCAAAAGGGGTGTCAGGCCAAAACCAATGCTGCTCCAGTTTCTCTCTGTGATGTCAGGGAGCTTTGCAAGAAAGGTAGTGCAAATAACTTGGAAACAATTTTAAAAACACACAAACAGGAAAATATAATAGTTCTACTTCAGTTTTACATTCAATTCTTTTCACATTTTTGCATGAAAATATTTTGTTTTCTTCCCTTTGTTCATCAGGAGTTACTAGTAACAATACTTAATTGCTCTTGTTTTCCTAGGAGACAGTGCCTATAAAGATGGAAAGGCATTGGCAATGATGGAGCTGCAGTATCCCTCCCCTCTCTGTCTTTATTGGTAGACTAGACACTGCAGCACACATCCTGGCTTGAGGGTCCTCTGTATGAACTGTGATGCTTAATCTGATGCAGCAGTTTTGAACAAGAGGAGGAGGAAATGCACTGTTAGCAGAAGGTCTAGTAGCAGTGCAGTGACTGTGACTGATTAAGAGATTTAATTAAGTTGTCAAGGAAGAATAAAGATAATGACTTTTAGCCAGTTCTCACTCAAACGTAACTTCCATTGGCAGCTCTGTATCTGTTAATGCATCAATATAGAATAGCCTCAGCACCTGGAACATCTTGCACTAGACACTGTGAATTAGGAAAAGGAAGCATTAATATAAAATAAATAAGCTTTGCTATTGTCCTACTCAAAATGTCCTGAGTCCTATGTTTGGACTGGGTTTCTACACTAGAGGGGTTCACAGTCTAGTGGCTTCAATACTTATCACAAACAAGTGAACAGAGTTGTACAATATTGAGTACTCATGATTCACAGTGGTAGGCTTTACCAGTTGTCTGAAAATACAACCATTAAGAGCAAAGTTTTGCTGTGACTTCCCCACTGCTGATGTTTTAAACAGCATTTATGGAAGTATCAAGAGCCAAATAACTTGGTTTCCAGTGAGCTGAATACTAGTCATTGTGATTTTCTACTTGATTTTAAACTAATTTTGAAAACTTGCCATGTCATGAACATATAGCCCTTTCTTGCTTTCCTGCTCATTGCACCTGCTTCTTACTGCCACTAGGTCATAATTTTTATCTCTTTCAATCAGAGGATGGTGTGTATTTCATTGTGAATATTATAGCTTCTAGCAGATGTTGACTTTTCAGGATCAAGCATCTGACATGTCTCTGTTTCCTCAGGTGCTCAGGGCACTTCTTGATATTTATAGACACTTTGCAGACAGATCTCTGCCTTGGCGTTTGTAATCTATAAGTAATTTTTTTTTTCTCTGAAGTCATAAGTAACCTGTAGCCGACGTCAGAGGCTTTTGGTGTCACATATTTGAAAACTGGGCCATTTATGCAGGTGCCTAAGGACAGGTGTAGAGCACACACTTGGAGATTTGTGGCCTCATCATAATAAGGCATTGGCTTTGTTGTGATTTGTTTTGATATTTGTGTACGACAGATACAAAACGTAAAGTGGTGTAGCATCCAAACCCTATAGTCAATGTGAGTCTTTACTAGCTGCTTCTTTACCTGGACTTTATCTATAGTGGTGGATGTTTTTAAATGTAGGATCTTTCCAGGTGTTTGTTTGTTTGTTTCATAGACTTTTATCCTACCTAATATGGATGGATGAATGAGACCTAAAAATAATCAAACCCCCCCCCCAACCCCACCCATCTCCCTCACCAAAAGCCTGGTGGAACAGCCAGGTCTTACACTGACGACAGAAGAAGGGGAGGTCCGGGACCACGCGAACCTCCACTGGAAGGGAGTTCCACAGCTGAGGAGCGCCCATCGAGAACGCCCTCTCCATAGTCACCCCCCAAACAACTCAGGGGACTTCAAGAAGGGTGCACCCAGTGGACCGTAAGGGTCGATCCAGAACACTGGGGGGGG
>QEPC01001788.1:1061665-1131638 GCA_003113815.1 Sphenodon punctatus
AAAAAAAACAATTGGGTGCCACATTGCTGCCTGCTGCTTGGTTGGCACTTGGCACCATGAGGAGGGATCTCTTTGCCTGGTTCCACTTCCCATGTTTGCTTGGTTGGTTCAAGTTACTATTGCCACAACGCCATGTCAAGGAAGAGGGTGCCCGTGGGGGAGGGGTGTGAATATCTGGTTTCTTAATTTTGTGACTGCTGCTGGGGCCTGTGCTTGCTGACTTTTTGTGGTGGGATTTATTTCTCCATGCAGTTGCAACCTGTTTTGTGGGGGTTGTTGTATTCTTTTTGTGTGAATGTCCTTTATTATTATTATTAGAATTTAGAATTTATTTGCGGCCATAGCCAAAGAGGAGGAGTATTATGATTATTTATAGCGCCATAAATGTACCTGGCCCTTTGCAGAGAATAAAATAGACATGGTCCCTGCCCGAGAGCTTACATGCTAACCTGCATATTTTTCACTGCTTGGTTGGCATAATGATAAAGTGGGTGCGCTCACTTCTGATGGTGGGCCATGCTGTGGGTACACTACTGTTGTTGTTTTTGAGGGGGGTGTGTTCTGCATGTAGTTGCATTTTTGTGGGGTGGTTTTCTGGAGTGATTGTCCCACTCTTGCTGGCCTGCTTTTGTGGGTAGTGTTTTTCTGGGTAGTGCTTTTGGCTGTGGACTCAAGAACTTTGCAACACCTTTCTGAAGATTCCAAAGTTTTCCGACCTTCTTGTGCTTCGGCCTCTAAAGTCTGAAGCTTCGGCAAGAACACAGAATCACCTCTGAGTACTTGGATCGACTATTCGGAACTTGGAAAATTGGTCCGAATGCCCGGAAGTACTATTCGGTTCAGCCCTAATCATAATCTTAAATTTCTAGAGAAAACGGATCCAGATTTGTTTTGGTTCAGTAAACAGGAAGTCTTGTAAAAGGTCAAACCCTTCAAATCAGGTATTTGCATTTCTACAAAGTGCAGCCCAACTATTAGTCTTACCAAAAGAAGTTGAAGAAGACAAGGTGGTTTAAATGATATCTTTTATTGGACCAACTGCTGTTAGTGAAAATGAGCAAGCCTTTGGACCACACAGGGCCCTTCCTCAGGCATGTAGCATAGCCAGTCAAAAATATATAAACTGAGCAAATTTTGCACAGGTATATAAGGGTGGGAGTGAATAAAGTAAGGTAACGGGTGGGTGGGGGATTAGAGGAAGCGTCCTGTGTGGCCTGAAAGTTTGCTCATTTTCAGAGACAGCCGTTGGTCCAATAAAAGATATCATTCAAACACCTTGTCTCGATCTCTGTCACCTGCGGCCAACACGACTACCACACAATCTCTGAATTGCAAAGTGTAGTCCGTTTGCTACACATAAAAATGGCTCAGCCTTGTTACTCATCATGAGTATACCACAAGTAATCCCAATGACTTTCTATTAATAACAGCTGCCAAGTCTTCATTCAGCATCACTACCTGAGGAAAAGTTATACACTATAGTTAAGGCCCCATGTGAAATGTGGTACCACAAATAGCAGATTCTGCACGGAATCCATCCCTGGGCCAGATTCCCATAGAAACAGGGAAATGCCCCGTGGAATTTCCCTTGCCCAGTGACATCAGTGCGTGCAAGCCACTGATCGGCTCTTCTGCTGTGATGTCACCCCTCAGTCACTGCACACAAGCCTCTTGTTGGCTTGTGCGCAGTGATTGAAAGTGACATCAAAGTATGAGAGCCAATCAGTGGCTTGTATGCCCTGATGTCGCTGCCCCTGGCCCAGTGCAGCAGTGGTAGGAAGAACTTGTCGGGTGGACAGTGGCAACCTGTTCCTTCCAAAGATCTAGGGCCCTGGATTTCTCCCCCCCCGACACCAGGGCTCCTAAGCAGCTGCAGCGGGAACCTCGGAGTTAGCCGCCACAGCCAGGGATCTTAAAACATGGAATTTGGACACATACACACCATCTTTTCTCCATGGAGGCATGCTGAATTCCAAGCATGCCTCCAGGAATTAAAGATGGCATACCTGCACCCAGTCTCCATGCTTTAAGGTGCAGCAGCTAAATCTGAGGTTCCTGCCACAGCTACTTAGGAGCCCCAGTGGCTGGGGGCGACAGCAGGCGCTCCAGGGCCCTGGATCTTCGGAAGGAGTGGGTTGTCACCAGCTGCCCAGGGAGTTTCTCCTGCTGCCATTAAGGGAGGGGGGGAGGCATGGCAGGGAATCGGGGACTGGGGGGGGGGGGGATGAGGGATCTGCAGAACTGGGGCCGCAGGAATGCATACTCCCCTGGAATTTAAAAAAAGAATTCCACAGGAGAATTGGGGCTCTTACTGTAGTGTACTTCAAGGACCACTGCTATTTCTGTTCTTTACTGTTTTGGTTATTTGTACCTGCAGCTCGTTATTTAGATGCACAGTCTCCGATTGGTTCTAAAGCACTGCATCTGTAAGGTGAATATCAGTCCCTTTGCCCTATCTTTCAGTTTAAATGTTAACACTTTGGAGATGGGATGGGGTTATTTCACTCCTCAGTTTATCTGTAGTAGTAGCTCTAAGTACTACATCCGTTCAGTTTCAAAAGACTATATTCACAGCCCAAGGGCTAGATTTTTGTACAGAGAACTTGCAAACTGCAGAATCTGACTCTGTCATGAAAGTCATATAAGTGGGGAGCGAAGTAAAGTGTAAATGAATTATCCAGGCACATAATGCGCAGGGCACTGTCCATTATAAAGGGCAAACATTCTATCCCTTTTTAAATGGTGATGGGTTGCAGTAGGACCGTAAAATTGTGGTATGAGGATGGGTTTGTTGTGAGGTTGCTGCTATCCAAAAATCAGTCTGATCGGATGAGGCACGGTTGAGACAAGGCAGCTCTGGGTGCATACAACTGACAAGCCGACAGGGGAGCAGCATGCTCAGCTTGTCAGTTTAAAGGCAGTGTGAGTGAAACACTAACTAACACAGCCCCCTTGCCAGCAGCCTGCACAGGAGTGCAGGGGGGTGCTTTGTGGGGGGCAGCAGCAGAGTTGGGGAGGGGTCTCTTGGGGCAGAAGCAAGGAGGAGGCTGTGAGAGAGGCTGTAAACAGAAGCTGCAAAAAGCAGGACCAGCGTGAGTGTAATTGACTAGGCAGCTCTGGCTGCTTGAGGAGAATGAGGGCTGAAACTGACTAACCCTAGTGTAAGGCTCTATTAAGAACCTGGGAGCTAGTAAATCTACCACAGAGAGAGGGCGAACCCCCACCCCAGCTCCATTTGCCACTCCCAAAATCCCTTCACCCAACCATCCAAGTGTAGCAGGAAGCTGCTGCCTGCTGGCAGCTACTCCTCTCCACGGGAACCTCTGGGAAGAAGTGTCTCACAACTGGAAGATGTGTTGTGCAACTTTGGGCTTGAGAAGTTGCATAACACTGCTGAAGCCCGAAGTTGTGTAACACTTCCTCCAGTTGTGGGACACTTCTTCCCAAAGGCTTCCGTGGAGAGGAGCAGCAGCTTCCTGCTACGTTTGGATGGTTGGGTGAAGGGAGTTTGGGAGTGGCAGATGGAGCTGGGGTGTGGGGTTAGGGGTTCAGCCACTCGACCTCTGTCTGAGGCAGCTGTACTAGCTCCCAGGTTCTTAACAGAGCCTTACCCTGAGGTTAGTCAATTTCAGTCCTCACTCTCCTCAAGCAGCCAGAGCCTCTATGTTCTTATAACATTATGAAACATTATGTTGTTATAACCTCATGCTTTTATGCCAAGCAGTAAAACCATGAGATGAAATTTTAAATTAAACCATCATTGTTAAATTTAATTAGATTTTTTGTTTAACTTGTCTCAGATTTTTTTTTATTGTGCACTATATCTAACACTTTTAACCTAACACATTGTATTGTGGTCTTTTCCCTTGAATCCTAGTAGGAATTAATGTGTAAGTTTCCATGCTTAAAGTAGCAATGATATGTTATAAGCTTTACTGTTGTTTTTCATACTGGAAAAAATAAAACCCTAAAGAAAATCTTTCATTTGATATTAAAAGACAGATACCCCATTTGTATCAATTAAAAATTTAGAACTATAAACAAATATAATAAAACAAAAACAAACAAAAACTAATACTACTTCCAGTCCACCCTTTGCCTAAAATTTTCCCAACAGTGAACTCACTGCATGCTTTTCTATTCTTGTTTTAGAAAAGGTGTATTGCAGTAGATCATAGGTACTTAAGATAGTCAAAAGGAATATAGGCACCCATTAGGTTTTTAGCTCTATGTTCCCGAACAAACTCCCATGCTCTTACTAGCTTCTCACAGGGCAAAATATGTGACTCTGGGAGGCAAACGTTGCACGCAGCTTTTGTCTCATGAGAAAACAAAGCGCTGTCCTTTATTGTGATCCAAATTAAAAACCTCCAGTTTAAGATATTAGTTAAGGCGCAGATAATTCCCACAGTTTAAAACCTCCAGGTTAAGAAAACACAGAAGACGGTTCTAATTTTTCTAAATTAAAAGCCACCTGATTAACATGCCAATAATGGCACCTACAAATTCCACAACGCCACACAACACTAGGAAATTATAAGCTAAGGTGCACTGTTTACTAGCTAATAAATTATAATAATAAATTAGAAGCTAAGGTGCAAGTGTGGACAGAAAGCTATCCAACTAACACATATTTATACAAAAAGAAATACAGAATATCTTACTATCCTAAATCACAAACACATGAATTGGTAAACCACTACAAAAATAACCACACATTGTCAGAACTGCTCCTTAACATTCATCCTAGAAAGAACAGGTCATTGTCATGCCAGAACATGAGATAACTGCATCTCCTTCTTGTCCTTGGGACACAGGTCATACCAGGAAGCATTGACATGGGTAACAGGACATACCCAGATGAATCATTCATATCCAAAAACTGGAATTGGTAATGCATTGAAATGACAACACATGGATTCTGTTCTTGTTTGAATGCTCCTTTGTCCTAAACACAGCTTTTCAGTGTTCGGTGGTAGGAACCATACGGTAGGTTTGGTGGAAGAACCAAATCTAACTGTTGGTCACTCTTGGACCACAGAGCTGAAATTCCATTCCGATGTACCCATACATTTATTCATATGCATGAGGAGTGAAAGAATTACGGGAAGGTTAACCATAACGTAACAGAACTTTACGATTACATTAATTTACATTATAAAACCCATAGAGATAAATTAAAATGAAACACCTTAAAACATTTGCAGCCAAGATCTGTTTGCTTTTCTGTATGGTCCATAGAGAGAACAATAAAGGCCACTAGCCCTCCCTAAAGAACCCGTTCCTGTATAAAAATAACAGTATTATAAGAGTCTTCTTTCTGGGATGGATGTTAAGGCACAGTTCTGATTCGTGATTATTGTTGTAGTGGTTTAGTAATTCATGTGCTTGGGGTTTAGGATAGTAAGATATTCTCTATGTTTCTTTTCATACAAATATGTGTTAGTTGGCTAGCTTTCTGTCCACACTTGTCTGGAAACAGTGTGCTTTATCTTATAATTTCCTATAAAGTAGGAATTCCTATAAAGTTAGTGTGGTGGAATTTATAGGTGCCATTACTGGTATGTTAATCAGGTGGTTTTTAATTTGTGGAAATTATAAGCACCTTCAGTAATTTCTTAATCTGAAGGTTTTTAATTTGTAAAAATTATAACTGCCTTCTGTGTTTTCTTATTCTGAAGGTTTTTAATTTGTGGAAATTATCTGCACCTTAACATTAGGAAATTTAAATTATCTTAAACCGGAGGTTTTTAATTCGGAGAATTTTAAACTATAGAGGAGACAGACAGACAACTAGAGAATTTATTTATGGTTTTCACAACAAAAAATTGTTAAAACAGAGATTATAATAGTCATTAAAATGTGGTAATATAATAAATAAATAAATACATAAATACATAAAACATAAAAACTAATCAAATAAATAATCCAAGACAAAGATATGTACTACAATACAAACTACATTAAAACCAATTAAGGAAAAGGTATTCTGTTTACTTTTGTTTCTTATTCTATTTGCCAACAATGCAAAGACACCTAGAGCATAAAAGACAGCAGGCAATTCATTAGACAATATCCACTTTCCTCTTACATTAAAAAAGGACCATAAATAAAGGTTTATATGATCAATTTCATATTCCCCACAAGAACATTTTCTGTCATCATGGAATTTGCAACCTTAAACTTGAATACTGCCTTGAACAACTGCAGTATTCATTAAATTCAGGCAGGATCTTGTGATGGTCTCCCTTTGTTTATGCTTTTGTACCATTAACAAATAAGTTTCTAATCCAAAAGAATGTTTTACCGATTTCAAAAAAGGAAAAATTTGAGAAGCTCTCACTACCCCCATATCTACTTGCATACTGACATCATTTAATATAACAGTAATTTTATTTTATTTTTTATCTGCTGCAAGACTACTCGCTCTGGTGATTAACTGTTTCTATAAGGCACATCGTAGGGTATCTGTTAGGTGGAAATACTTTTATTTTCCTCCAATAGCTTATTGCTTATAACTGAGCTTGTGTAGAAACATTATTCTGACCCATCTCAGCATGTAAAACTCCCCTTGTTGTAGAATTTGTTAAGGGCAAAAACCTTCTTTAGAAAACACTTGGCAATTCTCTCTATTTTTGGATACGTCATAGAATCATTACCCCAAATTTCTACAATTCTACCCCATATAGTAACATAGATTCAATCTTTGATCTAAAGGCTTTCAGGGCTGGTAATACTACCCTTGGTCCTGTTTTTATTATAAAAGGAAAGAACTCCACCAAGAGCTTGTCTAGCTTTGATACAAACTGCTTCAGTATGTGACCATCTACGATAAATAAATCCCAAGATATTTAATTATTGGGACAACTTCCAACTTCACTTTATTAGTGAACCAAGTATAATCCTATTTATCACTCACAAGAACCATAACTTTTAGTTTTGTCAGTATTTATTTCCAGACTGTTTTCCTTACAATACTGTTCAAAGACATCCAGTAGCCTCCGAAGACCTATCTGAGGTTGTGACATTACTACTGCATCATCTGCATAAAGTAATAAAGGAATGGGATCATTCAATATCTTGGGGGCATGAAACTGGTTTCCTATTATATAATGACTTAAATAATTTTAAAACAAACTAAAACGTGAAGGAACAAGCAGCCACCCTTGTTGTATACCTGTTTTTGTTTGAAAACTATCAGATACAGCTCCATAAACCCTATAACAAACTCTACAAGATTTATAAAAATAATAATGAATAATTTGTTTCTGTAGAGCTCTATCGGTTGCAATAGCTGCCAGTTTCTTGCATAGTTTCAACCTGTCAGTGGAGTCAAATGCTCCGAAAGCAACATAAAGATTTTTTTTAATATACTTAACAGTCAGATAACGCAGCACAAAACAATGGTCTCTACATGAGTATCATTCCCTAAAGTCTGTCTGTTCTTCCCCCAAAATATCATCGTCCTAGAACCAGTTTTGAAGATGAAATAATAAATAATGTGTTTTTCAAATATTTCCAAATATTTTAGCTAGAATACTTAAGAGACTAATAGACCGATGCAGTTGGATCTTCTTTATTACTGCTTTTAAAGTTGGAACTATTATCTTTCCAACGCTTTGGGTAAATTCCCTCCAATATTATATTTTTAAAAATTATCAAAAGTGGGCACCACCATTTAATAAGGATAGAAAATCAGGACCAGGATAGAAAATCAGAGCCAGGAGCCTTTCTCTTTTGAAGTCAAGCTATATAAGATTTCAGTTGGAATTCATTTATCAGATAATGATCCATTTGTAACTTCTTAACTAAAGTTTCATACAGTATAGATGTATCAGAATCTGCAGCAGCAGAAAGGTTAAGTTCTACATTCTCTGAGGGTATTTTCCAACCCTGGGTACGCATTTCTTGCAAAAACTTGCAGGTTAGTGGCTCTCCAACGTTTCTCTTTTAGGACATTGTCACCCCGACCCAGGTATACAATATACTCAAAGAAAATTTGGTTACCATTAACCGGTTGGTTGGTTGGTTGGTTGGTTGGTTGGTGGTGGTGTATGTTTGTTTGTTTGTTTTGGGGGGGTGAACAAAAAACTCTGGCAAAAACAACCACAATAAATTTTGCCATGGGGTATTTTTTTCAACCCAGGTTTTTCGTCTGGGGTCAGAAAGCTACCCCATCCATTTCATGTTAGTTTACACATTCCTGAAATGTCAACACCGAGGATGGGGGTAGAAAAAATGCCCCAAGACATAATTGTCAGTTTTTTTCAAGACAATGTATAATGGTTAAACTTATTTGTAAACAAACAAACCCAGGTATTCTTTGGAATATAAGCATCTAGTTTCGAACTGAAAAAGATGTGTTCCATTAACTATAATCAAGAGGCAGTATTTGAAATAGTATTTGAACTTCATGAATGAGGGGTGCCAGATTTTTAATTTCTTGTGGAAGATAGCTATTGTGCCTTCCTTGTCCTTTTTCACACACTACTTTCCTTACTGTCAGTTTTGCCCTCTCTATTGGCACAGCTCTGCTGCTAGCAATCTCATAATGCTGCATGGCTTGGTGGTGATTCTTTTTAATAGTAGTAGTAGTAGTACATTGTGGAGCACTTGCTATGAATGTGGTAGATATGTCCCTTCCCACGTCACAAAAAATACACCTAAAGAACAAGCACAGTTGCTAAACCTTGGTTTCCTAGTTAATTGTTTTGATTAAGCATGCACTGTGGGGAGCAGGAAGCACCCTTTCCCTTAAAATGCCATAATTTTATCTTCCGGCTCTCGTGCCTCCAAAAGTGAGAACTTTGGGAGCTAAGGGAGTTTCCTGACTGCCTTGTCTTAAAAGGCACACGATCCAGGAGCAGGAGTGCTGCATCCTAGTTCAAAAGCAGTGTTTGTAAAGTCAGCTTTCCTTGTATAACTCCTCTATAAAAGTTTGTCCGGGGCTATACCTCAGAATGCAAGGTCAAAAGTCCAAGAACAAATTTTTCTTTACAAATTATTATGAAATGTATTTGGATAATTTTGAGATGTGAAGAGACATGTTCATCACCTTTAGAAAGCTATCTCGCTCTCCGTGAACTCAAACATATCTTTCATGAAAATGGGGCATTAAGTGCCAAAGGTTTCTCAGAGATCCGCTTCTAAAGAATGAGCCATCATTCAAGCAGGAGAGTCTAGATGTCCTATACATTTTCATTATATTTTTGGTGGGTGAGTTTACATTATTTCTTCCCCTCTGCAACTAAGACAATAATCAGCTATTTGAAAGAACAAAACTGAACTTTCATAGCCAAAGTTTCCTGACAGGGCCACACTTACAGGCAGGCAACAACAACAGGCACCTACCTAGGGCAGCAGATTTTGGGGCGGCAGCAGATCTTGGGGGATATGGGGCTTCTGTTCACAGCCCGTGACTGTCCGGTCATGGCACCCCTTCCCCCCCCGCCACCACCATAACGATGCTGCCTCACTCATCTCATGCTGCCTGCAGCCTGGAGGGGAGGGATCCTTTATCCATCCCTACCTGGCGAAGTCCCATTCCACCCTCAAGCCCCCCTGTAAATGCACTCTGCGGTGGTGCTGAGCGCAGAGGAATAGACTCTGCTGCTGTGCTGGGTGCCACCGTTGTCTTTCTCCCTGCCTCAGACAGCAGCCCACATGGCAGCCTGATTTGCCATTAGGCGCTAAAATCCTAAATCCAGCCCTGTTTCTGAACCCAAGACAGCATAAATTACATGATCAGTTATGCTGGTAGAGAGACAAGGAAATGCAGCAGTTACTTTGACTTGTCTCCAGTACAAGACAGTATGGGGACATTGATTGTCAAACAGAAAATGGCAAAGCTCATAGATATAGCCCTACAAGACATAGGTCACACTTCAGGATTGCTCAGGAAAACACTGAGGCACACAAATTAGTATTTTGCAACAACCGATTTTTCTTCTATCAGAGCCTATACTTCTAATTAGTCCTACATGTACTAACTAAAATATGGAAAGCACATATTTATAAGTAGAGTACTTATTTAATGAAAAAAACTGAATTTGCTGTTTGACTGGAACTTTGTTTAATTTTGAGAATGCAGATAATAAAAAATATTAATTTTTAAAGTAAAATAATGTAATTACAGGTTTAATGCAGAATTTTGTGTTATTTCAGTGACAGAACAAACTAATTCCACACTGTATTCTAAGATTCTCTTTGCTCTTCTTTGAGTGGGGCTCCATGACTCTCACCAGTGGGTTCTGCTCCTGCGTGGTACTGGCCATCAGAAGCTTCTTCTAGCAGTTATCCATGTGGTCTCAAAGCCCGTGCCTGATTGGCCGCCATTTTGGTGGGCTTCTTGAGTCCATATATAAGGCAG
The DNA here is from genome assembly GCA_003113815.1 of Sphenodon punctatus. Lineage (NCBI taxonomy): Eukaryota > Metazoa > Chordata > Lepidosauria > Sphenodontia > Sphenodontidae > Sphenodon > Sphenodon punctatus. The sequence continues at coordinate 1,072,035 of QEPC01001788.1, forward strand.
GGCAGGTTGCAAGTTACCTCAGTTCCTTACAACTGCCAAGCGAGGCTGTTGAAGGAAGTCCATTTCCTTGTATTATTATTATTATTATTATTTATTATTTATTTTATTAGCTTTTATATAGCACCAGCGATGTACCTGGTGCTTTACAGAGAATAAGAAAACAGTTTGTTTACCATCTTCTTTAGTACCTGTTAAAAAGAAATCTTCTTTTTGACACGCAAGTCCTGTTCCCCGCCCCCTTCCTTCCGCTGGACAGGGGAGGGAGACTGAGTGGCCTGTTGCTCCAATATGCCAAACGCTCTGAAGTATGGAGGCTTCAAAAAAAGTAAGATTTGCCCTGTCTCCATTCCTCTCACGGACCCTCATGACAGGTGCCTCTTCTATCTCGGTGAGACCCACAAAACTCATGACTGTCGGACCTGTAGCAGTCTCTCAAAATGGACTATGGAAAATCCCCCCAAAATAAAAAGTGGGACAAATCTTCAGATCCTGAATCTGGATCCAAGTGTTCCAAAAACTCTCATTGTTCTCCATCGAATTCTCAAATATGATGAACTTGAGCTCACCCCAGCTTCGACTATTACCAGCACCAGTGCAGGTGACTCCTACTATCTCTCTGAGAGCTTCAGCTGAGAACTCCCCTCGCTTCTCACCAGAATCATATTTGGATACTGATGACAGAATGCAGTGCAGTTCTTCTCAGTTTTTAAGTCCACACCATCGGACTTTCCATGACCCCGACTTAGGGGCATGATCTCTCAGCCATCAAAACCTCCCTACGTGGATCCCAGTTCACCAACACATCATACATGCTGTCAATGGCCACGGGCACCGTACTGGCCTTCTCTCGTTACCACCCCTACCAATGGGACCAGCCCTATTCAGTGGGCTATAACTATTTGCAGTAAGCTACTAGGGGTATGAGACACCCACCCCTGCACCATTGGCAGCAGTGGGCAGACCACCCACTCCACTACCAACTCCAAGGATGTCTACAGGTCTCCACTCCAGAGACTCCCAGACTCCTCTAACACAAATTGGAAGGACTGTACAAGAAATTTTACTGCAGGGTATCCCAGCCACAGCTACTGCAGCACGTCCACCGCAAACTGTGTCTCTGCCACCACCTCTAACTTCAGCACGCTCAACTTCCAGAATGCCTGTATCTTCATCTGCTCCTCCTACCCTCCCAACGCAACCTGCTGAGGTGTCCAGTCCCGCAACAGCTGCAGATACGAGAGCACCTTCACATTCAGGATCTCGCACCTCAGCTTCCTGCACGTGTAGCTCTTCGCCAGCTTTTGTTGGGGAGAGTTCCCAGACATCTGAGGAACATAGGAAATCAGAGCATTATGATATTTCTAACAAGGACACTTCTCCTTCAATGCCATCCAATGAATCAGAGGACTCCATCACATATCCATCAGACAATATATCGGACCCTGCTCAGGTGGTCTACTCAGAGGATCGTAAGAAGTTTCAGGCTCTCATTGAAAAATGTCAAAAGCCTTGAATATAAAAATGGTTGTAATGGAAGAAGATGAAGAAGATCCTATTTATAAAATCTAAGAGAGCTTCCTCTAACCCTTTTCCTCTAAAAAAAAATGCTGATGAAGCAATCTAAGCTTCCCTGGAAAACAACATCAGTGGCCTCTCCTGTGGACTCCCACTATAGTGCCTTCTACCCATTGCCAGCAGAGGATCACTCCATGTTTGTGAAACATCCCACCCTGAACTCGATGGTGGTCCAAGCGTCTACAGTTAGGACATCAAAGGCTTTAGAAACCTTTCCATCTGACAAGGAGAGAAAAAGTATAGACACCCTGGGAAGGAAAATGTTTTGTTCCTCCACGATGATCCTCAGGGCAACAAATTATGCCTCTGCGATGTCTTCATTCCAGCACCTATTATGGAACTCCTTGGGGTCCGCTTCTGGCCCGCATTCCTCCAGATGACAAAAAGAAGGCAGAGGTCATCGGAGCTGACTCTCCCACACATTGCCGACATGGTAGCCAGAGCAACGGCGAATAGTGTGGTGGCTAGAAGACACGCCTGACTCCGCTCTACAGCTCTGCCATACCAGACTCGTGCAAAGATAGAAAATCTAAAATTCTACGAGAAGGGACTGTTTGCGGCAGACACAGACGATGTTCTAGCAAAAATGAGGGACACTAAGAAAACAGCATACGCACTGGGCATCTCTTAGAAAACTAAAAAGAGGTGCCCAATACACCCTGGGGTACTTCCAGCAATCCCGGAAGTACTTCCCTTCTTTTCAGTCTCAGTACAGTATAATAGGCCAAAACAAAGGTCTCGCCCGCAAACTACATCCTCAGCGTCTGCTCCCAACAAGCAGAGATCACGTTTTTAATCAGGGCATCCAAAGCCTAGAGCCAATTCCCAAACAAATCTTCTTCCCAAACAAATTGGCTTCCTGCCTAAAAATGTGGGCTCTTATTAACGTGTGACAAATGGGTTCTTGACACCATTTCCCATGATTACACGATCCAATTCGCAAAGATCCCCTTTCCCAAACCCCTTCCCGATCCCGCTTTAGGGATCCGTCTCACAAGACATTCTTGGAGCAGGAGATTTTAGCTCTCCTCTCTAAAGGAGCTATTGAGGAGGTGCCAGAAAATTTCCGAAGAAGGGGCTTCTACTCCAGGTATTTCCTGGTACCTAAGGAAGATGGGGGTCTTAAGCCCATTCAAAACCTTAGAATACTGGACAGGTTTGTAAGATCCTTCAAATTCAGGATGGTCACCTTGAAGAAAATACTCCCTCTCCTTTTCAAGGGGGCTTAGTTATCTGCTTTCGATTTACAGGATACTTATTTCTATATCCCTTTCTCCTAGGGTGTGCAAAATAGGAACTCGTAGGGATGATCCCTGCCTATACCAGTAGGAGGCAGAATCTCAGGAATCCAACTGGTCATGTGCAGAGGGGGTCCATCCCTCCCATTTACCAGTTGGAATCTGCCTCTCACTACATAGGAGATTCACACTAGATAGGAGATTCTGCACACCTAGGCAGTTCTCCTTAATTTTGGGCACCTTTTTCCTTGCCCAAAAGGAACTTGTTCCTCATAAATTTTACCTTTGGCTCCTAGACTCGCTTCCCAACTCCCCCTGCCAAAAAAAAGGTGGGAGCAAGGAGCCAGAAGGTCTAGACTGTAGCAGCCCCCAGAGGCCCGTCCCAGCTTGGCGCAAAGCTCCGGGAAGAACAAGTGCGGAGGAAGTCCCTTTGGGTGCTTCCTGCAGCATTATCACTCGTCCCCATCAAGACCGTTCCTCCTTTAACTTTGTTACCGGGCCGCCATGACCACCCGGAGTGGAACCCGCCACCACAGCCAGGACTCAGACAGCTTGAGTGCTGGCAACTTCCCCCTGGCGGGCTGCCATAATAGCACAGCTCAGTCTCCTCAGCACAAGAAAATGGCACCATTTATAAATAAATAAATACTACATTTTGCCGCTATGAAACCACAGAGCAGACGGCGGAGACAGTAAGAACTCCAGGCCTCTCACAAGTACAACTTTTAGAGCTAGAGGCCTTAAATAAAATTGTGTCTTCCCTTGATAAAATTCAAGACAGGGAGGAATGCCAAGCCCCTACGCGCCCCTGCCCCCCTCTAAGGGAGTGAAAAGTAACGCTAAGCAGGAAAAGGAAAGCACCCTGCCTCAAAAAAACCACGCTCAGCCACTCTGACCCTATGGGACCAGGTTGGCTTTTCCTCGGATGAGGAGACACACACACACCCACTACCCCTTATCCCAGACACCGTCCCCACAGGGACAGCGAGGACACAGAACTTGAGAAGGGGTAAGCTAATCCCCTGGAAGCAGCTGCATCCTCCCTCCGTCCAGGGGTCATAAACCAGGATAACTCTGAAAAGGAATCGGAGGGGGATGGAGATTCTGTGGAGTCTGGTGAAATCCCTGAGGATGAGGCCCTGGAGCCAGCTGTCCCCACTCCAGGCCCTAGTGAAAAGAACTGTGATTTCTCACTTGCTTTCAAACCTAAGCTGTTTAAGCAAGTACATAGAGTCCTTAGTGTGATGGAAAAAGACAAAAAGGGGATCATTCAGAATCCCCAGATGACGATTCTGATCGGGAATATATCCCGAAGTCCTCCAATAAAGAAAAGGGCATCCTGCTTGACAAAGCTTTGGAGAAAATCAGTAAGGCTGAATGGCAACAACTTGCCAAAGCACTAAGACTGAAGAAAACTCAAGAATCTATATGCCTTCTCTAAGTCCAAAGACTGATGTCTTTGCCACCTCAAAAACTGATGTGGCTCCTGCCTCTCTGGCAAGAAAGCCAGTCTTTCGCTCCAAGGGTGACATTTACCTGAAAGACCCCACAGATAGGGATATAGAATTTGGGTTAAGAAGGAATTTCAAAGCAATGTCAGCAGTGCTTCAAATGTCCCTGGCCTCTTCCTATTGTGCCAGGGCAATACTAACATGGTTCAAGTTGGGGAAAAGCCCTGAAGCATCAGAGAAAGAAACCTGAAAGTTGACAGCTAATATTACCATGGCAACTTCATTTATAACTGGCCACTACAGGCGTAGTAGCAAGGGCACTAGCAGCGAATGTGTCCTCATGTTGCAGATTTTGGTTAAGGTCATGATGGGCGAACCCCCATGCTAAGAACCTTCTAGTTGCTGGCCCATATCAGGGAGAGAAGTTGTTGGTGTGGCACTGGATAAAAACTTAAAAGATGCTGGAGATAAGGATGAGAAAGTTTCCTTACACCAATTCAGTCCACCCAGATCTTTTTGCTCCTCTAACAAAGCTTTATTAAGAACATAAGAAGTGCCATACTGGGTCAGACCAATGGTCCATCTAGCCCAGCATCCTATCTCTGACAGTGGCCAATCACGGTGGCTTGGGAGAAGCACCTGACAGGTCACAATGGGGGATCCATTCCCTATTGTTTCCCCCTAGCTCCCGTCATGTTCCCTGATCCTGTTTGACTAATAGCTGCTAATGGACCTATCTTCCAGAAACTTGTCCAAACCTCTTTTAAACTCAGCTATAGTACTGGCTCTTGCCACGGCCTCTGGCAGTAGATTCCACAACCCAATTATACGCTGAGTGAAAAAATATTTTCTTTTATTTGTTTTAAACTTGCCACCCATGAGTTTCATGGAGTGTCCCCTAGTTCTAGTACTAGCTGAGAGGGTAAGTAACTGCTCCTTGTTTATTAGTTCCACACCACTCATGATTTTATAGACCTCTATCATATCTCCTCTCAGTCGTCTCTTCTCCAAACTGAAGAGCCCCAACCTACCAAGCCTCTCCTCATACGGGAGCCCTTCCATGCCCTTGATCATTTTTGTTGCCCTTCTCTGTACCTTTTCTAGTTCAGCTATGTCTTTTTTGAGATGGGGCGACCAGAACTGCACACAATATTCGAGGTGCGGTCGCACCATTGATTTGTATAGAGGCATTATGACATCCTCAGTTTTATTCTCTATCCCCTTCCGAATAATTCCTAACATTCTGTTTGCTTTTTTGACTGCTGCTGCGCACTGCGCTGTGGATTTCATTGTATTGTCCACAACCACCCCCAGATCCTTTTCCTGAGTGGTAACTCCTAGCTTAGTACCCAGCATTGTGTACGCATAGTTTGGATTATTTTTCCCTACGTGCATCACTTTGCACTTGTCCACATTAAATCTCATTTGCCATTTAGATGCCCAGGCACCCAGTGTCGTAAGATCCTGTTGCAGTTCCTCACAGTCTGCTCGTGTTTTAACTACCTTGAATAACTTGGTGTCGTCTGCAAATTTGATCACCTCACTCTTAACACCCTTTTCCAAATCATTAATGAATACATTAAACAGCACCGGTCCCAATACAGATCCCTGAGGCACACCACTTTTTACATCTCTCCATTGTGAAAACTGACCATTTAGTCCTACCCTTTGCTTTCTATCTTTTAACCAGTTTCTGATCCATAGTAAGACACTACCTCCTATCCCATGACTTTTTAATTTTCTCAAGAGTCTCTCATGAGGGACCTTATCAAATGCTTTCTGGAAATCCAGGTACACTATATCTACTGGGTCTCCCTTGTCCACATGCTTATTTACACCCTCAAAGAATTCCAACAGGTTAGTGAGGCATGACTTACCTTTACTAAATCCGTGTTGACTCTTCCCCATTAAGCCATGTTTGTCAACATGCCCTGTAATTCTGTCCTTAATGATGGTTTCCACCATTTTGCCCGGCACAGACGTCAAGCTTACTGGTCTGTAGTTTCCAGGATCGCCTCTGGATCCCTTTTTAAATATCGGGGTTACATTTGCCACCCTCCAGTCCTCGGGTACAGTGGCAGATTTTAGTGACAGGTTACAAATTACTAACAGTAGGTCTGCAATTTCATATTTGAGTTCCTTCAGAACTCTGGGGTGAATGCCATCTGGCCCTGGTGACTTGTTAGTATTCAGTTTGTCAATTTGCCCTAGAACATCCTCCAACGTCACATTGATTTGTAACAGCTCTTCCAATTCCTCGCCCACAAAGCAAGGATCCGGCGTGGGTACCTCCCCAAAATCCTCCGCAGTGAAGACCGACGCAAAGAACTCATTCAGCTTCTCTGCAATGTCCTTATCCTCCCTGAGCGCCCCTTTTACTCCCTTGTCATCTAATGGCCCAACTGACTCCCTAGCAGGCTTCTTGCTTCTGATGTATTTGAAAAAGTTTTTGTTGCTTGTTTTTGCCTCTTTAGCAAGCCTCCCTTCAAAATCTCTCTTGGCCTGCCTTATTAACACTTTACATTTACGTTGCCAGTGTTTATGCTCTTTCGTATTATTTTCATTGGGACTAGCCTTCCATTTCTTAAAGGATGCCTTTTTGGCTCTAATAGCCTCCTTCACCTCCCCATTTAACCACAGTGGAAGACGTTTGGTCTTCCTGCTTCCTTTTTTAACTTGCGGGATGCATTTAATCTGGGCTTCCAGAAGGGTGCTTTTAAACAGCCTCCACGCCTCTTGCAAACTTGTAGCCCTTGCAACTGGGCTTTTTAGTTTCTTTTTAACTAGTTTCCTCATTTTGTCATAGTCTCCCTTTTTAAAGTTAAATGCTACTGCTGTACTTTTGTTTGTCTTTCTCCCTCCAGAAATTATGTCAAATGTGATCATATTATGATCGCTATTGCCTAGTGGCTCCGCCACAGTTACTCCTTGCACCAGGTCCTGCGTGCCACTCAGGACTAGATCTAGAATAGCTCCTCCTCTTGTTGGTTCCAGAACCAGCTGTTCTAGGAAGCAGTCATTTAGGGCATCCAGAAAATTGACCTCCATGTTCCTCCCCGAGGAAACATTCCCCCAATCAATATTAGGGTAATTGAAGTCACCCATTATTATTATGTTGCCAACTTTAGTAGCCTGTCTAAACTCTTTTAGCATTGCTTTATCAGTCTCTTCGTCCTGGTCAGGGGGATGATAGTATAGCCCTACTGCGATACTCTTCCCCTTTATACCTGAAATCTCTATCCATAGAGATTCTGGCTAGGTAACAGTTTGCATCCTTTAAAATTTTAATTGTACTTGACTCAACGTTTAGCACATTCTCGAGAAAGCAATCCTCATCCTTTCCATTCCAGGGAAGAGGGTACAGAGGAAGAGGATCGAGATCAAACAGATACAGTTCAGGGTCCAGGCCAGGAAATGCAGGCTCTGCTACCGAACAAGGAAAGCAGGATGCCTGACTATCACGCCCACCATCTGGAAGTAACGGGCAAGGTCGGGGGGCAACTTTCCCTTTTTGCACATTTATGGCCGCACATAACAACAGATGTGTGTCTTGGAGACAATGACCAGCGGATACGTAATAGAGTTCTCCAAACCTCCTCGAGGGCTCTATCGTGTCTGCCCCACATCTCGCAACAAACAAAAACATCTAACCATGTGAGCCTAAATAAAAAGACTGGCAACAGTGGGGGCGATCAAGGTGATGCCAGAGGAGGAGCAGGGCCTGGGTCTCTATTCCATTTTATTTTTGGTGCCAAAGAAAAACGGGGAGTAGAGAGCTGTCTTAGATTTTAAAAACTTTAAACAAATTCACAGAAGTTCAGAATGGAGACCCTGGCCTCGATTTGTCAAGCTGTAGAAAAACACGAGTGGCTAGCCTTCGTCGACTTGTGGGACGCTTACCTCCATATCCCCATTTGCCCTGCCCACCGTTGCTGGCTCCGTTTTCAGTACAGCAACTCACATTGACAATTTTGGGCCCTCCTGTTCAGCCTATTTACAGCATCCCGAACCTTTACCCAAGTCCTGGTACCCATTGTCGCTCATCTACGTCTACAGGGAACCCTCATACATCCCTACCTGGACGATATACTTATCAGAGCCCCATCCAGACTAGCCGCAACCATAACAGTCGAACAGACACTACAGACCCTCCAACACTTCAGGTTTGTAGTGAACCTAGACAAAAGACAGCTCTCCCCCTCCAATACTATAGAACATCCGGGAGTCCTGATAGACACGGAATCAGACAGGATTTTTCTCCCCACCCAACGCCAATCCAAAATCAGGAACCTAATCTCCAAGATTCTATCTCTTCAGAGCGTTGCAGTTCACACACTTGCCAGGCTACAGGGTTTCATGGTCTCTGTATACAACACCTAGCATGGGCACAACTCCATCTCCACCCATTACAGCAGGTGTTGCTTCCCTGGCAATACCAAATAACGGAGAAGACCCAAGTAGTTCTCTCCCTAGACCCCAAAGTCAAGCAATCACAGGTTTGAATCTGGGGTCTCTCAGAACCCCCAAAGCTGCTGATCATCACGAATGCCAGCCTCTACGGATGGGGAGCCCATATGAAAGATAAGTGTGCTCAGGGCATCTGGTCAGTGAAAGAAAAGCAGCACAGTATCAATTGGCTTGATCTCAGGGCAATACACCTAGCCCTATGCCACTTTGCCCCCCTAATATCCAGGTCCCATGTATTTATTTACATGGACAATTCCATGACACTGGCATATGTGTGGAAACAAAGAGGCTCTAAGTCTCCAGCCCTCAACAGGGAGGCCAGAGACATGCTCCTGTGGGTGGAACAACCCTTCTCTTCTCTCAGCTTTTCACATCAAGGGAGTCAAGAACCAAACAGCGAACTGGCTCAGCCGCCGGGATCTCGATCCAGGGGAATGACCCTATCCCAAGAAACCTTCGTGCTAATAGAGCGGAGGTTCAGTGTTCCCGACCTAGATTTGTTTGCATCATCAGAGAACACCAAGTGCCAAGTTTTCTGAACTCGACATCCACAGTCAACAGCAGTAGATGCCCTACAACAGTCTTGGCCCAGGGTCCTGAGGTATACCTTCCTTCCGTTGCCTCTGATAGGGAAGAACTCTCAGCAAGTCCAAGAAAGGAGGAGGGTCAATGATTCTGGTATCACCCTATTGGCCCAGACGACCCTGGTTCGCCGACATGATAAATCTAGCAATCCAAGTGCCACTATGTCTTCCCCCAAAGCTGGACCTGCTGTCTCAGGGCCCCCTGCTATACAGGAACTCGAAATTCCTCAGACTGATGGCATGGCACTTGAGTGTGCAGCATTGAGGTCAACGGGTTACTCCTATGACATCTTACAGACTCTAATGGCATCCAGATGCCTCTCGACTAGGCGAGTATACCAAGGCACCTGGCGGATGTTTGCTGAATGGTGTTCTACCAGACAGATCTCTCCTCAAAACCCCAAGATAGCAGATATTTTGCTTTTCTTACAACATAGGTTAGAAAAGGGCTTGAGGGCTAGTACCTTTAGTGAGGCAGGTAGCATCCCTTAACAGCACTATCTCTGTCATTAGGGGTAGGAGTATATCCAGACATCCTCTGACGAAGAGATTTCTGAAGGCAGCTAAAGCTATCTCACCCCCAGTTATCCTTAGGTTTCCCACTTGGAGACTGAATTTGATCCTTAAAGCCCTCACTGAACCTCCATTTGAATCCCTTAGAGAGAGGCCTTTCTCTTTTTTTCTTGACCATTAAGGTCTCTTTTCTCATAGCAATTACCTGGCTGGAGAATATCAGAGCTGGGAACACCCTCAATGGATCCATCCTTCTGTATCTTTAAAAAAGACACCATAGTACTTAGATTGGATTCTTCCTTTATGCCTAAAGTCAATTCAGTTTTTCACAGGCAAGAGGAGATTGTGCTTCCCTCTTTCTGCCCGCATCCTTCTCAACCCCTGGAGAAGCACTGACATACACTAGATGTGAGGAGAGCACAGGTCACCTAGTTATAGTAAATCCTCTGCCCTCTTAGTAGAGTTTTCCCTGAGAAAGAGAGGATTAAAGGCCTCTACCACCTCCATCGCCCGATGGATCTCAACATGTGTTACTGAAGCTTACAAAGGCTCTGATTTGGTTCCCCCCTTACAGTGTGGTTCCCCATTCTACAAGAGGTACAGCAGCATCCTGGGCCTCTAGAGCTTGGGCTCCTTATGCTGAAATAAGTAGGACAGCTACTTGTGCCAGCCTACATTCCTTCACTAGGCACTATAAAATGGATATTCTCGACTCTGCAGACACAGCCTTTGGCCATAGGGTTCTGCGTGGCACGTTAGAGTACTGGGTATGACTCACTCTTGTATTGGTCCAGTTTCTCTCCCACCCACTTTGGGATCTTGGGGCATACTGCTCCAGAAAATCCCTACGAGTTCCTGTTCTGCACACCATAGGAATTGGTACACTTACCTTTTGAATTGCCCTTCTGGTGGGGTGTGCAAAACAGGAACTCGGCCCTCCCTCTGGTTCTGTTCTGGATGGAGTGATATAGATATAGAAATATATCACCGACAGAAATAAGAAGAGATTTTTCCTGTTTTATTACATAATTTTTGTTGAGAAGTTATTGTTACAGCTGTTGGACAAGTGGTAAATGGGAAGGATGAACCTCCTCTGCACGTGACCAGTTGGATTCCTGAGATTCGGCCTCTTACTGGTATAGGCAGGGATCATCCCTACGAGTTCCTGTTCTGCACCTCCCACCAAAAGGGCAATTCACAGGTAAGTGAACCAATTGCCCCATTCATCCTGTCCATTTGAAATACCTAAGATTCACATTTGAAAATTCTCACTACCAATACAAGGTTTTGCCTTTGGGGCTTTCTGCAGCCCCCAGGGTGTTCACTAAGTGTCTGGCACCAGTGGCAGCATAGCTGAGAAAACAAGGCCTCTGAGTCTTCCCTTATCTGTATGACTGGCTCCTGGTTTCACAATCAAAGCACCAGTTGCAGAAAGACACCATATTCACCATTGACCTCCTGCAACAACTTGAATTTGTGATCAGTTTCAAAAAGTCAAAGTTAACTCCTTCGCAATCCATTAAATGTATAGGTGCAGAGACCAGCTCGCTCAAAGAACCTTTCTTCCTCAGAATTGATTTCTCACGATCCAAAATGCAGTGGGTACCCTCAGCCTCCAACCAACCCAAACTATCTGTATATTCCTACTACATCTGGGCCACATGGCTTCGACTACGTCAGTCGCGAGCGACACCATACTGAGGATACGTCCTCTCCAGCGCTGACTGGCCTGGAGATATTCCCTGTCGGAGAATGATGCCGACGACCACTACCTCACCATACCCCCCTCAATCCTGCACATCCTGTCTTGGTGGACCAGAGAAGACAATATGTTTGAAGGGATACCTTTTGCCCAACCAGTCCCAGAGATGCTTCCCTGTATGGATGGGACGCTCGCTGCGACACGTTACAAGTGAGCAGCACTTGGAACAAATGGGAACATTCGCTATACATCTATCTCTTAGAAATATGAGCAATTCAGTTCACCATGAAGGCATTCCTTCCTCTCCTTGAAGGCAAGAACGTCCAGATTGCCACAGACAGCACCACGGCAATCTGGTATATCTATGGAGAGGGCGTTCCTGGTGGCCAGACCAAGACTGTGGAACTCCCTCCCAGCGGAGGCCCAGATGGCCCCGGACCTACCTCCCTTCTGGCGTATGAGTAAGAACTGACTGTTCCGCCAGGCATTTGGTGAGGGAGATGGGATTTAGGGTGGGGGGAGTGGGGGAGGGATTATTTGTACAGTGCCTTCCTTTTAATGTGTTTTAATAGTTTTATGTTTTTTTGTTGTTGTTTTGTAAGCCACCCCAAGCTGCCTGGAGCAGGAGGGGCGGGGTAAAAATGTTGTAATAAAAATAAAAATAAAATATTAACAAATGGGGGCACCTGCTCATCCAGGCTCTGCAGAGAGGCAACAAAGCTCTGGAAATAGTCCGTTCTCCATGATGTTCACCGCATCGCAACCCACCTGGCGGGTCAATCCAACGTGATTGCAGACGTACTGAGCAGGGTACCCACTCTGCAACACGAGTGGATGTTCAACAGATCTTTCACTCTGGATCTGTTCTCCAAATGGGGTCAACCAGAAATAGATCTGTTTGCTTCACCCCACAACGCTCAATTCCCCATATACTGCACTTGAGCAGAGCAGGGACAGGAATCTCTGAACAATGTGTTCCTAATCCCTTGGACAGACCACCTACTGTACACCTTCCCTCCATTCCCCTTAATCACATGAGCCCTGACAAAACTGGACAAAGAGAAAGCTTGCTGCATCCTCATAGCTCCTAGCTGGTCTGGGCAGCCATAGTTTACCCACTTACAGGCCATGGCTGTACGTCAACAACGTCTTCCTCTCATTCCAGATCTCCTTCACCGCAACGACGGAGACGTTCTCCACCCCAACCTCCAGTTGTTGCACCTAAAAGCTTGGCTATCACCCTAACTCACCAAAACCTGTTAGGTCTGCCTGAAGAGGCAATATGTATCCTGAAGAATGCTCATAAGGACTCCACTAACAAAACATACAATCTCAAATGGAAGCATTTTTCCATATGGGCAGCTTCTCAATAAATTCATCCAGAAGCAGCTACCATCATGGACCTCCTGACCTACATGGTTCATCTCAAATCGCAAGGGCTGGGCCCATCCTCAATAAAGGTCCACTTTGCTGCAATGTCCGCCTTCCTACCACCTGTTGATGGTCATCCGACCTTTTCGCACCCAGTCTTAAAACACTTCCTCAAAGGGCTCCACAACATTGCCCCACCTGTTCGTGACCCTTGGGACCTAAACCTCATCTTGGGGAGACTGGTCCTACCTCCTTTCAAGCTACTGGCAACTTGCTCACTACACCTGCTATCACTAAAGGTCTGCAAGCTGGTAGCCCTGACTTCTGCCAGAAGGGCAAGTGAAAAAGCAGCCTTGTTGATACTCCCTACGTTCCTGATCTTCCACAATGACAAAGTCACCCTACGTTTTACCTCCAACATTCTGACCTAAGGTGGTCTCCTCATTCCATATGTCTCAGGACATCGTATTGCCAGTCTTCTTCCTGAGACCGCACTCCTCCCGAGGAGAATCGGCTCTTTTCATGCTGGATGTCAAGTGAGTCTTGTCTTTTTACGTAGAAAGGACTAAACCTTTTTGAAAATCCAATTCTCTCTTTGTCACCTTGGTGGGGGAAAGGGGGTGCCTTCACCGACAAACAAAGTCTCGTCTCAGACCAGCCCTTCCTGGTTAGTGGAATGCATCTCCCTCTGCTACAAATTGATAAAATAAAATAAAATAAATATACATGCTGTCAAACAAGCAAGCTCCAGAGGGTCTCAAGGAACATTGCACTCGAACCATGGCTACCTCTGCTGCCTTGCATTGCAGTTCCCTATAGAACAAAGCTGTAAAACAGCCACATGGAGCTCTGCACACACCTTTGCCAAACACTATGCTCTGGACATTGCAGCTCATGCAGACTCTGGCTTTGGGAGAGAAGTCCTTCAATCTCTTTTCAAGTAGATTCCTTCCCCACAAAGGTGAGACTGCTAGCTTTTCTAATCTCCCACTGGTGTGAGTCACAGAGACCCACTCGAAAAAGAAACCAGCTTACTTACCTGTAATCTTGGTTCTTCGAGATAGGCTCTGTCACTTACACAACCCACCCACCTTCCCCTCTGCATCTACTTGAAGAAAAACTGAGATGTAGGGATTGGAAGGAACTGAAGTAATGCGCGCCCTGCCTTATATACTGACTGAAGAAGCCTGCCAAAATGACGGCTAATCAGGCACGGGCTCTGAGGTCATGCAGATAACTGCTAGGAGAAGATTCCGACGGCCGGTACCGCGCAGGCACTGAACCCACTGGTGTGAGTGACAGAGCCCATCTTGAAGAACATGGTTACAGGTAAGTAACCCCAGTTTCTCGTTACCATTGGTTTGGGAAGCACTTTGTTGTGCCTAATTATGTTTAGCAGCAGTGCGCTCCAGTCACTCTTCCTTCTCTCCTCCCACAACTTCAGAGTACAAAATTATTGTTCTGAGTTCTTTTGAAAGCATATTTATAGTTATATGGTGCACCTTGCGATGCTGCTTTTTAACTTAAGGTTTTGATGGGTTTTCAGATATAAAATGTTAGCAGTACAATAAAATTGCTGTTTCACTCAAGTGGTGCATCCTACAAACTTTGCATTATTGTTCCTAACATAAAGTTGTATCCATGGCAATAAATTGTGCTTCCCATAGACAGAGGGTCTTGTAGAATCATAAATTGCCAACTTAGTATTCTGTAGTCTCCTGGTTATGTTGTTGTTTGGCAGAAATAAAGAAGAAAATCAAAATATCAAAGGATTAGAGGGAGTTTAATACTTTTAATTTTGTCTGTCTACTTGTAATCCTTCTAATGCCATTGTTCATTCATTCCTGCAATCTTAGCTCTTACTGAGAGCATCTGTGATCAGCAGCAGATTGAAGTATAGCTTAACTTTGTAAAGAAGCTGCAAAATGCTCTTGTATGGGAAAACCAAAATTTCTGTTTACTTTCTCCTTAGGTGCAGCAGCTTCTACCTGGGTACAATATTTTTTTTAAAATGTTTAGAATGGAAAAAGTTTAATCTAGTGCTGAAACTCAGTACTCATTTTTTTTTGTGTACACCAAGGATATAAGGAGCTGCCTAACTAAATCAGACCAATAATCCATCTTAGCCCAGTATTGTCACAACCTGACATGGCAGCAGGGTTTCAAATCCGGCTCTCCAGGGTCCCTGACAGAGGCCTCACCCAGGCGTGCTACCAGAGATCCTGAATCTGAGATGCCAGAGATTGAACTTGGGACCTTATACATGCAAATCATGAAATCACACACTCTACTACCTGAGCCACAGCCAACCCCTGAGGATCACAGTACTCGGTTCCGAATTTCCGAGGTTCCGAGGATCAAGGTCTGGTACTTGGAAAGTAACCTTTGGCTGAGTGATGGGTATGCATGTGACCAGAGTGACCCAGATCTGACCCTAGCTGGGAAACAAAACTTAGTGACACATTTGGTAGGCAGGGAGGTAATGACAGAGGATAGGTGAGTGAT
The DNA here is from genome assembly GCA_003113815.1 of Sphenodon punctatus. Lineage (NCBI taxonomy): Eukaryota > Metazoa > Chordata > Lepidosauria > Sphenodontia > Sphenodontidae > Sphenodon > Sphenodon punctatus. Next base: position 1,087,441 of record QEPC01001788.1, read on the forward strand.
GGACAAGCACAGGACAGTTTTGGTTGGCAGGGGCAAAATAAAAGTGTCAGTTTGGGCATTTTCCATTCTCTTTGGTGAATTTGGCTGTGTGCTACACTCCTGTATCTGTGAGGATTTCAGCTTGAGGGGGTGCCTGGTCTGGGCTGTCCATAGGGGCAATGCTGGGGGTTACTAATATCCACCCTGCTTTTTTATATTAACATTTTAAAGTGGGTGCTGATTGCACTGCTTGGGCACCATAGGGCCATGCTGTGCGTTTGGCTTTGCCATGTGGCTTTTGCAGTTGCACTTTGGGGTTGGCTTGTGATTGTCGGTATTGCAGTGGTTTTTTGGCACTGTACTTTTGCTGCGGGTTCAACTTTACCAAGATTTGCCCAGCTGGGGCACAGGAGGGATACTTTCTGGTTAATTTATGGTGTGTGGGGAGGAGGTTTGCCTTGCATAGGGAAGCATAGAGCCAGGAGGGTATATGGGGGGGTAGCGGGGGCAGGGTTCCATGTCTGGTTTCTTGTGGTTATGTCTGCTGGGTGGTGGCACACATGGGACCAAGGGTCCAAACTTGTTGAAGCTTGATTTGCTCTGTTTTGGGACACCCCAATGCTAGTACCCACCCCCCATAGAGCTTGTATATAATAGGGGTGGGGAGGTGGAGGAAGGGGTGGATGTGCTGTTGTACACTGTGATTGGATAAGCAATTAAATGGCCCCACGTGGTGCCAGGTGCCAGCTCAGACATTGAGTGTTTTCAAGTTTCCGCAATTCCAATTTCCTTGTTCTCAGAAAATGTTCCAAGTGACAGCCGAAAACTCGGTCCCGATACTCAAAACCTCGGAAATGCAAGGATTTTTTTTTTGCTATTCAGTTTAGCACTAGTTTAATCGTTAGCAAAGTGTATCAGGTTCTCAGTTTTTTCCCCCTGCTGACTTGCAAGGAAGCTCATGAATTTCTAAGTTTGGCTAGGTTGACTTTATACATCTTTGAGGGCAATTTCCCACATTTCACACGCTAGCGTAGATGGAACAGAACACATTTGTTTTTTTATTATGTTGCGTAGCTCTGTCCTTTGTCATGTTGAGGTTGGTTCTTGTGAAGCAATCTAAAGGAGATAAGTCTTTATTAGAAGTTTTTACACAGATTCTTTGTCTGTATCTCTTGGAGAATGACTTTTCTAGGGTTAATATGTTCATTAGCAGTAGTCTTGAAACCTCAACAGCATTTGTGTCGATGCACGTTGTAGTCCTATTTAGTATTTCTTTTCAAAGCAGCTAGAACAACATGAAGTGTTTTTGAGAAGTACCTCCTAAATCACTTAGTGTTCACCATAGGCAGGGTGGAAATTCAAAGTGAGGAAAAAGAAAGGGGAGGTACATATCCTTCCAAAGAAGTGAGGTTAATGTGAGTAGGGTTGTTCCTACTCTGAAAACGGGGATCTTGGGTATAGAAAGGGAGGATCTTATGTATAGAAAGGAGATACTTAACTGCCTCTCCTCCTCCTGAGTCAGTGAAAACACCAACACTTCCTTTCTTTGCCTCACTGGCTGCTTGCTATTCAGATTCCCCTCCTTGCAATTTCCCAGGCAGGGAGGTCAGGGGAAAGGAAGAGCTATTTATGAGCTCATGGAAAGAGGGAGTGAGTTGCTCCAGAATTATTTTTCTGAAATCTGAGACGAATGTGAGAACAAGCCTTAAACAGCACTTGATTTCCAGATTAATTTACAACTTGAATTGCGCAAATAGCTCACTTGAGTTCACCTTTGTAGCCTCCATTAGATTATGGGTAAAAACAAACGTGACAGTGACCCGCTATGGTTAGCTTTACCCGAGCTACCACCCCCTTCCCACCCACCGGGATCAATCTGGGGCAAAGTGGACCACAGCAGGTTAGAATGTATGTTCTGACCCACTGTAACCCGTCCCTGATCGGGGCAGGCATTGGCCACCATTGCTAGCTGTCATGGCGGGGATGGGGGGGGCTGGATGCAGCATGTGTGCGGGGCTGGCCAGACACACATTTGTTGTGGACCCCATCCAACTGGGTGGCAGAACAGATCTCCAGCCAGACTGGCCACATGCACATTTGTTGCAGACCCTGCCCAGTTGGGTGGCAGGACGGCTCTCCAGCGGGGGCCATGTGTGGTTGGTGCCCCGACCTACCCCCAGCCGTGATAGGAGCATGGGGACAACCAGGTCAGGTCTCCGTCATGCCACTATCACTACTGTTTCCACCCTATGTGGCAATTGTAGTCTCACAGGAGCAAGTACATTTTCTTTCTATATTTTCCATTAAAGGTAGAGTACAGTTGTGGTTGTTAGAAATCAGTATTGAGATAAATCCTGTTTAAAGTCTATGTAGGAGTGCAGTATTTTGATTTGAGGGCAAGTCTATTTATACAATAAAAGTTCACCCTTTACCATACTCCACTTGCCTAACTGTAAATGTCCTATATATGGGTTTGGAAGAAACTCTGCTCCAACTTTTCCCCCAAGTAGTCGTTTTCAAAGCATTGTTCTTTCCATTTACAAACCTTTGTATTGAAGACATACTGCACCACATTTGTGGTTCCAAATATTTCATGCTGGATATAAAAGCACTGGAAGCAATATGAAAATGGAGATGCCCTGCCAATGTCATTAGGCAAGAGTGTGGGATAGTGCTTTATTGTGCCAAACTTTGACATATGAGAAGCTTCTGTTATCTCCCTTTTATTTTATTCTACTTTTCTTATTCTATAGCTGAGTTACAGAGCTGGGGTGGGCCTTTCTTCCTGCAGTTACCAGTATTTCAGTGAACATGCTAAAAAAAAATTAGACCCACAGAGAGCTATGATTGCTCAAGTCTTTTTTAATTTAAGCTCTCTATGGGTCATAATAGAGATCCACTGCTGCCCTTATCTTCACCGTAACAAATGTTTCATACACTGCCAAGTAGTCCCCTCTCTCTTAGTCTATGCTTTTAAGCTTCCAATAGGCTTAATCTCCACTGGGAAGTTAATTTGGTTTTTAAAAGTTTGACTTTGATTTTGCACTTGACATAAAATTCTCAAACTTCACAGCATGAGTAATGTTCCTGAGTATCTCCTGAGATCCGACTACATGAGTTTGACTTTTTTGTTGTTGTTTTCAGTGTATAAAGGAATTATGTTTGCAGCTGCTTAACCACTCCCTCCTGCTTCCGTCCCTGAAACTGCTAGTAGAAAGCCAAGATCACGATCTTCATGCTGTGGCACTGGAACAGATAACAGCTGTTGCTAAGGTATGAGAGTTGAATTAGCCATCCCTCATAGTTTCAGGTAATAAATTAGCTCTTTTATCTTCATATAGCAAGCAGGATCTCTCGAGTGCATTATCATTATTAAGATTTTTCTAAAGCTATTGTGTCTACAGTGTGCAATACCATAGGGCTAGTAGAATCTTTTATATGCTCAAGGTAATTTAAAACAGTGTTTTTATTTTCAATTATCTACTAACCAGTTGTGAGTGCAATGAAACAGAAACTAGATTTTTATGTCTGCCTTCATGTTCTAGTTATTTATGTTAGTTTAAGTTTAGCCCCTTAGTACTACCTGAAACAAGGAATGTTGGTTTGATAAACGTGAGTGGCATCTCCGCTCTATGCTGTTGCAAGTGTGCATGGTGGGATTGTTTGTTAAGATGAGTTTAACGTGAAACTAGTAAGACTTGGGATTTTATGTCCACAAACCTCCTGAACGATGGTGTTTCAATGATGGGATAGGAAGAGGGGTCTACACCCCCCCACCCCCCACACACACACACAGTTTTCCTTTCTTTTCAGTCTTTATGTTTCTTCTGTTAGTATCTCATTCCTTTAAGCACTCATCTCCATATTATCTTGCTGCTTTGTTTCATTTTGTAAGTTTTAATGAAACAGACTAAATAATAATAAATAATAATAATTTTATATAGCACTTGTACCTTTCACCACCAAATAGTGCTTGGGACACTTCACAGAAATAATTTGACTATATTTAACACACTATTGTAACAAAATTACCATTTTAAAAGAGACGGGAAAGGGAGGGATTAAAAATACACTAAGGGGAACCAGCAGCAGATCCCTTGAAAGCACCAGAGAATGAAAAAAAAATTCAGATCATTTTTAAAGATGAGGAACTAAGGGCACTTAGTCTTGCACACACTACTTGGGAGGGGAGGCTTCCATGTTGGCAATTAAGGCTCTATTGTCACAGAAATTAGTTCACATAGGAATGCGTTATTTCACTTTTCTCCTGTGAAAACAAGTAAAAACACCTGTGATTGTAAGATCTACATCTGGGGCCCCATTCATGCACAAGTGTTTTTACGGGAGAAAAGTGGAATAGTGCATTCCTATGTGTGGTGGTTGCCATGACGATAGAGCCGCGATTTCCCTCACAGAAGTTTCCTCTCCCGCCCAAGTAATATGTGCAAGCACCCTGAGGCGGATACTTGGAGGGAGCAAGCTCTGCTCTGAGGGGCTCGCTACAGTGAAAGCTTGATTGCCCACTGATTTAAGGCAGGATGGTGGGATCTCCTAATAGCAGATGGTATCTGAACACAGATAGCCATCAGGGTGAGGCTTCAGAAGCAGATCTTGAATATGGCCTGGGCCTAAACCATTCAGTACATTAAAAACCAGCCGTGCAATCTTAAATTCAATCTACTGCTCTGTAGGCAACCAATGTAGAGAGTGCAAGGCACATGTAATATGGCCACAGCTGATTAAAACAATAAGCAGTTGTGCTACCGCATTCTGGACAAGCTGTAAGAAGTAGAGAAACATCGCTGGAAACCCATATGAAATTGTTACAGAAATCAAGCTTTGTGGTCACTAGGGTGTGGGTTCCCTGGGATAAGTACTAGCTAGCTTACACAAATTGCTTATTAAAAAGCATCTTTGAACTATGTCTGATACCCGAATTTTCATAAGAGCATGGTCAGAGATGGCTCCTGCTAAATTCACCCACACACTGTCAATGTGCAGGGAGCTGACGACATCCTTATACCAGCTGCCCCCTCCTCACCAGCTTCACTTCAGTTTTCCCAGGATTGAGCACAAGGTTATATAGTGCCCTCCTGCCATAGCACTGAGAGCGCTTTACATATAACAGTTTAACACAACTTTTAATCCTCACAACAACCCTGTGAGGTAGGTAAGACAGAGAAAATATTTTGACTGCCCCAAGGTCATCCAGTGAGTTCCTGACTAAGAGGCAAGACTAGAACCAAGGTCCCCCCATCTCCCACTCCAAGTACTGCACACTTGGCCATTACACCACAGTGGCTCTCATGAAATCCCTGAGGGGCTGCATGTATATACATTGTGTATGTGTTAATTCTAACCACCTTGCAAACTCATTGTTGTTGTGAATGTGATGACCTACATTCCTCATACATGACAAACAGATTTAATCTCTACTTCAAATGCACATCTTAGTATAATAACCTTTTAGAATCACCTTTGTCTGTTATCTTTAACTATTGGGAACTGATTTTGTATAGTTTTGCTTTTAATCCACCCACTATCAACATATGAATCAGTATTCTATGCTATTTCATTTGTACTTAATGTTTTGTATTTTGGAATCTCGCATTTGCTTGTGTCTAGTCTAGCTTGCTGTGTATTGTGTTTAAATTATCCTAGAGAAAATGGGGCAGAATCCGGTAAGAACAAGTCCTTTTGTTTTTTCATTCTACATTCCTCAGCCTTGCAAAATGTCAAGGAGTTAGCTGTGCACAGCTCAAATTTGATGAGAAGTTCCTATTACAGAATGTAGCCTTTTCACTGTATCTGGCAAAAGTCAGTACCAGTGGCAGCTAGTGAACTTTTGGGCTGATGGGGCCGAAGGCAGGACCACCAGGAGTGGCAGTGCCACCCAAACTTGACATTGCTATTAAAAATTGATTAAAGAGAACACACTCGGAATACTATCAAACAATAACTTTGTTTATATAGCCCCTCCTCCTTCTTTACATTGACATTCAGAACACTTCAGAAAAATATATAAAAACCAATGGCTTTTAAACCCAACTAAAACAGTTAAAGGGGCAGGAACAAATATATGAATGGGAACCAGCAGACCTTGGACTCAAGGCTACAAAGGGTTTACCAAGGGTTTAACACTTGTAAAGAAAGTGTGCCTGAGACTCTTTTTTGTGAAGCAAATAGTTGAATTGTCCTATGATTGAAATCCAGAATTTCTTTAATCATCCGCTTTTCTATGGACAGCATTGCTAATGTGTTTAGTCTTTCCTCCGACATTGTTTCTCAGGAAAGTTTTTATTCTCTGTATAGTGGAGAATGATTGCTCCATTTCTACAACTGTCATGGGTGTGGTCACAACAATTTGAAGCAATTTCACTGCCTCTGCAAAGCAAACCTGCAGATTCTTGTCCCCTCCCCACAAGTGTGTACGGTAATGTGGAAGCATCCTTCACACCATAGAATTCTTGTCTTTTACACAAGACAGAAAGCTCTGTCCTCAGTCTTTCTTTCTGTAGCATTGGCTAGGCTTCCACTACCTCAATTAATGCTTGCTCTGGAAAGTTCCAGTTACACACTTCAAATAAAGTCCCCTTTAATAATGTTGCATTCACCAGATGTTTAGTGAATAAAAAGTGTTCTTTTGAATGTGAAATTGTTATGTTGCAGCCTTCCACTGCAGCATGATCAAGGTGTCCATGGTTTTGCCTCTAGGGAGAAAAGATTTTTCAGGAACTCAGAGCACAGGTCTTTATTACAAGCATCAATAAAGTCAGAGACTCCTTTAAAGTCCGATGTAGATCTCTGAATTCCTACCAAGTCAACGGCTCTTTTCTGGTGTTCATTGAAGAGGCTTTCCGCATGAGGCATTATTCTGTGGAATAGAAACAAGAAATAAAGGAACTGCCTATCTTCTTCAAGCAACTGCAGAAATCCCCTGGCCTCATAAACAACGCTAGTATCAAAATCCTAAGATCTTATTTGCTGAAAACATTCAATGAGAGCCTCTCAATACTCAAAGACCACATTCATTGTCTGCATGTTGAAGTTCCATTGCATTTCAGGTGCTCTAGGGAGCCTTCTTTTTACTACTGCAGCCAGAACTTTAGTCCATATTTGAGAACACGAAAAGAAAGCTGAGAAGCCAGACAGATCTTCAAACAATACCTTCACTTTCTTTATTTGGGACACTGATTGCTGTATTATTAAGTTTAATTGATCGGCAAAACAGTGAACATAATGGGTATTTGGGTATCTGTCCCGGACCTCTTTTGGACTCCCCCCATGCTGCCCACGCTTCATGCTCACACCATCATAACTTTGAGCAATGAGTTTCTGCTTGTCCATGTCTTCTGTGGAAACAGCATCTTGTTGCTGAAACAAAGCTGCAGCAGTGGTTTCAGCATGAGAATCTGGCAGCTGCGTGAATCCATAGAAGTGTTTAATTTATTTTTATTTATTTATTTATTTAAAATGGATATCCCGCCCCTCCTGCCCTCAGGGCAGCCTGGGGCTGCAAACAACATTCAATAAAAACAATATAATTTTTTTTAAAACAATTTAAAATACAATATGTGGGGAACACACACACACCCACCCTACCCCTCACCAAAAGCCTGACGGAACAGCCAGGTCTTACATGCACACCGAAACAGCAGGAGAGTGGGAGCCAACCGAGCCTCCTTTGGGAGCAAATTCCACAGCACAGGGCAGCCACCGAAAAAGATCTAACATTGGTGGCCACCCGCCTCACCCGGGGAACCGCCAAAAAGGCTCCCATGGATGATCTCAAGGGTTGCACGGGCACAGTGAGTTGAGACGTTGCCATAAATGTACCAGTAAATACACTTTGGATGGCCACAAATTCAGCCTGGATGGCCACAAATTCCGTGCTTTTCAACTGCTGAATAATAAGATCTCTAGCCACTGTGAGCATGCAGTCAAGCAGCTCATTCTGAATGGTTTTTGAAAGACCTCTGAAGGACCCTTGCATTCTGGAAAAACTTTTCTACCATAGAATCAGTGGTCACCACATTCACCAGGCTTCAAAACACCCCTGAATTTAGGGATACCTCCGTTTCATCATGCCCTCACAGTGCTAACTCAGAGGCACGGCAGAACCGTATAGTCAGTTATTTTTGAGAGTATGTACCGGTTGTGTTCAACTTCCTGGTTGTGCTTTCCTACAGCCATACGGTAGCCTTCGTCTATTTGCTCTGCAATGTTTGTGCTGCCTATCATTGCCAACCGTAGGCAGTTCTCAGTGTGACTTCTGCACTCTTTGTGTTTCTTGATATTTTCACTGAGATGCTTTACATCCCTTATTCCTGTCTGTGTCCACAGTTTTTCGCCCCCGAACAACAAACCGGGAAAGCAGAACAATGCATTTTTGATTGCACTGCCACATAGCCAGTCCTTCCGCTCATACCATGATCTGCCAAACCTGTGTGTGTAATCTTTGCCTTTCTCTCGTGCAGGTTGCTCAATATGTAGATCAGGGCAATCAGGTCCCAGCTCCTTAACACAACACTTGTCAACCAAATGAGAATTCCATAGTCAAGTAGTAGTAAATACTTTATTGTGTAGCCATCTGGTTATTACAATATACAACATACATTCTATTAAAGTATACTGTCCATAATCATTATACTAATGTATACTATCCATAGTCATAGTCGATAGTCATTATACTATCCATAGTCAAAAAAGCTGAGGTTTTTAAGAAGAAATAAGGTACTTGCAAATTCAGTCATGCACTAAAAAGCATGGAAATTGCAAGTTAAGGTTCCTGCCTTAACTTCCGTGCCATGTTAGCAATAAAGACATTGTACAGTCTCACATATTGTGCTAACTTACAACTTAGACTCCATGCACCCACACTTTGCCTTCGTCTTTCAGCCCCAGTCCTCTTCCTCTTTGCAGGTTGGGGGCAATGCTGAAGCTGGGGACAAGATGGTGTGAACTGGCCCCTCACCCCCTCTGTTTCCTCTTTAAGAAAGAGAGAACTTAGGAGTCCTGGCTCACGTCCCTTCTCCCCGTCTAATCTACTTCGTCCCAACCCTTTAACAGAGAACTCGGATCTCCTGGCTTCCAGCCTCTCCACCCCACTTTAATCCTGTCAGCTGCACTCCCTCCACAAGCAACTCAATAGTCATGGTTCCTAGCTTGCTCTTCTCTCCCCTGCTCAGCTCTCAACCTTGTAACAGACAACCCAGAAGTCCTGGGTCCAGGTCGTCCCTCTAGCCCCCACTCCCCTCACAGAGAACTCAAAAGTTCTGGGAGAAATACAATGTTTATCTGTGTGTCATATGGAACAGAAGTAAGGGTGTGTGTAGAATGACAAAAAAAAAAACAGGAGAAGAAGTGGAATAACAGGGAGTAAGACTATTGGAACTCAGAGGATAGGGTGTCAGCTATGGTAAATGGGTTAAACGATAGGACTGCTCCCCCTGGTATCCCATCAGTCTTCTGAATCAGTTATTTTACTCAGAACCTTGTTGTTGTAACTATTTCTAATTCCTCCTGTCATTCTACCCACTTACTTGACTTTTTGACCTATGGACATAAATAAACTATATAACTATAACACTTACTTGATCCTGCACACTCTTTGTATTTTCTCTATCATTCCAACTATTCCACTTACTGCATCTGGTGCCTTCCTCATTATTTCACACCCTCTTGCCTTCCCCGTGTACTCACAAAGATTGTATTATTTCACAGTCAGTTAATTGGATGTTGGAATGACACTATATTTATTTAGAAATTGGCATTGCTGTTGTCTCCATTCCTTCCAATGGTCATTCCATTTCATTAATTTCAATGCATACCCAACTTAAAGTTTAAATTAAGCATTTGTATATGACTGTATCCAGCTCCACTGTGCTCTGTGAGGGCAGTGGGGACTAGTGGGTAAGAGGAAGGGTTGTGGGACATCACTCAGCTGTCCTATTCTCCCCAACCGACATGAAAAAATAGAAGGAAAGGAGGGGGTGAGGGGCCAGCTCACTCCAGCTTCAGTGTTGCCCCCAACTGGAAGAGGATTGGGGCTGAAAGACAAAGGCAAAGTGTGGGTGCATGGAACCTAAGTTATAAGTGAGCACAATATGTGAGACTATACAATGCCTTTACTGCCAAAATGGCATGGAAGTTAAGGCGGAAGTCTTAACTTGCAATTTCCATACTTTGTAGCGCGTGATTGAATTTGCAAGAGCCTTAACTCTTCTTGTAAACCAGAGGTTTTTTTCCTATGGAATATCAAAGTTTTTTGTTAAATTCAAAGCACCCCCCCTACCCTCACTCCCTTGCTCCCCCGCACCCAAAGCACTCGCTCCCTTGCCCCTCGCCTTCACTCCCTTGCCTCCCCCATGCCCAAAGCACCCCTGTACCCTCGCTCCCTTGCCTCCCACACACACAAAGCGCCCCCTCTGCCTTTCCTCGCTTGCCTCCCCCATACCCAAGATTCAGATTTATTTATTTGTCACGACCCAACAGGTCATTTGACAATATAAAAAAAAAACAATACAAAACTGGTTACAAAAACTGCAATTTAAAACATTCTGAATTTACCAATACACTACTACAATGTCCCAAAGCATTGGTAACTAAACGATAAACAACTAAAAATAACCCACGAGCAACATACAAACCAGGTTACAATATTTTATACATATTCACAGATCTCCACAATGATACCACCTTTGGACCCACCTAGCAAACAGTCTATTAAATGCTTATAGGCGCGCTCCTACCTTCAAGGTCCTACCCTATTTGAGACCATAACTAATTTTTGAGCATTGGAGCTATGCTTTTATACCACAAAACCTGGATACAGTAGCTGACAACCTGTTTTGAAAGCTCTGTATCCCAGCCACTAAACAGTTTCACAAGGACATCACTACGATTCCACAGGGGGCAGTCTTGGATGGTACTACTAAGATACCTCATTATCCATTTCTCATAAGCTACACACTCAAAGATAACATGGGAAATTGCTTCTGTTTCACCCCACGAACAGGATTGGCATATACGAGCATTATGAGGGGTCCCTCGAAATCTTCCTTCAAGGATTGCAGAGGGAAAAACATTGACGAACCCCCATACCCAAAGCGCCCCCCTGCTCTTTCCCCCTTGCCTCCCCCACACCCAAAGCACCCCCCGGCCTTGTTCCCTTGCCTCACCCTCCCACCCACCCAAAGCATCCCCGTGCCCTCGCTCCCTTGCCCCCCCACCCAAAGCGCCCCTCCTGCCCTCGCTCCTTTGCCCCTCACACAACCAATGTGCCCCCCATCCTCACTCCCTTGCTCCCACTCCCCGAAACCCCCAGGCACAATTGCCCCAAGTCCCACTCAAGGAAGGCTAAGACAGGAGAAGAGACGGCGAACAGCACTCCTCTTCAAAGCAGCCCCGCCCCTCTCCATAGACTAGCTTAGGGCTTTTCACAACCCCATAACTTTAAAACTACTAATCAGATTTACAAATAAAACCCCAAAGGCACCCCTGGTAGCCTCCTTTAATTTTCTAAAAGACTAATTCCTCCTCCCCACCAATACTCAACCCCTCTACCCTGCCCAGATCGAGATCCTCTGACTAAGTGAAAAGTCAGGCTTGAAAGTGCAGTATACAAACTGCGCTATCGCAGCTTTTATCCAGCGCATTCAGTTGAAATGTGCACACCATGAACCATGTACAACAGAGATACTCCACAACAAATTTCACAATCCTAACTTTGATCATGCTGATTTTAGAACAAATAGAATGTTGGGGCTTTATAATGTAGCGTACAACACACCTTAACTATCAGAGCGCTCCCGCACTCTAATAATGGGGTTTCGAGAAGTGCATCTATAGTGTTCATTTTTGGTACCTGTCCTTCTTGCTGCCTTTGTCCTATAAAATAAATTGTGGGGAGGGAAACGTACTCAGTATTCACAGAGTATGGAAAGGGCACATTTTAGAGCCACAAAATACCAGTGCAAAGAGCTCTAAGTGAGAGGCCAGGTCAAAGCATGAACCAAGCAATAAAACTATGGAGAGTGGAGGTTCAAGGACTACATACTAAAAATATTCATATTGTTCACAACAACTCCAGAAAAAGACACTGGTAGAGTTAAGAGTGGTAAAATATTGTTAGAGAAAGCACTGTACCAGGGCAGATCTGCAAAGGAATAAATGCCTCATCTTCCCAAGCCAGCCCGGGAACAAAGCAGAAAAAGCAAATCCCTTGTAATCACACTTAAAGAAAAAATAATACAGACCTCACAGCACATGCAGGTAGCCACTAAATGTTTCCTTCCCTCCACACCCTGATGAAAGCAGAAAATGCTAACTTCATAGATACGTGGTGAAAGTTTTTTTTAAAAATAAAATACGACGGCCTCAAATACATGCAAAAAGAAAAATTTAAGGCCAAAGGCCCCACAGAAAAACAATAAAACAGGAAATAAACCCCAGGAATTAGTATCCAATATACAGGTCATAACAAGATTGGCAAAGCCAATGGAAAGCTCCTGTGCACTCACTGCAGCCTGTCCTCCATGCCGTGTGCCATTGGCATGCGCGATGGCCGCCAGAGGACCATTGCTTGCACATGCACAGGCAGAAGCTTCAAAGCAGCTGGGGCATGGAGAAGTGAGTGCTGCTACCTGCGCATGCACAAAGTACGACACGGCATGAAGAACACAAACAGCTGAGTCGCAACCTACCGAGAGGGCCAGGCGCCGGATCACCTCCTTCAGCCTCCAACTCCACGCTCTAGCTTCCCTCCAGCAACACCCACTTGTCGGACCAGCCAGTATGGCTGCACATGCCATGTGCACTGTGCAGCACATGAGCAGCATGTAAAGGAGGAAGAGGGGGCGTGGGGTGAGCTTACTGGTGCAGCCAGGGCAGGGGAATCCACTCCTGAGGCAGGCGGCCCCACAAGCGCTGTGGCTGCTCTCAAGACTGAGGGAGGGGGAGGGATGGATGGCCTGGGAGGGGAAGCTAGGTGAAGAGACAGGCAGTGCTCTGGTACACAGCTTGGAGACACCTGCAAAAATAGGGCCAGAATGGTGAGTAGAGCACAGAGTGCATCGGAGAAAAAAAGCCACAGAAGCTCATAGAGTACACGTACAAAATAACTTGATTCTTGGGGAATTAATTTTCTGTATGTTTTTCAAAAAAGCTACTCAGAATTATTGCCTACCCTGCTGATGAAATATAGTATGATACAAGAGAAAAGAGCCTTGAATTCCACTACAGATACCGCAATAATGTTTTCATTGTCTATTCTGACAACTAAATTTTGCTTTCTGTAATAATTAATTGGTTACGATGTCCTCTAATATCATGAGATGTGATTCTTAAAGTGGAGCCATAATTCCTAGTTGCAAATGAATAGAAATTTTACTCTTAAGGAAATTCTATTCTTTAACAAGTATGTTGGACTGACAGTTTAGAAATCTGTAGTTATTTAGCCTGAGCATTGGAAAAGCCCATGGAGTAGGGATAGAGTTCCTGCTCACATTTACATTTAGATGTTTCATTTTTAATTTTTGTGTTTTATTATCTTATTGTTATTTTATCTACTGTTACTTTTATATTGTAAGCCACCCCGAGATGCCATGGGCATGAAGGGGCGGCTAAGACATGCAAACAAACAAACAAATAAATAAATAAATAAATAAATAATTTTTTTATCCACAAGTGAAACTTTAGGGCTAAAAAATTAGTACAGTCCCTTGAATTCCTCCCGAAGTGCAATCCCTCGCCCATTTAAAGTCAAGCGGAGTTTTGCCATTGACTTCAGTAGCTTCAGGATTGCAGCTCTTAATTTGTTGGGGTCCCCGCGTTTTTTAAAATATGGATTGCATTTACCATTCTTATTTAATATGATCGCCATCTGGCAAAAGTAACTGCCAAGGGTCATGTTCTGGGAAATGAAGGCTTCGATTCATATGATTAGTACAGTCCATTTTTAAATCGTAAGAGAACATCAATGACCAATAGTAGCATCTTGTCCACACAAATGTGAGGTCTGCTGTGAGACAAAGAATATCACTAGTGCTCTGTTGTATTTTGTCATGCTCCACAAAGGCCTGCAACTCTGAGTGTATGGCTCCTTTGCTTGAAGCTTCCCAGCTACAGAAAGGAGTCTTGGCTTGACCCAAAAGAGCTGTATTTAGCATAAGATGCTACTTATTATTTAATCTCAAGAACACGAAAAAGTTACTAAAACTTCAAAAGTTTAAATTATTCTTCACTAACGATAGAGTAATTTACTTTCCACTCTTTAAATAGGGATGCCCATGGGCAAATGACCAGCTAACAGGTTCTTACATAAGCGTGTACTCTAGGCAGAGATTCAAACATCATCTTCAGCTTTTGGGACACAGACAGAATAAGTTTGGATTCAATACACAAAATTTGTCAAGGCCTACTTGGTGTTTTGTTCTAATAAAAGGGAATGCTTCCTTTCCATTGGGCATAAACTCAGAAATATCGAGGGATAAAACATAACAGTTAGCAGCAGTATTCACAATGAAACATTTTGCATTGACATTTGGAAGTTCAGACTTTGTGAAACCATTGAATAGATAACTGTCACCATGTGTGAGCAAAGGAAATTGTTGGTTTTTACTGTACATTTTCTGACTTAAATGTCAGTGAAGTGAAATGATTATCACGCCCCTGATATTGGGCTGTTTCATACCACATAAGCCATTCTCTGTCAATAATTTTTTTATTGAAGGTAAGGGATTTATAGTTGAAAAAACCTTGAACTAAAAATGTTACTGATTTGATAAAATTCCTAAAGTTGCAGGATGTTAATTTTAAAGCCTAAGCAACAGACAAGAACATTTTCTCTTGACAAACTCCAGTCGTCTTGATTGTAAGCCTCCCTGAGACTTAATAGGGGTGGCATATAAAATTTAAATAAATAAAGTTACTTTGTTTTAAAAAGTGTCTCTGACCTGTATCTTCTGCATTATCAGTTTCCATTGAGGCTTATTTTAACACACAGGCTCACGGTGACCCTATTAGTCAAAAGCTTGTTTTAAGCAATAATAGTATTACTCAATCTGGAGAAATATACATTTTCCTAAGATTTCACAACTCATTTATCTGCTATTTTAATGAATACACACCTACCTGAATAATGCCCCATGGCGCCTTATCATTATGAAGTTATAAGAAAAAAACCAAAACAATAAAATGTATAAAATACTGATAGCGTTTATATTTTTGTTCCATTTCAGCTTTCTCTGACAGATTTTTTTTTAATTTTTTTTTATTGTAGTGAGCCTGAAATCAATAGAAATCTTTTACTTGAAGTGTTTATTGACAAGCGCCTCCCCACCTATTACCCACCAATCACCCACGTCATGCACGTTGCAGGGCCACATTGGCACCCTATACAGCTCTGCAGCATGCATGATGGGAGGGGGGCGATTGGTGAGGCTGGTATTGGCTGGGGTGATTAACGCCTGCCTTCGGGAGGAGAGGATGCCGGATTGCCTTAAGGAGGCTGTGGTCCGACTGCTCCTAAAGAGAGATTCAACTTCGAAGTTATACATAGCCAGATTATTTGTTTTGTTCATTTAAATTTATATCCCGCCCTTCCCCTAGGGCTCAGAGAGCATTAGAGAAAGGGTTCGCCTAGAACTTAGAGGTGAATTCCAATAACATAACTGTGTTCAAACTAGGATAGGATAAGTTCTTAAAGGACAGGTCAATAAATAGCTGTTAGTCAATTTGGCCAAGAGATGAGACCTGACTGCAGGGAGTGAACAGCAGGAAATGGATTGCTCCATTGTTATGACCTGCTGTGCATTTCTCTTCAGCAACTGAAATTAGGTGTTGTCTCAGACAAGGTTCTGGGCATTATGGACTTTCACTCTGACCCAGTATGACAGTTCTTATTTCCTTAGCAAGTAATACAAAAGAGGTTGTCATTATACTCTTTTAGCTTTGTAGCATTGGGAAGCTTTTGTCGTGCGGCCGAAAATGTCTCCTCCTGGTTATTTGCATCTCTCGTGGTTATATTATGTGATATTTTTAGTAAAAGATTGCCATTGAGATTTAAGATTTTTTTCCCCCCCCAATTTGTTTCAAAGGACAATCCCTGGTTCCGTTAAGAAGCAAAAGAACAAATAACATCTGGCAAAGTGAAATCATAGCTTATTGATTCCCTGACATAGACCTAGCATAGCTTACAAACATAAAAACACAGCACTCACTTGCTGATACAATGCATTATTTAGCCATTTGTTGTATGATGCTGACAGCTTTATGGATGTTTACAGTGAAAAGGATGATGCCGAAGTGCTGATACTAGGAACTGTACAGCTTTTGCCCACAGTAAAACAACTGGTTTTTTATGTAAGCATTTCTGAATGTGCCTACCTCATGTCTGCAACCTTTTGCAGTCTCCCAACTCTGTCTTCCCTCTGCTAGAAAATAATATTTTCCTCCTGAATGTGATGTATCAATAATTAAAAATAACTTAGTGTAGCCAGTAAGTTGTTTATCTATGTAGTACAGTTTAGACTAGATCTTGCCTTTTAGAAGTTGCTTGTGTCTGAGAGAAATTCCAGTGTGGCCTGCTGTTCTGATTGGGTTCTTAAGTTCTAAACTGGTTATAATTCTTGAATACTGTGATGCCATTATGTCCAAACAGTACCCCTAATTGTACCAGCAAATATGCTGTTGGTGATTCTTTGTAACTGTGTCATTGAAGTAGCCATGAATCAGCCTTTGTAACCGGCAAAGGAGCTTCTTGTACCAAGGAGACTTGAGTTCCAAGTGGAATTTAAAATAACTTTTTCTCATTAACCTAAAATATTATTGTAGGTTGTTCACCTGATTGCATACAATTTATTGCTGTAATACCAAGGTATATATTTAACACATCTTGCAATATGTAAAATTACACACCATATTTGGACACTAAAATTTAATTTGCCATAAATCTGTAGCTGCTTTTAGACGTGCGCAGCACACCCGCAACATAAAATCATGCAGCGTGTAAAAATCCCAGTGGAGGCAGGAGTTAGACACCACATTTTGCATGTTAAAGCCGGTCGCGCGTTCTTTTAAAACCGCAAACTAAATACCTCGATATCATGTGACTGATCCTGTGCGAATCAACCAGAAATATCGGCTATGTATTCCCAGATATCATTTCAGCCATGAACAGATACTGCCCTCTCTAGCCTTTTCTGAATGCCACTCCTCGCTGAGTAGACCAGCAGCAAAAGGGTTAATCCCTGGTCGCCTGAACTTGAGCAGTGCTACAGTGTCATAAAATGAATGAGCCGGTCAGGCACATCTCAAGGTTGGTCAAGAGATTCCCAGTGGCAGTGATCATGCAGACAGTTTGAAGGAAAGAAAGTTTATGTAAAAGGTTCTCTGGTGGGATTGAGGGTTCAGACCTGAGGTTACAGAAAATGCATAAAACAAACAAGAACAGACCTAATGCGCAATCTAGCTACATTGGTAAGTTCCCTGACTAGAACCCAGTCCTTGTCTTCGCTCAAAAGCAGCATTCCAACATGTCTGTCTCTCCAGAGAAGCAGGCACCAAACTTGACGTAGTGTATCTGTGTCCTTAGATCAGCATCGGGAGGGTCTCCCATGTGCTGACAGAGTGTCCCTTAAGTGTTCTTGGACACATTCCTGACATTCATTGAGGTGTGGCTCACCTGGGCACTTCAGCTTGTTCTGGAATGACCTCAGCTGGTGTCACCATTGCTCAATCCTGAAGGCTTGACTCAACCGCACAGGTATTTCTCAATACATTAGCACCATGGGTATTTTCAAACATGACAACATGGTACGTCGTCATGCTTTGAACCTGCCTGGGGTGAAGGCCCTGGCCCAGCTGCCAAACAGATGTGTTGGCAGCCTGGGGCAGGAAGTGGGTGGAGTGACATGCGGACATGGTCCACGTGATCCTGCCTCCTGCGCTGATGAGTGCAGCCCACCCACCAGCCTGATGGGTGGCTAGAGTGGCCTATGAGGCCACCATGTCCACCCGGAATGGCCCCAGATGGGAGTCAGGTAGAACGGACCATCACACATAGCCGCCTGCTCTACTCCAGTCCAGAGATGGCTTCCCTGGGCCACAGTAGCACTTAGCCTGCAAGTCAGTGATGGACCGGAGTTACAGCCTGGGCTAAGAACTGCCAGGGCCTGGGGAAACCCTTGATCCGGCCCAGGGAAACATCTGGTGGGCCGGTTCAGACGTGATAGCACCACAGGTGACCACATGGGTTAAAGCATAGCCACCTGTGGCACTGTAGCATCTGAAAATACCTTAACTGTAACTTGTGACAGATTTTACCATCTTTGGGTGATTTCAGATGTGACAGCCCTCCCTTGGGATCTCGGTCCGGAATCAGGCCGGCCGTCCTTTAGACGTGCCGGCCTGATTCCGCTTGGGGAGGGAGTGGGGCTGTGCGGCGCGACGTGCGGCTGCACAGCCCCGCCCCACACGCTGCTCCGGCTGCCCACCCTCCTGGAGACGGGCGGGCACAGCAGTCAATGTGACCGCTGTGCCCGATCCCAGATCGTGGCCGGGACCATGATCTGTACTCGGCGGAGGTAACAGCCGTTACTTTCTGCCGATTCCAGACCGTGGTCCAGCTAACCATGATTCCGGAGGTGAGGCTGGCCTCATCTCCGGAATCGTGGTTGATCAGATTCCTGCCGGTGGTTCACTGGGGGTGAGCATCTGGTGGGAATCCCATCAGACGTTATGAGCCTCTCCTCTACCACAGGGGATTGACTGTGGTAAAAGGGAGGCCCGTAACGTCTGAAATCACCCGATGAGTCTTATGACCAATAATCAGTTTATGCAATTAATAGCATTGTATCACATATTGCCAAGAAGTAATCATAATCACCCACACTTCCCATTTCACGCCTTGCCTGACCTTGCTCCCTATGACAGTTATGAAACTGGCCTTTTTGCTCCATTAACGGCTCTTCATGTTATTCTGGTTTATCACATTTTTTTGGTCTTAGATTCTTTTGAAACAATGAGTTTATATCTGGGTATGTAATACTCTAAAAATGTTGCCACCCTATTCAGTACAACTTAATGCTTTGTGTTATGGGCCCTATCTTTTCACTTCAGGAACAACATTAACTTTTTATTTCTGTTAGTATTGAGCTAAACAGGATTTTGCTCTGCATGCAGTGTTGCCCTTACCTGAGAGACCGTTAAACCTACCAGAGCTGTGTATAGACAAAGGATTGCTAAAATGTCTTCAGAGCGCTCTGTTCGATTGTTCACTGGCTATAGACCCAAAAACAAATCTCTGGCTTGTTTTGTCAGTAGCCCGAATCATATTGCAAAGATTTGATCTTGATCTTCAGACAGTGCTGAGGAACTGAGAAACAAACCTACCTTTTCATACCAGAGGCAGTTTGCAAGCAGTTTGATCAACTGGAATTCAGCGTCTCTGGTTTTTCATTAGAGAGTTTGTGTATTCAGGTTTGTGTGCCCTATAGTTTTCTTTTAATATGCTTGCACACCTTGCATACATAATCACATGCCAGTGTGCATGCACTGCTTAAAGCATGGGTGTCAATGCTTTAGTCTTAGGGTGAGAAAGTATTTAATTTTTATGGGGTTTTAAATTTATTTTAAATGCCAGTATGTGGAATTGCATCAATCTATACTGCATTTTAATGCAAGGGCTGATCCATTAACAACTGAATAATGGCCTAGGAAACTAATTTCAGTCGTTCCCCATATTCATTGTACAATTGGATTTCTGGTTCACCTTGTTACTGTAATTACTGTTTGCTTTGTTTAAACCCATTAAATCAAGCACCAAAGTGCTGTGTAAGGTGGCCTCCTGCTTTCCAGTTAGGAATCTAGCAGGCTTCTTTCCCCAACCTTAACTTTAACAAAAGCTTGAGGTAATGAGTAATGGTTTTCTTTCTACATGATACAGAGATTTATTTTAACCTGCTAAAATGTCTTTAGAAGCTTAAAAGCTCATAGCTTGTCCACTTCTACCAACCAAGGCCAACTACTCCAATGTTTTTGATCTACACAATACAGAATTGAAATCTGAAAGCATATTGCTAGCCAAGAAATTTGTGTGTAAGAAGACGGCACTAAATAGAGAAATTCAACTTTATGAATGTTGAATTAGGAAGTGAAAGGGAAGCATGGCTGGATGAAAATGCATCCATTTGTTATCAATTGGAACTGTTCTCTATCAATCCTACCAGGGACAGGACGTAGACCCCTGGCAGGCAGCTCCAATTTCGGGATCTGGGCAAAGGAACTATGAAACAGATTTCAAAAGTCCTTCAGATAGACAGGTGTTTATTCAATATAAAAGAACAGAGAATAAAGCAGCAATACAGCACCTACAGCACACTTGTATGTGGCATTTGCCTGCACCTACTCTAACAGCGAGCACACACACATAAATGCATACATATGAGTTCTTACGTGTCAGAGGTCTCAGGTCTGGTCTCGAGAGGAGAGGCAGGGCGGGGGCCCAGGAGAAGCAGTTGTAGGACTTCCTAAAGAGAAGTCCCAGAATGGACTAATCATCAAGCTAGCCAGCGCCCTGATAAGGGCTAGTGGACAAGCATCATGACTTCTCTGTCTGGGGACTGGCCTTTTATGCTGTTTCCCTTATGAGTTATCCAGAGCACGGGGCTAACAGTTCCACGTCAAGAAAGTTCCTCTCCTTTGGTTATTCAGATGTGGGAATTCTTTCTGCGTACTCATTGTTTGGGGTTTGGCATGGCCAGATTAGGTCCTGCCTGTCCTCCTTCCGGAAGAAAGACATGACCTTAGGCCATAGATCCCCCACACCCCTTCTCTGAGGCATCTCTCTGTCTGATCAAGTCATTTTCCCTTATTGCATTGCTTGGTTCTTATCTGCAACCTTGTTCTGGGAAAAGACAGTTCTTACTAGTTCTGTTCTTACTGGGGCCTTTCCTTTTGTTGATGACAAGAGTGTATCCCTGTCAGCATATTTCTCTCTCCTCCTGCCAGCCTGTTTCTTATAATATGCATTTTTAATAGTTCCTAAGCTAAAAATTACTATAAGCATATAGCAAGCAAATAAAACATAGGAAACTCATAGCATCCTTTCAATAGTTACAGAAGTGTACAATATTCTTTTGGTTACATTTCAAAAAAGAATGAGTTACAATGACATTCAATGTCTGTTCTGGCACATTTGTGTCAGAAGAAGCACTTCTGCTTTAGTTACATTATAACAAGGAAATTAGCATCTAAACTAAAATTATAATACATAAAGCAAGCAAGCACCTAACATAGCAAGCAAAACATAAAGGGAATACATAATATGTGTATGCAGTATTCTCTTTGGTTCTTATTCAGGTATAGTGCTTTGGTCAGCCTAATTAATTCAGTACACATTGTCCTAGCTCCTATCTGTTGCTTGTTTTGTTAAAGTCTTTCGAAGTCTGTATGGTACAGAAGATAGTAATTAAAGAGAATAATCATGGCATAGTTTACTTGAACTTTATAAAGAGAGCGGGAGAGAGAGAGTGTGTACTTGTACCTGGAGGCCTTTCACTGTAGGACATATTTCATCAAACGTGTGCCCTTTATCTCTTTCTTAAGGAAAGGTAAATGTGTCTAAAGGCAGTAACATACTTTTAGAGTAAGGAACGTATATGTGTTTTGGCAGTAGGCTGTGAGCCCCCCATCAAAATAAATGTCGGGGCTCCACCTGTCTTCAAGAACAGAAAGATACAGCCCTTTGTGCATAAGTATTTTAGCACAAAGGTTTCTTCATTTCCCTGGACAATACTGAGTAAGCAGTGTAGCAATGGTGTCATGAGAACACCACCATCTTACTCACCAAGTCTGAGAGAAGATTGGGAATTTTTGTTCTCTGAGCTCGAGAGAGGTAGATGGTTGCTGTGCTGGTCCCAAATGTGTAAGAGATGGAGACAAAGTACTTCATATGAGACATTTTATTGGATTTTCACTACCAGACGTTGGTCCAACAAAAGATACCATCTGAACTACTTTGTCTTCATCTCTCACAAGAAATTAGAAATACTTTATTTCCCCAATAAAATAATTATCTTCTCATTGAGGCTCATAATGGTTTCTTGTCCAAAAACTGAAAGTAAAATGCTAAAAAAAAAATCATGAAACAGTTAAATCACCCATTATGAAGCACTAGAGTAAAACAGCCCCAAATACTCTTCCAGGAGAAGAGCCTTTGGCACAATTCCCTTTGCTCCCCCACCTGTTTCAGCAGCACTGGATGGGGCGGAGGGCTTTGTCTTGCCCCATTACAAGAAAGAGGCAGGCACCTGGCCACCGCTGAGGCTTCGGGCATAGCCCGATATGCTGTAGATACCAGGGGCAACGCGTGAGGCACAGAAGCAAGTCTCGACTCGCAAAATTTGCCGGCACCATTTTCTTGACTCTGGGGCAGTCCAATGCTGTGACCAGAGCATGAACAAGCACCCACCTTACTTGCAACACTGTGGGCATAGCCGGTAACCTGTTTGAAGGGGCCAGGAAGGAATTTTTCTGTTGGCACTGTTTGGCTCCTGTGACCGGTAAGTAGTTTATTGGTCCAGCTTTCTGCCATTCACCATACAGTACAACACAGCACATGAAACAATATACCAAAAACCAGAATTAATAATTTTGCATACAAAACATAATTATACTAGATATTCCAAAAGGCCAAGTATTCCACTTACAGGACTAGGAAATAACTCTTTTAAGATGTTTCACTCCATAGTATTAACAATGGCTTCTCTCCTAAACCCATCAGTCTTATAGGCAAAAATTGCCAACTGTGATATATAATACAAAGGTCCCTCTGCAACAGAAGCCAGATCAACCTCTCCCATTGCATTAAAAGCTTGTAGCGACCACATTTTTGCTGGGAAAAAACTATTCCTAAGCATTTCGGTCTGCCGACAGTCCATTACACAATGGATCATTTCCTCTATAAACCCTTATCCACGTGGGCAAAGTCTGTCTTTTCTAGGGATACTTTTGCTGCTCCCCTCTACCATTGCAGATGGCATTTCTTCCAACCGTAATCTGGCAAAGGCTTTTTTTATTATTATTATTATTATTATTATTATTAACAAACATTTATATAGCGCCAGCAGTGTACCTGGCACTTTACAAAGTAATAAAGTAGACATGGTCCCTGCCCCTAGGGCTTACAATCTGAGAGACAGGAGCTGGGGGAGAGACTTAGGAAGGGGAACAGAGGGAGAGACAAGGGGTCTAACATTCATGAAGATGNCATTGTTTGGGGTTTGGCATGGCCAGATTAGGTCCTGCCTGTCCTCCTTCCGGAAGAAAGACATGACCTTAGGCCATAGATCCCCCACACCCCTTCTCTGAGGCATCTCTCTGTCTGATCAAGTCATTTTCCCTTATTGCATTGCTTGGTTCTTATCTGCAACCTTGTTCTGGGAACGGACAGTTCTTACTAGTTCTGTTCTTACTGGGGCCTTTCCTTTTGTTGATGACAAGAGTGTATCCCTGTCAGCATATTTCTCTCTCCTCCTGCCAGCCTGTTTCTTATAATATGCATTTTTAATAGTTCCTAAGCTAAAAATTACTATAAGCATATAGCAAGCAAATAAAACATAGGAAACTCATAGCATCCTTTCAATAGTTACAGAAGTGTACAATATTCTTTTGGTTACATTTCAAAAAAGAATGAGTTACAATGACATTCAATGTCTGTTCTGGCACATTTGTGTCAGAAGAAGCACTTCTGCTTTAGTTACATTATAACAAGGAAATTAGCATCTAAACTAAAATTATAATACATAAAGCAAGCAAGCACCTAACATAGCAAGCAAAACATAAAGGGAATACATAATATGTGTATGCAGTATTCTCTTTGGTTCTTATTCAGGTATAGTGCTTTGGTCAGCCTAATTAATTCAGTACACATTGTCCTAGCTCCTATCTGTTGCTTGTTTTGTTAAAGTCTTTCGAAGTCTGTATGGGACAGAAGATAGTAATTAAAGAGAATAATCATGGCATAGTTTACTTGAACTTTATAAAGAGAGCGGGAGAGAGAGAGTGTGTACTTGTACCTGGAGGCCTTTCACTGTAGGACATATTTCATCAAACGTGTGCCCTTTATCTCTTTCTTAAGGAAAGGTAAATGTGTCTAAAGGCAGTAACATACTTTTAGAGTAAGGAACGTATATGTGTTTTGGCAGTAGGCTGTGAGCCCCCCATCAAAATAAATGTCGGGGCTCCACCTGTCTTCAAGAACAGAAAGATACAGCCCTTTGTGCATAAGTATTTTAGCACAAAGGTTTCTTCATTTCCCTGGACAATACTGAGTAAGCAGTGTAGCAATGGTGTCATGAGAACACCACCATCTTACTCACCAAGTCTGAGAGAAGATTGGGAATTTTTGTTCTCTGAGCTCGAGAGAGGTAGATGGTTGCTGTGCTGGTCCCAAATGTGTAAGAGATGGAGACAAAGTACTTCATATGAGACATTTTATTGGATTTTCACTACCAGACGTTGGTCCAACAAAAGATACCATCTGAACTACTTTGTCTTCATCTCTCACAAGAAATTAGAAATACTTTATTTCCCCAATAAAATAATTATCTTCTCATTGAGGCTCATAATGGTTTCTTGTCCAAAAACTGAAAGTAAAATGCTAAAAAAAAAATCATGAAACAGTTAAATCACCCATTATGAAGCACTAGAGTAAAACAGCCCCAAATACTCTTCCAGGAGAAGAGCCTTTGGCACAATTCCCTTTGCTCCCCCACCTGTTTCAGCAGCACTGGATGGGGCGGAGGGCTTTGTCTTGCCCCATTACAAGAAAGAGGCAGGCACCTGGCCACCGCTGAGGCTTCGGGCATAGCCCGATATGCTGTAGATACCAGGGGCAACGCGTGAGGCACAGAAGCAAGTCTCGACTCGCAAAATTTGCCGGCACCATTTTCTTGACTCTGGGGCAGTCCAATGCTGTGACCAGAGCATGAACAAGCACCCACCTTACTTGCAACACTGTGGGCATAGCCGGTAACCTGTTTGAAGGGGCCAGGAAGGAATTTTTCTGTTGGCACTGTTTGGCTCCTGTGACCGGTAAGTAGTTTATTGGTCCAGCTTTCTGCCATTCACCATACAGTACAACACAGCACATGAAACAATATACCAAAAACCAGAATTAATAATTTTGCATACAAAACATAATTATACTAGATATTCCAAAAGGCCAAGTATTCCACTTACAGGACTAGGAAATAACTCTTTTAAGATGTTTCACTCCATAGTATTAACAATGGCTTCTCTCCTAAACCCATCAGTCTTATAGGCAAAAATTGCCAACTGTGATATATAATACAAAGGTCCCTCTGCAACAGAAGCCAGATCAACCTCTCCCATTGCATTAAAAGCTTGTAGCGACCACATTTTTGCTGGGAAAAAACTATTCCTAAGCATTTCGGTCTGCCGACAGTCCATTACACAATGGATCATTTCCTCTATAAACCCTTATCCACGTGGGCAAAGTCTGTCTTTTCTAGGGATACTTTTGCTGCTCCCCTCTACCATTGCAGATGGCATTTCTTCCAACCGTAATCTGGCAAAGGCTTTTTTTATTATTATTATTATTATTATTATTATTAACAAACATTTATATAGCGCCAGCAGTGTACCTGGCACTTTACAAAGTAATAAAGTAGACATGGTCCCTGCCCCTAGGGCTTACAATCTGAGAGACAGGAGCTGGGGGAGAGACTTAGGAAGGGGAACAGAAGGAGAGACAAGGGGTCTAACATTCATGAAGATGTGAGGTCTCAAGTGCACGTACTTGGCTTGGTTACGATGAGAATGACAGCAGGCAGGTCCACGTTGCAAGGAAAAGGGTAAACAGACCATAGGTATAGGAATAGTGGCTCAGCAGGATAAAGAGTCAGACACAGCAGAGCGAAAGAGGTGAGTTTTAAGGAGAGATTTGAAGGTATGAAGGGAGGGTGCAAGGCGGATGTGGACAGGGAGGGAGTTCCAGGCATAGGGGGCAGCAAGTGAGAAGGGACGAAGGCACTTGGGGGAGCAGGGAAGGCGTGGAAGATTACTTTTGTTAGATTACTATTAATTTCAACCTTGCTTGTTGGAGGAGGGGGCAGTGGCTTATAAATTTTAAAAATAAATAAACCTCGAGAAATTTTTCAACTCCTATTTCCCCCTTCCATCGTAGGTAATTTGGGGCTATCTGAGACCCTTGTACAAGGGCAACATAATTTTGCCAAGCTATATCCAATAAACATTGTCTTTCTAGATGTTGGTCTATGACTAATACTAATCTTATATTCTCCTGGAACAAATATCCCATCCCTATTGTGGAAATTTATGATTTTATATGTCTTAACCAAAGAGACTGATAATTGTAAGATCGCAAGTTGTCCACAATGTAGCACATCTTAATAAGATGTGATGGGAGAGCTGCCAAGACTTTAACCCAATATCTAACCACTCTGATACTAACAGATGTTTCCAGGTTTAGGAGGCCATTTTCAAGCCTTAAACATACCGCTGAGGTTGCAGGGGCTAAACCAAGTAGAGCGCAAACAAATTTATATTGGAGGATGTTTATAAGGTCGCTAACAGCAAATCCCCATACCTTAGAGCCATAAAGCAGTTGGGCAATCACTTTTGCATGGAAAACATAAAGAGCGTCGGACATGGCTTTCTTAAGATATTTGCTATTAAATGTCATGACCCCAGCCATTGTCTGAAATGCCTTAATCTTTGCAACCAAAAAATTGTCTTTCCAAGAAGGAGAGGGGTTCAAAAGTAGGCCTAGATATTTATATTCCTTAACACTTTCCAACCTGATTTTGTCAATACACATGGGGAATTAGCTTGCCCTTCCCCAAGAGGCAATTTTAGCCTTAGTATAATTAATGTCTAACTTATTCCTTTTGCAAAGCACAGTACATTTTTTCAGAGCCCTTTGGAGCTCTATTGGTGTCCTTGACAATATCAAGGCATTTTCGGCAAACAAAAGAACACCCACTGGTGTATTTAGTATATTAGGTGGATGAAAATCCAGACTAATTATTTCTATAATAAGCTCATTTACATAAAGGTTAAAAAGTGTGGGTGCCAATACACACCCCTGCCAAACCCCCTTACCGACTTGAATTCTGTCTGTCAATTCTCCACAAAGTCCATAAAGGACCCTTGCCCAGGTATCACTATAGTACACTATGGGTATTTTCAGACGTGACGGGGCCAATTGACCCCGTCACAGAACCAATCTGTTGATCCCCTGCCGGGGCCACCACGTCACGGCCTAACAGACGTGCCAGGGGCTCCTGGTGGGGAATCGGGGCGGGGCCGCGTGGTGCAACGTGCAGCCGCACGGCCCCGCCCCCCACGCTCCCCTGCCGCCCGCCCTCCGGGGAGACAGGCGGGCGCCGCGGCCAATGCGGCCGCAGCACCCGCCCGAATTGACCACGGGCCGGAATACCTGCAGGGATTCCAGGCCGTGGCCGCCGTCCAGAAGTGACGGCTCGGTTCATAGCAGCGGGGAATCGCCTTCACCAAGCGATCACCGCCGGCCCCGCCGGTTCAGCCGATCGCGTGGTGAATGTGATTCCCCACAGCGATTGACCGTGGTGAACATCTGGGGGGGAACATCCGTTCCCCCCCATCAGACGTTACGCGGTCACAACCACCACAGGGAATTGACTGTGGTTGACTGTGATCTCGTAACGTCTGAAAATACCCCATGATAGGATTTAGCAAGGAAGGAACTATCCCCAACTTGAGCAACCTTTCCCATAGGAGACACCTATCTATACTGTTGAACACCGCTCTATGATCAACAGAGGAGGCATATAAAACACCCTTATATGCTTTAGTGTATTTATGCCTTGTATATTGAAATGTATAATGATTGTCAATAGTTGAGTATTGATCCCTGAAGCCTGTTTGGGCTTCAGAGAGTAAATTTCCTTCATCTATCCACTTAGAAAAATGATATAAGAGATGTCTACCAAAACTTTTACATGTAATGTTCAAGAGACCAATCGGCCGATAAACTGAAGGATTATCTTTACAGCCTTCTTTATAAATCGGTAGAATTGTATGGCCTTTCCAAAAATCAGGGATTGGCTCATCGTTATGATATTGTACCAAACTGTCAGGAACCCACCACTTTTTCACAAAAAACTTCTGCTGGGATTCCATCCAGGCCAGGTGCTTTATTCTTCTTTTGCAGACTGAAGAAGTCCATGATTATTTCCTCTGAGACCCTATACGCAGAATCTAAATCAGGTGCTTCTTCACACTCCAAAAGTGGGTTATAGCTGGGATCGTTGGGAGTCAATTGACTAGAGAAATACTTCACCCACTTTTGGGGCAAACATTACAGTCCAAATTCCTTTGGAAAGAAGAAGTTTCCCTCTCAACCAGTTCCCAAAAGGTTCTGTTATCCTTATTTTGGATTGCTGTTTTTAATCTATCCCACTGCTGCTGGTAATATTGCTTTTTCTTTTGTAGGAGGAAACATTTATACTGGCTTCTAAGAGAGCAAAATGAAGTCAAAAAGTTGTTAGTATGTTCATTTGTCTTTTGAGCATCCTCAGTTCTTGGTTAAGTTTTCTTTTCTCCTGTCTACAATCGCGATCGAAACATGGGGCACCCAATCTCTGCATACAGTTTCTTTGAAGACACACTTCCTTCTCCACATTAGGTTTTAAAAGATTATTTATTTGTACTATAAGAGATGAAATTTCCTGTGGGTCCCTGGTAACTAATATTTTATCTCTAAGCTCCATCACTCCCTTCTAACCTGGCGTGAATATTAATATTAGTTGTCTTTTCCCAACAAAGCCTTCTGTTAAATACTATTGACACTGCATTATCCCTATCAATATCCAGAGTTTCCGATGGAACTCGGGAATCAAGACCAATAAAGGCCCTCTGTACTGCAGCAGGTCCTGGGGAATCCACTACCCAAAACTCCTCAGGCAACAAAGGCCTAGGTTGAAGCCAATCCCCATCAGTCATAGGCTTGTAACCTACAGAAGGAACCTAAGGGGGAGCTGGTTCTCCTTCAACGATGGTGAACTCGGTTGGCTGTGCCAGCTGGGGCTCAACTATTTTTTTAACTGCCTCAATTGGTTGTCTGAGCACATTACCCCTAATGTTTACTAGTCTCTCTTCCATTATCCCTCGTTGATCTATGATGTCATTTTGTTCTTCTATTGGTAAAAGTTTGTATACCGATATCAGAGTTATTTCTCTTTGGTCCAATTCACTCCCATCTATATCATCATTATTGGATTGACTAAATCCCTGACTTAATTTCAGGGGTTTAGAAACTTCAAGATTGATTCTCGCAGGGAGCCATCTAGTTAGTTGACTCAATGGGTTCTTGCAATCAACCAGATCCTCCTCCTCTAAGAGAGGGTCATACTCACTCATCCTGCTATCATCTTCTACTGCCGGGCTTTTTGGCCCCTGCTCTGGTTGAAGAAGAAGACTTTCCTCAAGGCTGATAAATTCTTCCCCTATGTCACACTCCCTAACGTGTGTGTCTTCCCCTACTAAAGGGCCATTTGGCCCCTGCTCTAGTTGTCGAGGATATATTTCATCAGGATTAACAGATTTTACCCTTAAATCAGAATCCACAGGAGTAATAAATTCTACCCCTAAATCACACTCCCTAACCTTTACGTTTTCCCCTACTAATGGTCCATTTCCCCCTTGCTGTAGTTGTGTAGGATAGCTGTCCTCAAGATTAACAGGTTCTAACCCTAAGTCAGAATCCAATAGATCAATTAAATCAGCTATATGAGGATCTTGCTTAAGTGTCGTAGCTTGCTTAAATGACATAGCTTGTGGAACTTCACAAACCAGTGAATGTGGAGGAGCCATATCTCTAAAGTGTCTTCTAATTTGTAAGCCTTCCCTTACAAAATAATGTCTCCTACTATAAAGTCTTCCTGAAGAATGTTTCCATTTAAAAGTTACAACCGCTCTTGCCCTTTTATTATTATAAAAGAAATACTCTATCTGTGCTACATCTTCTAGTCTTACCACAGCTGGCACCACCCTATCCAAAACCTGAATTAAATTATTTTTACGCTCACCTTGAGTCAACATACCCAAGAGTTTTGGATAATTAAGAAAGGCTAGTTGATGTTGGATTAACTGTAACTTCCAACAATCTTGCAGGAACAATACACCTTGAAAAATAAGTGTTGGCTGAAATGTACTAAGACGAATATTTGGTTCCATAATGGCCAGGGGTTTTGTAATTGGACTACACCATTAGACTTATCCACAGGGGAAGGAGGGTTATTTTTAACATCCCTATCTGTATAATTCTGAGGATAAACATGAGGGCTCCCCTGGGGAATGACATTTGATAGCCTCCATAGTATTGTTCTTGGGAGCTGTCTCATTAGAACATAAAGCAATGCTTTTACTATTCTGTTGATTTTCCTTCTGTTTAGATTTGTTAAAGCTTACTTTACTGCTCTGTTTCTCTAATCAATGAACGAGCCTTTTAAAGTTCATTTTCGTATAACTAGGAAGTTTATATGAACTAAGTTTAATGTTTTTATTTTCTTACTCCTTTTACTTCCAGCTTTTTTTTTTGTTCTTTTAGCTTTATGAATAGTAGGTATACGATCCTTTTGAGAAACTTGGGATCCTGTGGTAAACAGTAATCCAGGGAGCTTAGCCTTGCTCATACAGGGCTGCAGGATCAAGTTTAACAAGGTGGCCTTACACTCCAGCATCAAGCTTTTTATCGTTGTCAGTTCCTTGAATAATAAGGCCAAGGAATCGCCAACTAGCAAGCAGTGTAACCCTACAAGGTCCAACAGCTGTAAATAGTGAGAACATTCATATCCATCCTGCCCTTCGGTAGCCTTCCCCTAGTTTTACTGATTCAGAGTTATAGGACAATGAACGGGCTCCAAGGAAATCTTCACCCCACACCTCCTGTTTACATGCAGAGAACAGGGAACTCCTCTGCTTCTGGGTATTTATTTTATTTATGTAAGAGTTATTTATGGAAAATTTATATCCCACCCCTCCTGCCCACATGGTAGCCAGTTGAAAAGAGACAAAACTAGTTTGCTCTACAGGTCTTCCTTGAATGGGAGACTCACCAATACTCCTCCCCATCTTGTCAGTCACCTCACTCTCATTACAATGAGATGAACAAACAACCAGTTTGAAACCCTTCCTTTTACCCACCCCCTGTTGGAAGTAAGAAGAGATCTTGGTTTGAAATGGTGGTCTATCTGCCTCATTATTCCTGTTCTTCACAATTGAGGGAGTTAAAACAAGATGTTTACATACATT
Organism: Sphenodon punctatus; assembly: GCA_003113815.1. Classification (NCBI taxonomy): domain Eukaryota; kingdom Metazoa; phylum Chordata; class Lepidosauria; order Sphenodontia; family Sphenodontidae; genus Sphenodon; species Sphenodon punctatus. The sequence continues at coordinate 1,118,758 of QEPC01001788.1, forward strand.
TCTGGTAAGTACCATATTGGCCCAGAACTGATAGCCTTCTACTAGGTTAGTTCCTATGAAAATTAATCACACACCCAAATAAAACTGTATTCCCACTTTGAGGATCAATAACCCCACTAAAACAAAATTTTAAAACAAAAACAATAAACAAACAAAAAAACTCCTGAAAACACAAACACAATATAAGGGCTCTGGTATCATTTAGAATTCTGTACATATAATAATTTTCTAGATACATATATAGTATCTATGTTCCTAGGTATACAATTGTTGCACCTTAATTCTTTACCAGCAGTTAGTTTCTTAAGTGCACTTCTGGTGATGGCAGGCATACTGAAGTTAGTAAAAGATAAAAATCTAATAGTTAGTGGGACATTAGAAACACTAATGTCCACCAGCTAAAAATTAACTAAATCTTCCACAGTTCCCCCAAGGAAGGCAAGAATTATCCAATTAGGAGTTGACAGACTCAGCTGTGCATATATCCACTCAACTCCGTGATTATGCAACAATAGACCATAAGCAACCTCAGTTATCAATAACTAGTAGAAGTCAAGATTATCCAAACCTTCCCAGAGCTTGTCCACAGCAGGAGCTTATTCCCTGATTACATAACTAGATCTTTACAACAATACTCCAGTTGCCTAAATTTTCAGCGCACTTGACCATAACAAAGGCTTGGTCCCAAGATGGAAAATTAAAGTCAAAAAAGTCCAACCAGCCTGGATATTCCCGGAGCTCACCCACAATGAAGGTTTGGCTCCTGTCTGAACCCGCAGTTACATTTGCTTGCTAGAGGTGGAGGAAAGGAGAGACCAAATCTCCAGCAGGGTTCTCACATCTGCAGAGCTGGAATCCAGCCTGATATTTAGGCTTTAAGATGAGCCATCTCCACCGCCCGCCAACCACCCGCCAACAGCTCTTCACCCTTCGGCTGCCGCCCACAGGCCGCTGCACTCTTGGCAACAGCTCCCTTTTATAGTGGGGGAGGTAATTACCTGAAGGGGAGGGGAAAATCACTGTAAGGATCCAATCAGCTCCTTGGACTTCTTCCTGCTTGCAGCAGGCCAAATCCCCACACACCAGCCCTCTGGGCAACAGATCCCTTTTATAGTGGGGAGGTAATTACTTGAAGGGGAGGGGAAAACCACTGTAAGACTCCAATCAGCTCCCTGGACTCCTTCCTGCTTGCAGCAGGCCAAGCCTCCGCACCCCCCTGCGACCGGTAGTTTTTTCACCTTCCTCACAGTGCATTTTTAAAAAATAAGTGATTACTGATTTTAAGTATTATTGGGGCTGGGCTGGAGTGCGAACTTTCATATTTGTTGTACTCTTTCAGGGATCCAGTTAGGTGTTAGGAATTTTAGTTGGAATAGTTAAGCATCAGACAAAGGCATCTCCTTATGAGATGGTGCTTAATGGCTGAAGCAAGAGCCAGTTTGGCCAGTTTCCGGCCAGTAGCCCAGGGTGGACAGTCGAGTTCTGCACTCGATGATGGGGATAGTCCCAGGTGGGCGATGGCCTCCTCGCTTTCTTCAAGGTCACTATTAATACAACACAACTTCCCAACCCAGCCAGGGGGTAGAGTGACCTAATCTCTAGAGCACAGAGTGATGATGGTACATGAGTGCACATCCAGCCTGCAACTGCTGTTGGTTACCTAGTGTTACTGGTAATACAGCAAACCTGCCCAACCAACTGGGGGTAAAGTGACCTAATTTGTAGACCCACAGAGTGGTGGCGGTACCTGAGTGTACGGCACACTGCCCATGGCTGCTGTTGGTTATGTTGTGTTACTGGACCCAGAACCAGGCATGGCCCATCCCCACATAACCTGAAATAGATTAACTGAATTTGACCGTTAAAACCCAACATGTTTGCAGTCTTCTTCCAGAGTGCAGGACAAATAATGAACACTCAACCCTAATTTCTTACAGACACAAGCAAGACAATGTAAACAGTAATCAAAAACAATAGGGAAAGCATTACTTGAGGGTTGTTGTCCTTAAAATTAGTGTTTTTTAAAGCACGTTCATGAATGCAAGCCAGCAGATGAATGAATTAATGTTTACTGAGTCAGCATTTATGCTATCACTAATGCAATAGATTGGTAAATAAATAAATAAATAAATAAATAAAAATAGATATAAACAAGAATAAAAACTGGAGTCCATAAAAGGGTTCAATACATCATTGTTTAGGCCAAAGGCCAAAAAGGGAATAGAGGAAAAACCTTAAACCTGGTAATAGTAAATATTCATACAATCATCGGGAAGAATCCGGCAAGGATCAGCTCTTCTCCTTGGCAGCCAATAATAAGAAAAATGCCAGTGCCTTAATATGAACAAGATCTGCAAGATTAAACAGGGCCTCCATTTTGTTAGCGCCCTCCAGGTTTAATTCAAGCAGAATTGGATCAATCCATGTAAGGCAAAGGGTGCAAAGAGTGGACAAGCAAAAAGAACATGGGACAGTGTCTCAACACAGTTCAAGCAATAGGCACAAACCCTACTATCCCTGGGGGTGCCCTCTCGGCGGCCTATCACTTCACCAGTCTCAAATAGATTAAAGCGAAATAGAGTAAACATATGCCTGAGCCTTGGGTCCTGGAGTTGGTCCAAATATACCTCCAGATTAACAGTGGTCTTTAGTTCGGAATAGAGGGTTGCAGATTTATAAGAGGCTAAAGCCTTCAGGTCCATCTTATGAGCCCACTCTGTTGCAAGTGACCTAAGGTCACATTTCGAGACCCTACAGTCAGGAAGCTCATCAGCAGTAGTGAGGAGACTGAGTTCCCTAGCTAGTTTTCTAACATGGTGAATCCATGCAAAATGGGGAACCCCAGTGTAATCCCTCTGCTCTAAATAACAAGCTGCCAAGAGGGACGAAGAACCGTCCATAGCAAGTTTTTTTCCAAAAGAACAGAAATCTAATCACCATTTTAGCGTTAACTGACAGTACCCCTAATTCCACACTCAGCATAGGGAGAGGGATCGCTCTTGGGGCTTTCAACAAGACCCTTAGAAAGCAGTTTTGTGGAATTTACATAGAAGGTTTGTACCCTAGTATGGAAATCTCCACACCATAAATTAAGCTTGGAATAATTTTAGATTACAGAATTCTTAAAAGCTGGGTAACTGGTGACAGAACGGCATATAATAATTTCAATAGGCCTCCAACAGTTTGAGCTGCCTTCTTTGTATGGGCTTCATTGTTGGCCTTCCCGGTCTTAGTAGTAGAAAACAACCCCCCAATGTATGTGTATTTAGTGGTATTAGCCAAAACGGAATTACCAGCCTTCCATATGTAATTGGTCCTGGGGGATCCATAAGACATAACCTGAGACTTTTTAGAGTTAATGGAAAGGGCATTAGCTAAGCAAAAGGTATGCAAAGTATCCAGAGATTGTTGCAGACCCTGCCTAGACTGGGAAAGAAGGACAATGTCATCAGCATATAGCAACATCGACATAAACCTATCTTTTATAAGAGGTGGTGTGAGATTAGCAATGGCAATAAGTGGAACTAAGTCATCTATGTACAGATTAGAGAGTATCAGTGCCAGGAGGCAGCCTTGCCTCACTCCCTGGTGAATAGGAAAGGACCTAGTATGCCCCCCCCCCCTCCTGTCAATCCAAACGACTGCCTCCGTATTTTCATGGAGCTTAACAATCAGCTCCAACAGCTCGGCAGGGATACCCCTTCTTTTTAATTTAGACCATAGAAGATCTCTGCTGACAGAATCAAAAGCTTTGGCAATGTCACTTTACCTCGCCTTATATTGACAAACTTATGTATAAGATGATTAAGGATAAAGCAATTGCAAAGCGTGCAAAAACCCTCCTGTTCCTCCCTCAAATTAGAGTCCAGCGCTACCCAGCGTTCCAAAGCTATAAGCAACACTCTAGCATACAGCTTTCCCATAATTGGGAGAAGGCTAATTGGTCTGTAAGAGGCTAGGTCCTTAGGGTCCCCCTGTTTAAAAATTGGGACAATAACCGCATTTGCCCACCCCTGGGGGACAAGTTTAGAATAGTTGATTAGGGTAAAAAAATCTTGCTAGCAGAGGGGCCCACCAAGATACAAAGTTCTTAAATAGCTCTGGGTGAAAACCGTCCACCCCCGGGGCTTTGCCTAAATGCAGTTTCTCAATTGCTAAGCAAACTTCCTGTTCAGAGTCTGTGCGATCAAAGAAGTAGTGCGAGGAGTTATCCTCCACTTGGGCCAAATCCTCCCCAGAGATAGAGATCGTTATATCTTTTCTTTTAAAGATCTTAGTGTAATAATTCACCCAGACCTCCTCTGAAACATATGACTTACTTTCAAACCTGCTGGAGTTACACCAGATATTAATGATAGTCCAGAATTTAGATGAATCATTAAGATTTACAGCCACCTGTAACTCCGCCCATACTTGCAGTGCTTTTAGTCTCTCTTTTTCCCTGAGTAGCCTAAAATAAGCCCTTCTAATAACAACAAAGGCTGCCCAATCAGCTTCAAGATGTAAACCACACCACTTCCTTCTGGCCCTAGTAAGATTCTTTTTTGCCTGTCTGCATTCTTCATAAAACCAAAGGTTTGATCTATTGCCACTTTGATACCTCATATAAACCGCTGGTTTGCCAGCACAATCATGTATCCAGGTTTGGAGGTTGGCCAAATTATCCTGAAAAATAGTACAGTCTTCACAGATCAAGAGACCATATCTAAGATCCAGGGAAGGTGGCTCAAAAAGCAGGGCCGCTATTTTATTGTTGACATGCGGCGTCCACTTTAATAATAAGTCTCTGCAGGGTGGAACTAAAGTATCCCTTTCCATAGAATTCGAGTACCTTAAAGCCATTTCTAATAAAACAGGAAAATGGCTCCCCTCAGGTCTCTTAATAACCTAGAGATCACTGACTAAGGGAAAATAAGCCCAAAATATGCATACATAGTCAAAGACGCTAGTACGCAGGATGGTATCGAAAGTAAAGTCACCCTGGGGATCTGAGGGAGTCCGGCCATTGATTTTAATAAATCCTTGGGCTGATAGCAAATCTACTACCCTTTTTCCATGGGAATTCACTATAGGGTCCTGGGATCTCCTAAGCGGTAGCGCAAGGACTGAGCAAAGAGAAGACTCCAAGGCAGTATCATCTGAATTAGCCACTCTGGTGTTAAAGTCGCCCATTAAAATAAGGGGGTTATTACCAGACCTGTCTGCCAGGAAACCCAATAAGTCCGCCAGCTGTTCCCACACTGCCGGATCGTAATATTGAGATGTATCTGGGGGAACATATACATTAACTATAAGAAAGCTGCCCCATAGGTGAGACAATCTCTACCACGGAACAGTTTTGCAAGGAAAAACATATTGGCGTGACAACAGAATCCATAGCCAGCAGATAAAATATGAAGGAACTATTTAAACTATTGTGTTTAATGACAGATTTCCTATTATCTTTTTTTTTAATTCCCTTCTCTTCCAACTGTATTCTATTTTCTAGTCTGTGCTGACTGCTATAACAGGAAATATGATTAGTGCTACAGCATATATGGCTGATCACATCTGTGATTAGGGAAGTGGAGCTCTCACCTTAGTAATCGTAGACTAAACTAGACTGCAACTTCTTTTTTTATTATCAGATTCAGATCTGGTCACTGACATCCATGCCTTTCATAATCTCAAGGCTAGACTACTGCAGTGTGTTCATCCTGGGGCTGGCCTTGATGGCTGTCTGGAAGCTACAGCTGGTGCAGAACATGGCAGCCCATTTTCTGTTGTGGGTAGGTTGCCAGGAACACATTACACCAGTGCTCCAGAGTCTGCACTGGCTGCCAGTAGCTTTCCAGACACAATTAAAGGTGCTAGTTCTGACCTATAAAGTCCTAAACAGCCTGGGCCCTGAATATCTGAAAGACCACCTTGTCCCTTATGTCCCATCATGGTCTTGAGGTCAGTAGGGAGTGTCCTCTTGTAAGTATCATCTGCCCGCCAAGTTTTCACAATAAGGGTATGAACAGAGACATTCTTGGTGACTGTCCCACAATTATGAACCTCTCTTCTCTTGGAAATTCATATAAGCCCAAGCCTGCCCATCTTCTGGACCTTTTTTGGCCAGGCATTTGGCAAGCTGGGATGTGTTTGGGTTGTTCTGTTAGCACGGGAGTTACTTAATTTTACTCAGGATTTTTTTGTGTGGTGTTGTCACCAAGAAACTATCATGCCTGGTGACATTGACACTGGCCTGCTTATTCCTGAAGCAATAGGAAATATTGGGATAACTGGAATTATTGTGGTCGCCGTAATCACTGACGGTAGGCATGGGACTATCGTATTGATAACACGTTATTCTATGTCAGTCAGTGGAATCTAGAAAATAAAACACGGAGAAGAGAGAGAGAGTCTTTCAAAAAACTGAAATAAAATTCAAATGTTAGGAAATCTCATTATTTATTAAACACCATAGTTTAATTGGTTTTTTGGTATTTTATCTGCTTGCTTGTATTCAAAGAAAGAAAGGTTCTATATACTGTTTACAGCATGGGTTGACTTTTATGTTTTTGTATTTAATTGGCTGTTAATTACTTTTTGACTGGATATTGGGAGCATGGGACACTTGATGCTATTAAAACAGTGTGGTATTTTAAGGAACCAAACAGTAACTGCTTTGCTAAATCAGCTAACATTTAATTGAATAATTTAACCCTACCGTGTTGTTTGTAAAGATATATGTTGCAAACTGTGTCCTACTTTCCTTTGCAATCTGAAAACATCTGTTTTGCAATGTACCATTTTAGTATTGGTTGATCATGTATGAAGACGAAGATAGTAAAATGCAAATACAACAATGTCTGTGTTGTAGGAAAGGGAACCTGTCTTGGAGCAGCAGCGCATTTGGAGTAGATAATGCTTAAGGTCCCTATCAACTCTGTGATGGTTGCTGTGTTGGTAACAGATGGAGACAAGTAAATCAGATGATATGTGATGATATCCACGATGATGGTCCAACAAAAGACTACTTTGTCTCCATAATTCTATAAGTATCTCTTCCAAGCTTTGGCACTGGCTTGCTCTCTGACCTAGAACATGCTTATTTGTTTTCCATCTTTAAATCATTGCACTGTAAGGGCTAATTCAGACGTGCGTTTAAATTGCACAGCGGCGGCATCGTGCGATTTAAAGCACTGCGCACTTCCGGGTTGGTGTGAATGCACCAATTCAGCCTAACGCAAACTGTTGGAGTGCGGTTTTACAAGCTGCTCGGAGCAGCTTTCAAAACCACACTCAAACAGTTCGCGTTACGCTGAAATGTGCGCTGTCGGTGCATTCACCGACAGTGCATTCACACCAACCCGGAAGCTTTAAATCGCACGATGCCGCCGCGGCTGTGTAATTTAAACTCATGTCTGAATTAGCCCTAAGACTCGCAGGTAAAGATCATCTTAAAAGACAGTTTTTAACAAACTTTGAAAGCCTTTGGATGAAAGATGCTGGGCCAAGTGTTTTATCACTAAGCAGAGCAGAACATCAAATCTTTGTTCCTTCCATATTGGGCATGCGCAGTAGCATTGTTTTTATTGTTGTGCTTTTCCTTTCTTTGTAGGTGGATGAATCCAACTGTGACTCTGAAATTCTTTCCTTGCTCCTGAATGAAAGATTAGTGGTGAAATGTATCTCCACTGCCTTTTATCCTCACCTTATTAGCCACTTGCTGGCCAAGCAGGAAGAAGGACAATGGGATATAGAAGAAATAGCAAAGCAACTGCAGGAAGCAGGCTTCAGTGCAGAGGCAGGTTCTCTCCTGATGTCTTACAAAGGGACGCACCCCGCACTCCAAACCTTCAGCACTGCCCTCTGCGCTATTCAGCAATGGATCTGAAATGGCAGAGCACACAAGAATTTCATTTGGCCAAAAAGGTGCCTAAATAATGTTCTTTCAAGTTGCCTGCTTTTCAGATGGAAATTTTCCAAGTTAAGGGGAAATAGTTCTATTGAGATAGTATATTTAGAGCTAGTCACCGCTACTTGTGATTTGTTTAAAATGATAATATGTGTACAGTGGGTTCACTTAAACACTTCTTGAAAAGTTTATTGGTGCAAGAAGTGTCTCTTGTTATATGTGTAAGAAGTGTCTTGCAAACTGCTAAAATCAGTTTGTGTAGCAGCTGTAACCTTTGAATGATATTCTAGGAAGAAGCAACTTGGAATGCTGCAGGGTTATACAGTTAAGTGTAATAATACATGTCAACTAGCTATGCCTTTGTCACAATGTAAAGCTATAAATATAATTTTAAATAAAGGCAAATAACAGCACCTCAGAGAAATAGCAAATAAGGACTGAAATCTTAAAATCCAGTAGCATGCAATGTTGTTTTGAACATATTACACCAATTTTTATTTGTAATTTAAATATTTTGCATTTATTAAAGCTTTTTTTTCCTCCTTGTGACTGACTTGTTTCCAGGGGCATAGCTAAGTTAGAATGGGTTCAAGAAATGAACATGGACCTCCCCGCATCACCTTCCTCTCCCCTACCCCACCCCCCGCCTTTCCCCACCATCCTTGTTTCAGAAAACTGTCTACACATACATGGTAAAGAAAGAAAACACGTATTCACCTACTGCAGCATACTCCCTGCCCCCCCCCCTCCCCAGCCTCCCAGTTCCCATACAGCCCCACATCCCAGACCCCAAGGAACACAGTGTAGCTATGGGTGGGCTCCACCTCTCATACTCACCTTTCCAATCCATGGGCAGGGCACTCCCCAGTCACCCCAGCTGCTCTCAAACTCCTGGGCCTGGCACCGGACTGCTGCCGTTCTTCCCTCCGCTCTGACTACCTTCAGTCCTGACACTGCGGTGCTTTCCTTCCCTCTGCTTGCTGCGCCTAATCCGTGACTACACTGTCTGCCTCATGCTGCTACCGCTAGTGCTTGCTCCGTCCTGTGCCACCTGCCGGGTGACTCCTGTGCGCACTGCAGACACTTCTGCTCACAACAGAAATGGTGACCTGCTGTTCGGTTGGGCAGGCCTTAGCCCTGGCTGTGGCCTCAGAGTGAAAGTTCCAGGTAGCATGTCCTAAATAAAATGAAAGTGTATTCACATAGTAAAGAAAATAAAGTGAGGATCACAAACTAAAGGGTAACTAGAAAATATGGATGCTTTGAAATGTACTGTTAACCAAAGCTTGTGTTAATAAGTGTGGAAGTCTCTGCCATGTATTATGGTACCGTCTTCTTTTCCCATCTAATCAACTAACTGGTTGCTAAATCAGCCAATGTTCTTAGCTGTGTTTTAATTCAGGGATACATATCCAGACGTCCCATGGGTTAGAAAGCCTGTATGGTAAATAAAGTCTATAGGTATTAACAGCTGAGGTGACCATTGACATCCTGATACTACATCAGTAAACAAGCTAGATAAAACCACTTGTCTTACATTAACAGGTCTTCCTACAAGCTTCTGAATGAAGTTATCCTTATTGCTACTTTCTGGATCAATAGAAAAACAAAGGGTTTGTATTCCCTCAACATCATGAACAAACAGCTTTATGTAGATAGGTACTTTATAAAATTAAAGATCAAACTGATTCTCAACTTTAAACATTTTTTTAAAATCAAGTTTACTGATGCTGTTTAGATTGGACAGGCTGGACATGGTTTTCTCATTAAATCAATGTGAAATTAATCATGCTTTCTTCCTTTCATTAGTTGTACAATGTGAGTCTATGCACTTAGCAAGCTCTATAGGAGTTGTTTTTAATAAAGCCTTAATTTTCACTAGTTGCTTGTATTCTTCCATTCTAGTTTCTTAGTATGTAGCCTACCATTCGGACACTAAAGTTCAGCTAGCAGGCACTCCTCAATGCCATCAGGAAGAAAGACATCTCTTCCTGCTTCTGGGTGTGTCGCCAGTCTGTGCCAGTGCAGCTACGACAAAAGAAAAGAAGGGTTGACGTCATAGAGACAAAAATACACCTACTGAACCTGTGTTTCTCCAAAGTATCCTGTAATTCTTTATTGCTTCAGTGAGGCTGTATGAGTATTTTCAGATTTTTGGCTCTGTTAATAATTAAGACATTAACAAACGGGGAAATAATGTTCGTTTTGTTAGAGGAAGACGTTCTTGTTTGGTTGAAATGAATACTTTCCAAGACAATAAAGTAACTCAGAAGAGCTGAATTTGCACTTCCGCCCACTTTGCTTTGTTCCATTTTACTTGAATTGCACACCTGGAAGCTGATCAAAGCGTTGCCACCCCATGAACACAGCAAACAGATTCCTCCTTTGCTAGGAACAGATGCTGGTAGTTTGATCATGTACTCAATGAAAATCCAGGCCAAAGTTGAGCCTCTTACCATCATTGACCTAAAGTTGCAGGGTGCTCCCAGCTCCTAGTAACAGCAATGTGCTCATAGCTGCAGGTACTCAGCACCTTTCAACACTAGGGCAACATTTATGTTAATAGATTCCACCTTGCACGTGCGCGTGCGCACACAAACACACCCCCTCACTTAATACATTTTTAGAGACTAAACTTTAGGTACCTGAGTTTGAAAATATTAATCTTCAGTAAGTGCTCAACAAAAGGGCAGGCACATGATCTATTACTCATTTGTATTGTATAGTGTGGTATTAGGCAGTTAAAATTGTCTGACTAAAAATATTTATGTGCCTGACTCCTTGTGTGCAAATTTCATTCTCCATCTTTCCCAGCCCCCTCTGTTCTGATTCTACTCTTTTTATTATTTTTTAGAGATAAAACAAACCTGTTACTCTTAATTCCACATCTAGCTCTGATTTTTATAGTTCAAGGCCTTTTGAACAATAGAAGATAGAGAATTGTATGCAAATCCTTTTCTGCCATGTGTGACTCCTTTAGCTCCATAATGTGCATATAAAATATTTATTGTAATGGGTAAAGCAGATGTACACTGTTTAAAAATAAAGAAGCAATGCTGAAAACAAAGAAGGAGTTTAGTCTAAATGGGAGAACAGTATGGACCACAAACCAGAAATGAAACCTGAGGGTGATTTTAATTAGTACAGTTTTTACCATATGCACAGTACGAAAGACGTAAAAAGGTCTGAAATGGTCTTTTGTGTTTTTATATAATTTGTACAGGCACCATGTTGTATAACAAACCAACTTATGGTGAAAACAGACATGCACCTTAACTCTGCTTTAACACTGTTTTCACATTTGTTATGCATGCTACAGGGCTGTATAGGGCGCCAATACAGCCCTGCAACATGCATAAGAAATGTTAAAATGGTGTTAAAGCGGAGTTACTTATATGTCTGTTTTCACCCTTAGAGGCAGAAGTTGTGCAAGTTTAGGCCCTCTTCCTGAAAGCTACCCATGCCCTTAATCGTTCGCACACTGAGTTTAAAAAACCCACTGTACTCCTTAAATATTTTGCTACCTACTAGGACTGAAACTCAGTACTTGGTTTTACTTGGTATTTACCAATTATTACAGTATTCAATTCTGTTTTACCGAGTACTGAGAAACTGAGTAATGGTCACGGTACTCCAAAACTCCTTGATCAAGCAATGCTTACCTGATCCTGCACTGCCGAGTCACCATACCCTGGGTAATTTCAGACATTAAGAGATCACAGTCAAACACACTGAATCACACACAAACCCCCAGCGTGGCCAATGAGCCCTGAACGTCTGTTCAGCAGCATCCAGATGTTCACCCCAGTCAATCACCAGTAGAGACCAAGGCCAACCACGGTTCTGGAGCTCGGGACGGGACCACCTCCAGAACCGTGGTCAATGCAATTCCCACCGGGAAACGGTCCAAAGTAATGTCTGAACGGAAACCGCCAGGCGTGATCACACAACGATCCCCACCCGTGGCGAATGCACACAGCGTCGTTGCCAGGCAATGACAAAGAAACAGAACAAAGAGGGATAAGCACCAGGGGAATGAGGAGGTGAGACACGACACTGTGATGGAGCAAGAGCAGCAACACCTGCAGGACCCACAACAAGTCGCCCCGCAGGGGGACATCAAACGGGACGGAGGCCCCCCACAAATGGATAAGGAGACCACAAGGCGTGGGGGGATGGCCAGGGGGTGGGGGTGCAAGGGTAGTGGACAGCCACAGAGGGAGGGTGGGAGGTGGGGGCCGAAATGGATAAAGCACCGCACTCAACCCCCAACATCCACCCAACAGACCAGTAAAAGAGCCCGAGCCCCGGAACCCTCACAGGATAGGAGGAGGAGGCAGAACTGGAGCTGGAGGGACCAGCAGGGAAATGGAGGTACCAGAGAGGGGGACAGTGGGGATACAAGGAGACACAGGACTTCATTAAAATCTGTGGGTTCCTTGAAAACCAGATAGAGCTGGCGGTCAACAAGCGCAATGAACACATGTTCGATCAGATAGTCAGGGAAATGGAAGAGGCAGGATACCAAAGGTCAGCAGCACAATGTAGGTCCAAGGCCAAGGAACTAAAGAGCGGGTATAAGAACATTAAGGATAACAACCAAAAGTCCAGTCATACAGCTAGGACAGCACCCTATTATTATGCCCTGGATTGGATCCTGCACGTGAAAGGCTCCATCGTGGTTCCCAGGTTCATAGAGAGCACCGTGGCACAGGGCCGGACAAGGTAGGACGTACCAACACCAATGGCAGCACCATGTGCACCCACAGACATCGCTGACCCTCCACCACAAGAAGAACCACCCGGAACCTCAGGTACCAGCAGGCCCCCATCATGGACAGTCATGGGGAGCCCACGACCGATGTCCGGTTTGGGGGCCTTCAACGACAACGACACACTGGTCACCTTGAACGAGTGGACATGAGGGGAGCACTTGGAGCAGAGCCCCATAGAGCAGCCGACCACGGAGGACTCCAAGACACACACAGGGTGAGTA
>QEPC01001788.1:1141658-1160848 GCA_003113815.1 Sphenodon punctatus
CACTACTTGGAAATACTTGTGAATAATTAATGCCCTACTCTTTTCATCCCTACTGCCAGCCACTGGATGAAGCAAAAGGAGTTAACATCAATGCTAACGTGTTTTTATATAAACCAGAGCTGCTGGAGTGTCAATAAAAATTATGTGTCATTTCAGGACACTACATTTCACAATATTTGTATAATTTTTCATTTGCCTCAAAGTTGGATCCAGCTGCTCCCATGCAGATGAGGTGGGCACATGGTACAGTTATTCTGCCTACCAGTCTCAACAGGTATTGTACCACTCTTGTTCTCTGTTGGCTTCCCTCAATTTTGGTTGTATTCTCCAAAAAAAATTTCCTTTATTCAGTCTTCTTCCATTTAAACAAAAGTGGGACCCATATGTAATCTCAGTCTGATAATCAGTGGGGAAAGAGGTTTGAAGTGAAAGAAACCAAACTTCAGCTGATTAAATGTAGAGTACTCCCCAGTAGGCAGTGGATTCTGACAGGCCTCTTGAGGAGTGACCTGGTTGATTCCAACTACGGTCTGCAGGGATAATCAAAGACTACCAAATGCATTAAATTTATGATAGCTTCAGCAGAGCCCATCTTCTTGGAAATGAACAGGAAGTTTCCTTCACAAGCATTTTTAAAGATTTTTTGAAGTGGACATGGAAAATAAACTCCCTTGGAGTGCCCCTTGCTGAGATTTCTGCAAATGTCAAGTGACATTTTACCTTGCACTGATTTTTACCTTTGATATTTTACTGTATTACTTACTGCTCTTGAGTGGTAATCGTTCTTGAACTGGCTGGAATAGGGTAGTTTTTTTTTCAAATGTTGACTGTTTTAAATCTACACAGAGAACATTTTGTGAAAGCTATATTGAACCATTATTCCTGTTTCATTTTCTGTTTGTATTTTGTAGTGACCGTGCATACCCCAATTCATGTACCACCCTTGAAATATTTTTTAAAATCAACTGGATCGGAGTGGAATTTGTTTTAGTTGAAGGGGGTTATGTTAAACACAGGCTGTTTACTTTGGATTCTATGAAACATCAATATAAAATACGCTTTAGATGCTTTGATGCATCTTGAGATAATTTAATATTATCACAGACTAATTATGTTTTCTGTAGAGTCTTGCTATGAATGTTGTATGCTGTAATTTACTTTAAAGGACCAAAGAAATTAAGTAACAAAGTTTTATTTTCCTCAGATTTTAGAAGGTCAAAGCAATCTGAAGAGCATTGGAACAGGAGGGTCTGTGACAGGGTTTATTTTCTATAGTGCTTACATACACATTTCAACATACAGTTGATTTAAAAGTATGTTTGGAGGCATTTTTTAATCCTTATCTGCAAGTTAGTACAATGACAGAAGAATAATCTGAATCAAAGCTATTATGTAAAAAGTGATAGCCAAAACCCAGATGTTGTGCTAGTTGAGTGCATGAGTGAGGATGGGGATAGGCACACACCACAGTTCGGCTGGGTGGATGCTTATCTCTTCATATAGGATGTGTCTGGAGTGGTCGGTAGCCAATGAGAGGCTAAACATGAGTGGTCAGTAGCCAGTGAAACCCGTCTGAAGCTGAATCCTGACAAGACGGAGGTGATGCTGGTGGGAGGGGCTGCGGGAGTGGTAGCTCCTATCATTGATGGGATCTGCCCTCCATTGTTCCCTGAGGTTCTAAGTCTGGGGGTGCTCCTCAATTCATGAGTCTGCCTGGATGTCCAGGTGGAGGTTGTGGCGAGGGGTGCATTTTGCCAATTATATCTGTTGTGTCAGCTTTGGCCGTATGTCTCAAACTTGGACCTAGCCACCATTATCCATGCTTTCATCACCTCAAGGTTAGACTACTGTAACACGCTCTACATGGGGCTACCCTTGGTGCCAGTCCAGAGACTGCAGCTGGTGCAGAATGCAGCAGCCCTTCTCCTTACAGGGATGGGTCGCTGTGAGCACATTACACCAGTGCTCTAATCTCTGCACTGGCTGCTTATAGTCTTCTGGGCTCGATTCAAGGTGTTGATTCAAGGCCCTCCTCGGGTTCCCCTGAGTTTTTCAGGTAGGGATGATGAGGACGGTGTTCTCCGTGGCCACACCGAGGCTTTAGAACTCCCTCCCAACAGAGGTCCACTTGACCCATGACTGTCCCTCTTTCCGAAGACAGTGTAAGACCTGACTGTTCTGCCAGGCCTACGGCTAGGGAGACAGATGATGAGTGGGGTTAGGGAGAGGGGAGGGGTGTTTTACCTCTGCCTAGAATGTTTTATTGTTGTTTTATATTGTATCTTTTATTTTATGATGCATTGATTATATTTTATATGATTTTATATGTTGTGAGCCGCCCTAAGATGCCTAGGCAGGAGGGGGCGGCTAAGAAATCAAGGTATAAATAAAAAGATCAGCCAACCCAGGGTCACCACAGGCATGACAACGCCAATATGAAGTGGACCAGTTGAGCATTATTAATGCTATACTGGGACTATGTGCCAGCTCCCTGCTGGTAGAGCGGTCAGAGTAACTGTCTGGGACGCAGTAGATCCAGATTCAGTACTCATCCCGGCACATACTTCTGAGAGGCACAAGTTGCCTCCAGAGAATGGAAGTTGAAAAGAAATTTCACCCCACTCCTTCTGGTTAAAGAGGAGAGCTGAGCACCAAGCACAGGAAATTCAAAAAGAAGGGAGAAGAGGCCCAGCTTCCTATCCCAAGGGGGAATAATAGAGACAAATGTGTCTCTAAAAACATTGCCTAACTTCAGCTTCTTGGCCCAGAGGACAAGGATGATAGGGGAGAGGTCTTGCTGGCTCATATATCCTCATGCTAAAGTCCCATCATCAGGACTCTTCCTCCTCTCCTCCTGTTCTCTCCCAAGTAGCATAAACATGAAAAAAGGGAAATGTAGGGTGACAAATGAGACCAAGAGAATGTGCTTGCCATGTTGGTCCTAAAAGTAATAGATGGAGACAAAGAAGTTCAGATGATATCTTTTATTGGACCAAAATGAGGCCAAGGCTCAAATCTACATCCTCATCATTGTCATTGTCCATTGAGGAAGAAGAGCTTTTGAGTTCTGACTCAGAGGGCATTTTCATAGAAGACACTCTCCACCGACCCACTATACATGTTGCAGGGCTGCAGTGTTGCCCTATGGGTGCCCTGTAACATGTATAGTGGGTTGGAGGGGGTGGGGTGGAGAGTGCCTTGTGTGAAAATGTCCAGAGACAGGGGAGGAGGAAAGTTAAGATTCTTTCTCACACACTCTATTGAATGCTGGGGAAAGTGCTGCCTATTTTGGATTCAGCCCCGGAGTCTTTTAAATATCTCCAGCTTCAACGATGTCAGACAAGATGTGGTGCACCAGCAGCTTCAATATGGTGTGCGGTTCTGATTACACCATCTCAGAAAGGATATAGTAGAACTGAAAAAGGGGCAGACAAGGGCAACAAAGACAACGATCAAAGATATTGGATAGCTTCCATGAGACTCAATAGATTAGGACTCCTAAACTGAGGGAGAAATATGATAGAGGTCTACAAAATCATCAGTGGGAGGGAGCAACTAAATAGGGAGCTATTATTTATCCCTTCTCATAATACAAGAACTAAGGGACACCTGATTTAAGTGGCAGCAGATTTAAAACAAAAGGAAGTATTTATTTTACTCAAATGCAGTTAGCCTGTGGAACCTCATTGCCAAGGGAAGTTGTGAAGACCAATAGCATAGCTACACTCTAAAAAGGATTGGATAATCCTTCTCAGAGCACAGGTCAGCACATGGCTATTAGTCAAATTAGTTAATTTTATTAAGCCAGAATTATCCTTTTGCGCATAAGACAACAAACAAAAAGGAAAACAGTAAACCATTCAAAATGTACAATAGACCAATTTGACGTGTATAGTCAGAAATAAACACAGACTACAACTTGATTATGTAAAGACAAGCATGCCTTATGAAATTATGTAAAACCATAAATACATTTAAAGAAATCCTCAATGTTTACTCTGGCTATCTGCCAGATAAGCAAAAATTACCACTGACCTAATAATCAATGATGATTTAGAGGCCAGTACAATCTAAAATTTCACAAATAAGATTAAGAATTCTTTCCAGGCCAATTGAGGAAGAAGCCTGTGTTCACCAGTGGCTGATAAAATTTGCAATTAAGCAAATGAGGAAGAATTTTTGGAATAAATGTCAGCCACATCTTTTTGATTAAGTGATGTATTTACCCTTTCCCTGGCCAAAGACTGCCATTACGCCACATTAATCAAATCTCACTCCCGTAACCCCTGCCATATCTTCTCAACATTTGCTTCCCTTCTGAAGCTTTCCTGTCCTCCCCTGCCTTCCTCTCTCTCGCTGCACAGGATCTTCTCTCCTTTTTCAACAAGATTGAATAAACTTCGCCTTCCTATGACTTCTCAACCCTCTCCCTCCTCCATTTCCTTCCCTGCTATTCCCTCTCCTGCCTGTCTTCTCCTTCTCCCCTGCATCCCTTGATGTGATCACCTCCCTCCTCTCCTCATCCAACACCCTCCACCTGCCCCCTTGACCCCATCCCTTCTTGCCTCCTAGTGTCGAATTGCCCCCACCACTGCACCTTCTCTGCTGCACATCATCAATCTCGCCCTCTCTACTAGTTCATTTCCACGCCACCATCTCCTCTGTTTGAGAAGGCCACTCTTAACCTCTCCGACCCTTCCAACTATCACCCCATTTTGCTTCTACCTGTCACTTCCAAACTCCTGGAGCGGGCTGTCTACATGTGCCATCTTGATTTCCTCTCTTCAGATTCTTCCCTTGACCCTCTCCAATCTGGTTTCTGCCCTCTCCACGCAACTGAGACTGCCCTCTGCCCAAAATCACTGATGACCTCCTCTTAGTTAAGTCTAAGAGCCACTACTCCATTCTTGTCCCCCTTAATCTCTCTGCTGCCTTTGACACCATTGACCATGGCCTCCTGGATTTGCTATGCTCCCTTGGTTTCCAGGATTCTGTTCTTGACTGGTTCTCTTCGAACCTCTCCTCCAATGTTTCTCTTGCTGGTACCTCTGCTGTTACTATTCTTCCCTTTGGGAGGTCCCCAAGGCTCTGTCCTGAGCCCTCTTCTCTTCTGCCTTTACACTCTTGCCCCATTTCGCTGCTACCCCGAAGTTCATTTCCAAACTTCTGGAATAGGTGGTCTACACACGTGGTCTTGATTTCCTCTCTTCAAATTCCCAGCCTTCAATCAGGCTTCCTCCCTCTCCACTTGACTGAGACTGCCCTCGACAAAATCACTGATGGCCTCCTCTTAGCTGAGTCTAAGGGCCTCTATTCCATTCCTGTGCTTTTTGATCACGCTGCCACCTTTGACATTATCAACCATGGCCTCCTCCTGGATTCACTACATTTCCTTGGTTTCCAGGTCTCTGTTCTTGACTGGTTCTCTTCATATCTCTCGAACCGCTCCTTCACCACTTCTCTTGCTGGTCACTTCCCCTCTCTGTGGGAGTTTCCAAAAGCTCTGTCCTGGGCCCTCTTCTCTCTTTACACCCTTTCTCTGGGTAAACTCATTGAATCTCATGGCTTCCAGTACCACCTGTATGCTGATAACATGCAGCTCTATCTCTCCACTCCTTTGCTCTCCTTCTCCATTCACTCTCATGTCACTGACTGTCTCTCTGACATCTCTGCTTGGATGTCTTGCCGCCAATTCAAGTTTAATATGACAAGACTGACCTCATCATCATTGCTCCCAAAACATTCCCCTCCTACTTCCCTCTCAGTTTCCATTGAAGGTGTCATTGTCCAGACTTTTCCTTAGGTGCATAGCTTGTGATTCATTTTTTACTCCACCCTCCCCTTTACACCTCATATCCAGGCTGTTGCCAAATCCTGCCGCTTTGCTCTATATAATAGTGCTAAAATCCAGCCCTTCCTTACTGTTGCCAGTGTAAAAACTCTAGTCCATGCTGTAGTCATCTCTCACCTTGAGTACTGTAACTCCTCCATTGTAGGAACCACTGTGACTGGCACTTCGAGCTGCTGCCCTGACCATCTGGGGCTTGGAGCTGCCCCCCCCCTGCCTTCCTGCTGTGACTGAGGGCTGGAAGGGGCTCACCCTTGTCCCCCCTCCACCCACCTGGTGTTGCTGCTGGGCTTTCCCCAGGCCCCTTGACTGACAGTTTTCCCTCCCTCTGTTGTAGGAGGAGAGGAGGCGGGACCAGGGAAGATCAAACTGCAGCATACCTCAGCAGTGCCACAGGGGCACGCCAAAGGGCTTTGCTAAAGGGTCCTTGGGCATGACCCTTGGCGGACTTGTGGAGCCTCTGCTTGAATGTGGGGGTTGGTAGTGTAGGGGGCAGTGTTGATTTTAAGGGCAGGATTTGGGGGGAGGTGGGTGGTTTTTAAGTCTTTTTTATTAAGATAAGGACTTGTATGAGGCAGTTTATAGGGATTACTCTGTTTTTCTTTGACTGAGGTGTATGTGAGCCCTGTGGCTTTAATTATGGTGTTGGTTGGGGGAAGTCTGGGGAGGGGGTTATATTTTGGGTGGGTGGGTTAAATAGTAGAGTTTTATTATTTTTTTGAGGGTTTTGGTTATGTTCCCTACCCCTAGTGATAGTGAGGGGGGTGGGTCTGGGTTAGGAAGGGGGGTTATCTCCCCCAGCAAGGGAAAGGGTGCCCCCTATGGGGAGTTCTTAGAATGCCACCCGGTGAGAGCAGGACTTATGGGAGGGTTAGGGGGGGGATCTTCCTTGCCGCCCGGGTGGGACAGCCAGGTGGGTTTTGTGGGAGGTTTGAGTGGGGGAGTACTTCAGCCATTGGGGTCGTGATGGGGTGGGGGAATTATGGTCTCTCTGGAGGGTATATTCGATCTGTGTGATGGGACAGGTGTTTAGTACCTGTTCCTCTTACTTACCCCCCCAGGCAGGTGGCCAGGTGGTTCATGATCAGAGGACCCATGACCTGAATCTGGTGCTGTTGAACGCAAGGTCGGTTGTTAATAAATCAACAACTTTTAGAGAGCTGATCAGCCGACCTTGTGTGCATTATGAAGACCTGGCTGGACACTGAGTTAGGGCCTATTCTGGCTGACCTTGTTCCAGCTGGGTACTCCATACAGCGTCAGCCACAGTCAGAGGGATGGTGGGCGGGGGCAGTGTAGCCATTGTTTTTAAGAATTTATGGTCTGTTAGGAGCCATCTGGTGCAGCTTATGTCAGGTATCGAGGGCCTCCATCTTGTGATTGATTTGGCAGGTGACAGATTGGGAGTGCTGCTGATATACCGTGTACCTACCTGTATGGCAGCATCTCTGCATGCTCTAGTGGATCTGGTATTGCGATCCCCAAAGATGTTAGTCTTGGGGGACTTCAATATTCATGCTGACGCCATCCCTGGAGTGGTTGAGTGTGAGTTCATGTCTGCCATGGCAACCATGGGCCTGTCCCAAGTAATCATCGGCCTGATGCATTATGGGGAACATACCCTCGACCTGATTTTTTGCAATGGCTTTGAGGTGGGGAATTCTTTAGTGGGGGAGGTGTCAGTAATACCCTTGTCATGGATGTATCATTACCTCCTATGGGCCTGTTTCCCGGTGCATGTCTGCCTCAGAGAGGTGTGGAACCAGTTCAGTTGGTTCAACCCTGGAGACTAATGGAACCAGAGAGGTTCTGGAATGCTCTAGGGGGGTTACTCTCTGATGTTGATGATCAATTGCTCAGTGACCTCGTTGCGTTCTGGAACACCTTGTTGACTGAGGCCATCAACTGAATGGCTCCTAGGTGTCTGCTCCCTGTGCGTCAGCACATCAGGACACCTTGGTTTACAGAGGATCTGTGGCAGCTGAAGCATGAAGGGCAGTGGTTAGAGCGACGGTGGTGCTGAAGACCACAGTCGTTCATGTGCTGAAGACCACAGATTGCAACATAGATCTAGTTTAAGAGTCTATGCCATGGCTATGCACAGAGTTAAGAAGGATTTATACACCGCCTTCATAGCCTCCGCATAGTCTTGTCCAACAGAGCTTTTCCAGGTGGTGAGGGGCTGGTCGGTCCGACCTCCCTCTGCCTGGAACTGGAATCTTCCAGTGCCCTCTGTGACATGTTGATTACTTTGAGGATAAAATCGCTCAGATTCACCATGATTTCAACACTGCACTTATTACAGTAGGAGAACCAGAGGCTGTGGGATCAGTTTCAGTCACCCACTGATTAGGGGGATTTTCTTGGGTGAATTGGACCTGTGCCCTGTCCTGGCTGGTTAAGGCCAGCCGGGAGACACTGAAGCCATTGCTGGCTGGCGTGATCAATGCCTCCCTTAGGGGAGGACAGAGTGCCGAGCTGTCTCAAAGAGGTGGTGGTACAGCCTCTGCTGAAGAAGCCATCACTTGGCATTGACTCCCCGGCCAATTATAGGCCAGTCTCTAACCTTCAGGGACTGACCAATAATTGGCCAGGAAGTCAATGTCAAGTAATGTTAACCTTTTTAGGGAAGTTTATTGAACAGGTAGTGGTTTGGCAGCTGCAAAGGAATCTGGACCACATCAATTTTCTAGATCCCTTGCAGTCCGGCTTTCAACTGGGTTATGGCACTGAGACTGTGCTTGTGGCTTTGGTTGACTACCTTCACCATGAATTGGATCAGGGTTGTTCAACCCTGCTGATTCTGTTAGTTCTGTCAGCTGCTTTTGATACCGTTGATCATGAGATGCTGGTAACCCACTTGCAGGACCGAACTGGAGTGGGTGGGACTATTCTTAAATGGTCCCACTCCTTCCTGGCTGGGAGAACTTAGCAGGTGGTGTTCGGGGATTGTTCATTTCCCCAGGACCTCTTGTGGGGAGTCCCGCAAGGTTCTATTCTGTCCCCTCTCCTGTTCAACATGTATGTGCAGCTGTTGGACGAGGTCGTGAGGAGGTTTGGTGTTCAGTGTCATCAATATACTGATAACACCCAACTCTACCTCTCTCTTTAATCTGGCAGTCTCGGTGCTTACTCGGTGTCTGGCAGCTGTGGGGGACTGGATGAGGGCGAGCCGACTGAAGCTGAGTCCCAACAAGATGGAGGTGATGTTGGTGGGAAGGGCAGTGGGATTGGCATCTCCCATCATTGATGGAGTTTGCCCCCCACTGGCCCCTCATGTTTGAAGTCTGGGAGTGCTCCTTGACCCTCAACTCTGCCTGGATATCCAGGTAGGGGCTGTGGGGAGGAGCACATTTTGCCAATTACATCTGGTGCAGCGGCTTCAGCCATATGTCTCAGACTCCAACCTAGCCCCTGTCATCCATGCTTTCTTTACCTCTAGACTGGACTATTGTGCAGAATGCGGCAGCTCTCCTCCTTACTGAGATGGGCTGCCATGAACGCATTACACCAGTGCTTTGCTCTCTGCACTGACTGTATATAGCCTTCCAGACCCGATTCAAGGTGTTGGTGCTTACCTATAAAGCCCTATATGGCCTAGGCCCTACCTACCTGCAGGACCACCTCACTCACCGGGCTTTGGATCGGTCCCTGCAGTTCACCGGGAGCACCCTTCTTGATATCCCCTGGGTGGTGCTGGGGGCTACAATGGAGAGGGCGTTCTCGGTGGCCAGACCAAGGCTGTGGCACTCCCTTCCAGTGAAGGCCCAGGTGACCCCCGGACCTCTCTTCCTTTCAACGACAATGCAAGACCTGGCTGTTCCACCAGGCCTTTGGTGAGGGAGATGAGTGAGGGTGGGTGGTTGAGGGTTAGGGTGGTAGGATTCTTGTATATTTTCTTTTCTTTCTGGTCTCCCTCATGTTAGTATTAGATTAGTATTGTTTTTGTATGTATTTCATTTTATATATATTGTATTTATATTTTCTAAAAATTGTCAGCTGCCTTGAGCTGCTTTTGCGGGGAGGAGGGGTATAAATTGTTAAATAAATAAAATAAATGAATAAACTTCCTCCTTACTGGTTTCCCGTGCTCTGATCTCACCCCCATCACCTCCGTTCAATGCTCTGCTGCAAAAGTCACCTAGGCCATCGCTTTGACCACATTCAGCCCCTCCTTTCTGCCCAACGCTGGCTCCCTATACGGGAACGCATTCGGCACAAGCTCCTCATCTTCACCTTCAAGGTCCTTCATGGTCTTACTCCCCCATATCTCTCCACTCTTATATCCACATTCCTGCCTGGGAACTTTGTTCCTCCTCTTCCTCCACCCTCGCACGCTTGTGACTCACCTGCTCCTCTAAATGTCTTCAACCTTTCTTTCTTGCTGCCTCTTATGCCTGGAATGCCATCCCTGGATATTCTTTCTGCTCCCTCCCCCCCCCAAACCTACCTCTTCCATCAGGCTTTCCCTGGATCATCATGACTGAAATTGCATCCTCTTCCCTCCTTACTCAGAATCTTTTCCCTGTAACTAAGTTAAGCACGTACATTTGCATTTTCTCAAACTCCTGAATGTATCTTGTCTCCTGATGTTCATCTCCCCCTTGTCTCCACCTTCCTTGTCTCTCCTAGATTCTAAGCCTTTGGGCTTAGGGACCTGTCTCTAATTACTGATTGTACAGTGCCAGGTTCACTGCTGGTGCTATAATAATAGTAATAATGATAATTAATACATTAATAAATAAACCATGAACAAATATGCTGTATCAAGCACCTATTATTTACCTCTCAAAGGATACGACACAGGAAAGTGGAACAGGGAGCAGATGGTTACCAGTGATACTTTACTGGTTGAGTATTAGGCCCAGGAGTTCCCATAAATGATCTGGTAACCCTACATGCAGATGTGCTGAGGGTAAGAGCAGCCCAGATGTGTTCCTCCTTAGGGCCTCCAATGAACTGGGACAACTCCTGTTCACTAATCTCCTGTTCACAACACGTGTGAGGCTGGTAACATTTTGACTGAAGGAGGGCTTCTGGTAAGATCAATTAACGAGATTTCAGCTGATAAGGTAAGAGATACTGAACTTTATTAAGGTTTTAGAGCAATTTATTGCAGAACAAAGTTTTGACAAATTTAGGAGCAAAGAAAGAGTTAATTCCTACAAAATCTAAACTATGAGAACCCTAGAAACTTACAAGGGAATAGGTACCCGACATTAAGTATAAGTTCTTGTCCAAGACTGGGAATCTTCTTGTTTGGATTCTGATTTTCACACACAGACTCTGACGTTTCTCAATAGCTAAGCTTTATTGGATACATTACATTACATAGAGGCCTGCAGCCCTTGCCTCTCTGGTCTGCCCTCTGACCTGGTACTGATCAGGCAGAGTGCTGCTGTACAGGATGTAGCATAGCTCAGATCTCTAAAGGTCTTTGCTGGGGTTGAAATGAGAATCGATTTGGTTCTCGCGAGAATCATGAACCCGTAGCGATAGCTCGCGAATATCTCACTAATGGTACAAGAATCTCGCTTAAAAGGAAAAAAAAAACATCTTCTCATGTGCAAAATGGCTGCCAGGCCATTCTGCACATACACAGCCTTTTTCCAAAATAGTGCTTGAAGCATCGCCACCATTTTGGAAAAGGACTGCGCATATGTAAAACAGCCCAGTGACTATTCCACACATGCAGTTTGCTTTTTTTGTTTCCCCCACACACACAGCATGGAGCGATGGCTGAAGAAAATAAGAGAGACAGACAGATGACAGACCGACCTGGGACATGAAACATGGCACAAACGTGGATTCAGTTTGAGGGGGAAAAAAATCCCAATTGAGAAAAGGTTGAGGACCAGGACTTTTCTCGTTTCTCAATTCTCATGGAAATTGACCTGAGAAGCTTGATTCTCGACAAGAATCGGGGAAAAAAACATGATCAAGTTTCAGCCCTAGCTGCAGCTCCCCTTGGTGGGTGGAAACTTGGGAAGCTATCTGTCATAACACTTGTCCTCTTTGATACTTTTCTGCAGCTGCTATGTCAGCCAGGCTCCTTGCTATTGCCTGAGATGCCAATTGCGCTCTTTCTTGTGCAGGTGTGCTTGAGAGAGGCTACTAACTGGCCTCCCGCACGCACCGTCTAAATTCCAACCCAGTCCAAGCTACAGCCTGGTTCTCTCTCCGAGTGCCACCCAGGGGAAGAGAGAGAGGAAGGAGTGCATGGGCCCATATTTGGCAATGCTGACCATTTCTTTTACAGGTGCCTGTAGGGCAGGGGTTCTCACCCAGATGGTCAAGCACGGCCAGTAGGTCCTGGGAGGGTCTTTGATGGATCTTGCACAGGGTCCAGGGTGGCCTGAGGGTGAGATGGCAGTGGTGGCGGCACTACTGGCGTTTGGGGGTGGGGGGACTGTGTTGTGTCCCATCACATTCCCTCCTCTTGTTCCGTCCTCCTGTGCTACTGATAACCAGGGACAGAATAGAAAGAAGAGGGCCATGGTTTCCTGCAGCTTCCCCCACTTCACTCTGCTACTACTGCCAGGATCAGTCATCTCTCACACAAACTGCTGCCACACCAAAATCATCCCCACCTCCAAAAAAAAACAAAAAAACACACGCTACTGATGCCTGGCTACTTGTGGTCCTGTTTTGGGGTTTTATTAAGTGGGTCCTGGATTTTTTTTAAACTGCTCGGTGAGTCTCGATCACAAAAAGGTTGAGAACCAAGGCACTAGGGCACTTCAAGCCACTGGAGTAATTTTAAAAATGCCCAGCAGCCACAAACTCTGAAAGTTTTCTAAAGTGATTCTGGGGACCCAATTTAAGATAAATAAATAGAGCAGATGCTCAGTACTTTCTACTGCAAAGTCTATCTGTCTGAGCGCCTGAAATCCCTAGTCACTTTGGAAAACCTTGTTCAGGGCATAGCATCACACTGAACGTTATATAATTTAATTATATGAAAGAAACAGGATTCAGCTCTGTTATGATCAAGGATGTCATGATGTAGAATTTGCTGCTACCAAAATAGCAGTAAACCAATGTGGCTTTAAATTTTTTAACACACTTTTGTGCAGCAGGAATCTTTCCAAAAATTCAGATTTAGAAATTGCATAGAACTGGATTTTAGAAATCTAACCCGCTGGAAGAGCTGCTGGGGTGGGGGTGGAGTAAACTGTTTCTGTCTTGCTGCTTATCTTAGAAGACAAAGTGGCATGGGAAGCCTTTGATTCAGAGCTGAGACTCAAGAGAATGCTGTTGACACAGCTACTGCTTTCTGTAGCATCCCAGTGATACCCTGCAAAGTCAACATCGTGTATCATGTCCGTGAGACATTATTCCCATCAGTGCTCTTCTGCAGCAGCACAAATATTCAGAGTGGAAACTGCAATCAAATATTTAAAGTTTTGCAGAGGAAAATGGGAGGTTTATAAATTAAGTTTGCAAATCAGATTTCCTTAAATGATATCAGGAGAGAGAATGGGAATGCATTCTGATGAGAGAACATAGGACCGAAGAGCCCTGGATTCCAAGCCAGGTTCAGTCAATGTTTTCTTGCCATCTCAATTCCATTTATTTAACCTCTTGCTACTTCAGGTCTTCTGCCTGCAAAATAGAACAAGGCTTTAATGATTAGTCATTTAAAAAAAACATTTTGTGGGTAGCATTGACCACTAGTAAAAAAAGTCTGGTTCCCATAAACAGATGGTTCCATTTTTTTTCAGGCCTTAAATCATTCACATGTCAAGAGTACTAAACCAAAGCTACTCAGAAATAGGAAGAGAAGAATGTAATCACTTTCACTTTTTATTTCGAAGTGACCGTATTGTGAACCCTTTCAGTGTTTGGATGGATGTGGCACTTTTTAAATGGGACACATCCAAACATGTCCACTGTGTGAGCATGCGTGAGCATGCGTGGATGTGTGTCATTTGTACAGCAGCAGTGAGTGGGTGTACATGTGCACTCCCACATAACACACATCCCCGGCACGGAGCTACTGGCGAAAACACCAGTTGCTCCATGCGGGGGGATGGATGTGCCCCTGCAGCACCCCCGCAGCGCCGTGCCCATGGACTGCCTCCCTCCCATTTCAAAAGGGCCTGTGTTGCTCCGCAACCATTAGGGGGACATGGAGGAGAAAATACTTCAGTCTAAAGCTGCAGTGAGAGTGGTGCAGAAGTAGAATAGTTACACTGATTTAATGACATCACATTACTTCCGTTAACTTGTCATTGGAGGTGACACTATGTTTTCCGACCCAGGTATGCTAGAGGGAAGCAAAAGGAAAGGACTGCAGCATTTGTTGAACTTAAATGGGCTGCTGAACTACAAAATACTGTTCTGTTAAGTCATCGTTTACCAACATCAGCGCCCCAACAGCTTCTGAGTTAAACTTTTGTCTAATGTATGTATATTTATTCAATGGCTATGATGGAAAGTGTATCTGAATAGTGTTCCTTAACTTATTCAATACACAGTCTCCTCTGCTTTGGTCTGGGTAGCTAAATCATAGCCTTTGCTATAGGACATCGTTCTGTTGCTGTGAAGAAGGTAGCGATGCTGGAAATTTGGCTGCAGAAAGAGTAGAAGCAACCAAGTGGGAAGAGAGAACCTTTTTTGAAGTGCCAGTATCATTAATAGTAAGCCTGATGAACATGGGAAAGAATGATTAAATATCTTAATAATCAATGGATTTATTTTAAATTAATGATAATACCATGGACTTATGTAGTGACTTAAATACGAGTGAAATCAAAATACGTTCCAGTCATTAACTTACACCTCATATTGCAGCTCTTTGCCTTTGATAGAAAAACTGAGGAACAAATAGTAGATAGTAATTCCCAAACACCACATGGTAAGTGCCTGCTGGGCCATGTCTAAGGCTTTCCAGGCCCCTGGTTACTAGAACGTGAAGCCTACTTTGGAGGCTATTGGCCTCTTGACTGGCAACCAGTGTAAGCCCAGAGACAAGGGAGTAAAGTAATATCTTCTATTGGACCAACTACAGTTGGTGGAGGTATGCAAGCTTTCGAACCTCACAGGGTCATAAGTCCAGTCAAACTCCCAAGGAAAAGAGACTAGGGAGGGAGAATAAGAGGGGAGCTGCTGGCAGAGATATTAAGTTGGGAGCAGCTAAGGGAGACCCAGCTGTGGCAAAGGGCTAGAGCATCCCAGAAGCTACAATGCTGCTGGTAGATTGGTTTGGGTTTGTTTTTTTTAGTCTGGACAATAAAACATGCGTGAAGAAATGAGATGAGATATCTTAGTGACAAGAGGCACATCTCTCGCCTGATGTCAGTTACAGAGACTTTGCTTGAGGGAGGGGGTTGTTGGGTTCAACCAACATTCCCTTATCTACACAGTCATAGATCTACGAGAAAAGCTCAAAGTTTCTCTCTAATCCAAAGGAAGCCACTGTTTTCCCAGGTAGGGGGAGAACCTTCCCATCTATTCATCTTCTGTAGCCATACATTGAGCCCACACACTGAGCCAGCCCAAGAATGCCATTTCAGCCAACCCCCTGATAGGCTATGTTGAGGTAGCGCCACCTCCGTAGGCGGGGGACTACCCCATCCTGGAGTGTGTGTGCCCATGTGCGTGTGGTGATGAGCTAGGCAGTTTTGCTATCTACTGACTGAAACTGTAGTGTAACTACTGGATAATCAGCAGAGGTGAAAGGAATAATGGATTTTGTATCCGCTGATATTTGCATTTTGTACAGCTATATGAATAATATCCACAACCAAAACGGATATTCGCATATCTGCTGGTTCAGTTATTTTGGTTATTTCAGTTACTTCACTTTGGCTGCTGCACATACGCAATAATAGTGCTGGAATGAAGTAACCAAATTACCAAAATAATAGAAATACAAAAATAGATGAAACAACCAAAGCAAGATATCCTAAGTGATATCTGACAAAATGGAAATGAAGAGCGTTTTTGGTCCACATCGTTGGAACTGAATCGCATAGTGGGAATTAGATTCGTTTTGTCAGATACTCATCAGACATTTGACAGAAGAAACGTCGATTCATCTTTATAATGTGGGGAAATTTCTAAACGGCTGGAGTGGGGGCTTAAGCCACCAGGATAGACAGAAAGGGGGATAAGCCTTGGTCATGTTCTCATCCACCTCCAGTACCTGCTCACTCCCTAGTGTGCTGTGTTGGGGAAGGGACAGGGAGTGAGAGTGATGAGCAGGAGATAGTGCTATGCTGCCCTTGTATTATGATTATTTATTAATATTAGAAAGCATTTATATAGCGCCAGCAATGTACCTGGTGCTTTACAATGTAATGGAATAGACACAGTCCCTGCCCTAGGGCTTACAATCTGAGAGACAGGGGGAGGGAGGAGACAAAGGAAGGGGAACAGAGGGAGAGACAAGGAGTGTAACATTCACAAAGATGCGAGGTCCCAGGTGCACGTGCTTGGCTTGGTTACATCGATAATATTGTATAATATTTCTGTCCTACTTTTAAAGCTCCAGATGAGCAACTCATAATTATTTGTTAAATAACTTATTTCCAGTGCCTAAATCTAATTATTTTATAGAGTTTTTATTAGTCAGCTGCAATAACTGTAAAGAACAGAACAGATGTGAAGCTAATATAATCTCCATGCGATTTTCCTGGAGAAGTCCATCAATCTGTCTCTCTTTTCTTTAATATCAGTCATGACTGTTTTTCTGTAAAGGAGCTGCTGTAAAGTAGTACAGCTGTAAATAGTAGCAGTGCTCGCCTGAGAAAGCAGATACCTTGAGCTGGAGCCTGCATTGTCAGGTCTATGCATTTACTCTGCCAATCAGCTCCCGGCAGTCATTTGATGGTGATGGTAATGACCGAATTAGCAGCTACTCCCCACTCTGCTATGCAGCCTTCAGCAGCGTAATGCCAAAGGTTGGATAACTTCTTCAGATTTTGACAGCTGCATCTTCCTTAAAGAGCTCAACTCTGGTCACTTTCTAGTGACACCAGCAATGAGATGCCTGAGCTGCATGTTAATACTGAAAGCACTCCCAGAAGAGTTGACCCAGGAGTGTTGGCTGACATGAAGGGGAAATGATGTGTTTGGAGAGAAGTCTTTGTAATTTCAGCTATACCGGATGCATTTTTATCATCATTCATTTTGTGGGAATTTGGGTACATGGAAAACATGTTTTGCAATCAAAACCATATATCTGTGTAACAGTCACAACACAAGCCAAGCTACAGTTATCCAATCTTCCTTATACATTTCCACCAACATGCAACTGTACTGACCAGGAGGGATGCTGTTCTTGTGGAACACCTGGCTTACCTCCTCATTGCCAAGGAAAGTTGTGAAGGGCAGATGTATAACTGTTACAAAAAAGGGTTTAGATCAGTTCATGGAGGACAGGTCTATAAATGGATAATAGCCAAATTTGACTTGCTAGAAGCTGGGAGTGAATGATAGGAGAATGGGTCACTCCGTTTTATACTCTTCCTCGGGAAGATCTGCAGTGATCAATTAAGAAAGAAGCAAAGTGATGAATGAATTAATGTTCAGGGCACAAGCCTGCCATAGAAACCTGCCTCTCCAAACAAAGGAATGAATGAATGAATGAATCCAGGGCACAAGCCTGCCACAGAAACCTGCCATGCCCCAAAAGCCATGTCACCTGTCCTAGAGCTAAGTTGTCAGAGCAAGGAAATGAAATGAACCCTATACTCCAGCTAGTAACCCAGCCACTGGACCAACCTGCCTCTCCACAGCTGAATATAAAACAGGATTTTTTTTTAAATTTCAATTTATGATGATGATGATCAATGCCAGTGGGCAGGGCAGGAAAGTCATTAATGAAAGTCAAAAAAACCATCCATTTTTTTCTGACTTTTGTTTCCAATCCTGAAATGGACAAAATTGGCCTTTTTGAGGTCTGTCACACTCCTACTGGGAACATTTCCCAGGGCTCCCACCACCACCACTCAATAAATTTAACTGCTGCGGCTGAGCCCTGGCAAGCTCCCCTAACAAATGAAGCCCTTTAGATCTGGTTCAGTTCTGGCCACTGCTGGATACCTATTCCTAGGTTTGATGGATTATTACCACTCAGGAAAAGGATCCTGGAGTCACTGAAATCCTCAGCTCAATGTCTGACAGTGGTCAAAAAAGCACACAGGATGTTAGGAATTATTCAGAAAGGGATAGAGAATAAAAGTATAAGTATCATAATGCCTCTATATAAATCTATGGTACAATCACATCTTCAATATTGTGTGCAGCTCTGGCTGACCTATCTAAAAAAAAAATACAGTAGAAATAGAAAAAGTACAGAGAAGGGCAACAAAAATGATAAAGGGTATAGATCGGCTTCCTCAAGAGGAGACCAGACTTGATAGGTTAGTGCTCTTTAGTTTGCAGAAGAGACAACTGAGAGGGGATATGGTAGAGGTTTATAACAATCATGAGCGCTGTGGAATGAGTAAATAGGGAATGGTTATTCACCCTCTCAGAAAGTACTAGAACTAGGGGACACTTCATGAAACTAATGGGGAGCAGATTTAAAACAAAAGGAAGTATTTTTTCACTCAACAAACAATTAAGTTGTGTAATACGTTGCCAGAGGATGTGGTCAAGGCCACTAGTGTAGCTGGGTTTAAAAAAGGATTGGAATCAGGATACATTCTTGGAGGGGAGGTCCTTTAGTGGCTATTGGCCAAGTAGTCTTGGGGAATGTAACGTCTGACTGTCTGGAGCTGGAAGTGAACAACAGAGAATGGATCACCCCATTATGACCTGTTGGGTACTTCTCCAAGCAAACAAGATTCGCCATTGTCAGAGACAGGATGCTGGGCTCGATGGACCATTGGTCTGACCCAATATGGCACTTCTTATGTTCTTACCTTCTTATTGGTCTGACCCAGTGTGGCAGTTCTTAGTTTCAGACTGCAGTCAGCTTTCTAAGTAGCAGCCAATTTTTCCAAAGTGCTATAAAAGTTCTGGTTTGATTTTTATACCATGGGATCCTCTGTACTATCTGAGCTCATCTAGGAGTAGTAGAGGGGTTCAGCCGATGTCTGACTCTATTGTTCCTGAGTCAGTCAACAGGGCTGCCCAATCAGAGGTGATTTTGGCACTGTGCTTAGATGTCCACTAGAGGGCAAGATTTGTTTCACAAAGGTAATCGGATGACAACTCTCAATCAAATTCAGCCTGTGAGCGGTTTCTAGCCAGCAAGTTACAGTACTGAAGTTTGTTTTCATTCCAACCAAAAGAGTTCTTTTGCTGATTGGTTTCTTCTTTTTCTCTGAGGCATTTTGTTGTGTTCATCATTCTGATATTTCCTGCTAGGGCAAAGAATGAATTAATA
>QEPC01001788.1:1161040-1216593 GCA_003113815.1 Sphenodon punctatus
GCCAGTATAAAACAGTTCCCAATTTCTGCCGCCTGAGCGTACAGAGGCGTATTTGCTCACACACACACACACACACACACACACACACACACACACACACACACACACACACACACACACACACACACACACACACACACACACCTCTATCTATCTATCTATCTATCTATATAGTCATTCTACATTCATTCTATATTCATAGAGAATGTAATAACACCCACATTATATATAGATAGGTAGTATAGATTAGATATAGATATATATTATAGACATATAGATTAGATTTGAATAGTTATATAGATAATTGATTAGATAATAGTTTTCCCTTTCCCTTCTCCTGTTTCCCTTAGATTTAGATAGATATTTGTTGTGTACATATATAGATTAGATATTATATAGGTATTTAGGCTAGTCTGTTTTATTATATATATTAGAATTATAGACTAGGCATATTGTATAAATATTTGTGCACGGGAATCAATACCAATAACGATACCAAAAATAAAATCTTAGTTTGAAACGATACCGATACCAGTAATGACAACGATAATAAAAATGACGTCAAGAACGATAATGAAAATGACATTTTTAATAATGAAAACAAAAAAAATGAAAATGACATGGGGGCCTGGTGCACACCCCTACTGCTGCTTCTCCAGTCCCACATGCACCCCCACTATGGGGACTGTGGTGCACTGCCCAGCTCAGCTCAGCAGCAGGCTGGACTTGGAGCAGCGGCTGGGGGACCAGTGGTGCAGCAGGGGGATGAGTTAACCTGTGAAGCACCTCAGGAAGCTTCTGCCCATGTGCACTTTCCGGGCTTCGCTGCCTGGCTATGCCATTTCTCCTGCTGCTCCTCTGGCACAACACCTACCCCCAGTATGTGGCGCAACACCCAGTTCAGCGGAGCAGCAGGAGCAGTGGCACAACCAGGAAGGTTTGTCAGTCCAGAGAGCACATGGGTAGTCTGTCAAGTTGTGTTCGGACACCTGAAATTCAATGGAATGCCTGTTTTTCTGGGTGCTCTCTTGCAGTTCTATACAAGGGGGAAATACAAAAACAGTGAATAATGTCATTTTTCTGGGTTTCAAGAAGTGAAAGAGTGGTGATAATTACCTCCCTCAGGTACAGAAGATCATCTTCCCAGGAGTACAAACCTCTCTCCCCGCTTTTTACACTGCTTGCTTAGAAAGGTAAGTAGCTTGCTTTTATCCTCACTTTAGCCTCCTTCTCATGCGAACACAGGGGAGGCTAGAGTAAGTTAGGAGGTACTTGCCCCCCAATAAGTACTTGTGAGAAGTAGCCCATTTTGTGGGGCTGGAATTCTGTAATCATACTTTCAGGATCTGGATTCTCTCCTATACCATTGCTTTAATGGCAGATAAAATAGCGATGCAAATTTACTACTTAAAGTCAAAATAATTCAAACTCAGTTCTTTAGTCAGATACCAGTTAACACCATGATCCATAAATAACAAAGAGATCCCAAACTATCACAAGACAAAACAAATACAAATATAAAGTCTGGTGTGAATTGCACTTTACATAAATACATCCTCACGAATTAGATACAGATTTACATCTTAACACCTGATATGCAAAAGAAGCCAACCTCTTCACAAAAGACTCATTGGTCTATTGCAGCAGCCAAATTAATTTATCAGAATTAGATAACAAATTCACTACATCAAACAAAGGCAAGATCAAGCAATACCTAATGTCACAATACAAAGGACACAGTGCACTATATCCTCCTGAACATCTTTGGAGTATGGGCATTTCTTTCACTTTTAGGGATTCCTAGTCTACGTCCCTCTGTAATAGCGGTATGTGACTGTTCCAGTCTCATTCTAGTTATGCTTATACTGTTGGTATGTGCAACATCCATAAATTAAAGTTACTGAATTAAGAACAGTAATTGACTATAGAGCCACCAGATGGCGCTGCTAAGTTTGTGTACATGGAAGGGAGATGGGGTTTTACAGTTGAATTCCTTCGTGTAACCACTCCTTCTTCCCTTCTCTCTCATTGTCTCAGTCTCCATTTTGTCTTACTACTAGCTAGATGCAACTAAGGATCTGTGCCTGAGAAAGCTTAAGTAAAGTTCTGTTTGTTAAACCTTCAGCTGCATTTGTACTTACTGATTGCGAATCAGTTATTACTCTGCAACATATATGCAGTGGCTTTTTACGTTCAAGGCACAGATATTTCTCCATACCATTACTCATCCTTTGACCAGAAACTATGCAGGGGAGCTATCCAAGAATAGCGCACCGATGCTAAATCGTTTTGCCACGTGATGTCTCGTATTCTTTGGCATATTTTAGATGTCAATTGGTGAGAAGGGTCTCATGGTGTTTGAAGTATAATAGCTTAGTCCTAGTTGATTGAGAGAATTAATAACATACCGCATCCAGGGAGACTTACTGGAGGAAGGAAGAACTAGGTCTTCAAGGACACACAATTTGGGAAGTCAAAAAAATAATAATAATAATAATAATAATTAATGAATAATTAATATGTTACTTAGGTCTTTGTACTCATATCCTCACCACATGGACCAACCAGCCATCATTCTTGATGTAACCAAGCCAAGCACGTGCACCTGGGACCCCGCATCCTCGTTAATGTTACACTCCTTGTCTCTCCCTCTGTTCCCCTTCCTTAATCTCCCCCCCATCTCTCTGATTGTAAACCCTAGGGCAGGGACCGTGTCTAATTCAATTACTTTGTAAAGTGCCAGGTACATTGCTGGCGCTATATAAATGCTTAATAATAAAAGGCTCTTAGAGTGAGTGACCTGTGTCCGTATCATGCCCAACCCCATTTTATCCAGCCTCTGTCTCTAACTACTTCCAAATTGCAATACAGCTTCCCACCAGCTGCCCCATTCCAAACAGAACATTCCTTTGCCTCCCTTTTTGGTGGCAGTACTATATCTAATGTTGCATTTTCATTTAAAAAAAACTTTCTGGGGTTGTAAACCCTGACTTAAAAAACCCCAAACCCGCCAACCTGTCATAGTGTGGATTTTTTTAGCATTTGGAAGAAGGCGCAGGCTATGTAATGCTCTGTGCTATGGAGGTCCACAGAGCGTTTGCTACTCATCTCTGAGAACTCATATTATTTGAGGCAGATAAAGGGGAGCAAGGCTTCAGGCAAGAAAGAAATGCAAGACCAATGTGACAGCTTTGACTTATTCCCAAAAATGTTTTCCTGTACTGATTTCATCTGAAAATAGTTTGATCATGCTTGGCCAGTTCCAATTTTGTCTTTAGGTAGCCAAGTCTTCCCTTTACTTCTTTCTTGCTTTTTTATATACAGTAAGTTCAGTGTTTCAAGTTACTTGCAGGTGGTTGTTGACCCAACTCATCATGATGGAGGGCATACCCTAGACTGGATATTTTGCACTGGCCTTGAGGCAGGGGATGTGAGGCTAAGGGGTTTGTGGGAAGGGAACCCACAGACCTAGCCTTGGGAATGCCCTAAACACATGAGGGAACTCCTGCGGTGCAAGGGGGTTCACTCTCCTTTGCTGAGAAACAAGACCCCTCAGGATATAGGTTGGCCCTAAACATCCCAATAGGGGCGAGGCCGTATCATCACAGGGGCACTGGCAAGCAACAGGAAGAGTGAGAGTCCCCCCCACACTCCACAGGGGGACCAGGTCCCTGCCCAACACTCACACCCCCAAATCCACACCCACTTATACTGTGCTCAGGAGAACTCACCTGGGTGTCCTGGACAGTGAGGAAGGGGTTAACACCTTGGGAAGGGGGAGAGGAAGGGAAAGCCGACACCACCAGGTGCTAGGGAAGGAAGGGAACTGCCTGGAATAGGAGGGGAAATGCAACACGAAACAATGACACACAGACTCCTAGTTCACGCACTCACCTTTCACTCTCCGTTCACTCCACACAACACACTTGCTCTAAATCGCACAAGATACTCCAACAAAGACAGTCGCAAGGGGGCCAGCTTCACAGCACTGCTGATCGCCAGCAAGGTGATTGTGCTGAGGCTTCCTTATGAAAGCTTAGCTCTGCGCCTTACATGCCTGTAGACGTGCTGAACACCACAGCGTCTGACTAGGCTTTCCCTCATCACCTGCCAGGATTCTGCAAGTCTCTGTGGGCTCCGACCTTGGGGGGAGCAACCGGTCCTATGTTGCCTCTGTGTTGTTGCTCTAAGGCAGCGTGGGCACGTTGGAAGGACCCACCCCTTTGTATACAGGAGGCGTGGGGGTGGTCCGGGTTTTGCTGCTCGGCTGCAGTGTCTCTGAGGCTTTAGGGTCAGGGGGAGCTGGGGTTTGCATTGCGGGGGTCTGGAAGTCGGCATTAGGTAGGGGCGGCTTCTGAGCGGGGGGCCTCTTATCTCCCCGCAGCCTCTGTCTCCTCCGCTCAGAGCGGGCTCGTGCTACCCTCTTCTGAGTCCATTTCCTAACAGGGGATCCGTTAGTTTGTGATGTGTCAACTGTGCCCTTGTCATGGATGGAGCGGTTGGAGCAATGGTGGCACCGTACTCATGTCAAAGTGCACTGATTGTGACATAGATTTAGTTTAAGAACCTATGCTGTGGCTGTTCAGGCAGCAAAGAAGGGGTTCTTTGCTGCTCTCATAGTGTCTGTGAAGTCATGTCCAGCTGAGCTTTTCCGGCTAGTGCAGGGGCTGGTCAGTCCAGCCCCCTCCACCTGGAACTGGAATTTTCCAATACTCGCTGTGACATGTTTGTCAACTTTTTCGTGGACAAAATCGCTCATATCCATCATGACTTCACCACAGTTTAGGCACAACCAGAAGTAATGGAAACCCCCAGCATATCCTGTTTTGTGGGATCAGTTTCAGTGGGTGTTGCCCACTGATGCGGGGAATGTCCTTGGGGCTGTTAGGGCTACCTGTTGTGAACTGGACCCATGCCCGACCTGGCTGGTTAAGGCCAGCTGGGAGACGCTGGGGCCATTTCTGGTGGAGGTGGTCAATGCCTTCCTCAGAGAGGGCAGAGTGCCAGGCTACCTCAAGGAGGCAGTGGTGTGGCCTCTGCTCAAGAAACCATCTCTTGACATTGACTCCGTTGCCAGCTATCAGCAAGTTTCTCACCTTCCCTTTTTAGGGAAGGTTATTGAACAAGTGGTGGCTCAGTCTCCCCGACCCCACAAGGTCCTTACGTGTGATTGGAGGATCTGCTTGTGGGTCAGGGTGAGGGGATCCAAAGCCTCCCCCCTCCCTGACCCTGAAAGGCCCTTGGATGAGGGTAAACAGACCCCTCAAACCACTCAGCTGACTGAGGTGGACCAATGAGCAAAGGTTTCATCATCTTAACATATCCCATTTTGGAAGAAAAATTGGACCAATGGGGTGTCGCTTCCGGCATATGCTGACTTGCAAAATGGGATTCATGTGAGGGGTCAAACAACTCAGGAGAGTGAGCTGAACCAACAGGTGAAGATTTTGTCAGCATATCCCCTTCCGTTGCTGAGATCTGGACGAATGGTGTGAAAGTGGTGTGTAGACCGGAATGGTAGAAGGGGGTCATGTGATGTCTCAAACCACTTAGCCCTGCCACCCTGACCTATCAGAAACGTTTTCAGCCCCCATAGACACACCTTAGAGGTATGAAAGAAGGGCCATTTTCTGAGAGGGAACAACATTTTCTGAGCACTCTACAGAACAGAGAGGCCTTCGCTTCAGTGTACACAGAAAATGGAAATGGAAACCTTTATTGGTGCTACCCCCTTTGTTCTTATAAGAAATCTCTACACAGGTTTGAAAAGGAGTGATCCTGCAGAGACATACGGTGAACCCATGG
The DNA here is from genome assembly GCA_003113815.1 of Sphenodon punctatus. NCBI lineage: Eukaryota > Metazoa > Chordata > Lepidosauria > Sphenodontia > Sphenodontidae > Sphenodon > Sphenodon punctatus. The sequence goes on from QEPC01001788.1 coordinate 1,166,846, forward strand.
ATACTCGGCCTACCCCACTATCAGCAGCAGAACAGACACAGGTAAATTCTATACAAGGATAGTGGTGCTGTGGGAGTAATGAGGTTAAAATAGATATAGACTCTGATGTATCTTTTATTTCAACAGGTAAACAATGACTTTCTAAAGGCTTTTGAAAACCAGAATCTGGGAATGCCTGTAGGGGTAAATGTATCTTGTATCCCCTGCATCTGCACATGCGCGATAGGAGGTGATCAACTGGAGTGCTGTAAGAAGAAATTACCAAAGCCAGAAGAATAAAAGTTTATTTGAAATGTCTTTTGTTGTCATTTCTGTTTGTTAGCTGCAGATGTTAGAATCACGTCTGCGCATGAGGACTTGTTAAAAGAGATCTATTACACACCAAGAGAGGTTGGACGTTTTCGTGGGGTGGATCCTCTTTTCCGGGCTGCTAAAAGCACAGTAAAACCTTGTCTAAGAAAGAAGTGATTTGCGTTGACATATATTTCTACAGCCATTTTGGTTCAAAATTTTAAAAATGTTTCTGAGAAACAAAATGCTGCCAGGGGGTTGTCTGTAAGAGTCGAAAAACTCACCCTGGTTGTGCTCTGTCAGGTAGATTGCGAGCCAGTGTTCTACAGGCAGGGTATGGGGGTGGCTGTTGACCACTAGACCCACAGGCCTTTGAGGCAATCTCCCCTTGGGGAGCCATTTGCTCGGGAACACATCCAAGAAAGTCTTTCTTGTGTAAGGGTCTGATGGTAAAACATGTAATAGCTGTACGTTGTCCATGGCACATATAGTGAAACAGTACATTTCTCCTTTGCTTTATCTCTATCACATTGTCAAAAAAACCCCACATAAACCATCATGTTTATGGTGATGGGTAAGGCAGCAGCAAAGCGTATTTGTGCCCTCAGGTTTCCATTTTTAATCAGCGAGTAATGGTCGCCACCTTCCTGGTCAGGAGACAGATCGAAGGCAAACAGCGTGTAGCCCTGTGCAAACTCCTCTATGTATTTTATGGTGTTCATATGCTGTGAGCTGCCCCAAGCTGCTAGTAGCAGGAGGGAGTAGGCTATAAGTTGAACAAAATAAATAAATTGTCAGATCCATGTTTAAAGCGGGGCTGGAACTTGGGAGTGTCTCACTCACACACAACAGTATTCCGGGAATCATCCAGAGCTGATTATACAGTTTCCGGGGCCCTGCGGACGTCAGAGTTAGCAGAGTTGTGTGAGTTCCCCAAACATCTTATCTAACCCCACCCTTTCCTGCCTCTTTATATACTGCCCTGTATCTGCTCAGTTTATATATTTCTAATGGCTGCATGCCCGCAGAAGGGCCCTGTGTGGCCCGAAAGCTTGCTTATTTCCACCAACAGCAGTTGGTCCAGTAAAAGATAGCATTCGAACCACTTTGCTTCCCTCTTTTCCTTCCCTTGTAACTAAACTTGAACCTGAACCGTCTCAACTGTTCCTGTCCCTTTCCCCCCTCCTGTTCTTTCCCCTGCCTTATATATTCTAGACCAGGGGCACTTTTAGACGATCCCGCTGACAAGCGGGATCGTTTAGTGTCGGTATTTTTCTCCCGCCTTTCTCTCTACGCCGGGTCTGATGCTCAGAAGAGCATCAGACCCGGCGTACAGACTCAGTGTGCATGCACACCCTTCTGCGCATGCGCACTCGGCAAAATACCCCGGAAGTGTGCCGTGAAGCCGGCACAGCGGCGATCTGCGTCGGACGGGCAGGATCGCCTGCCCGGTCTGACACGGGGAAGAGCCGGCTTAAATGTAAGTTTTCGATTTAAACGAGCGTAAAGAAACACGGCTGATCAAAGGATCAGCTGCGTTTCTTGTCTCGTTTAAAAACGACCCAGGGGTTTTCAACCTTTTTCCAGTCATGAGCACTGGATTGACCTAAGTGACTACTTGGGAGCACTGTATAATTTGCATAAATGATTTGCATAAATATGCATAGATTGGGGATGGTCTTTAGACATAACATCAACGGGTGTCTGAATGCGTGTTTTGACCTTGATACGAACACTGGTTTGGCCCTATGTTCACCATGTGTCACTGCTCAGACACACAGCCCATTTTGGGGCAAATTAGTGTTTTGCTCATCACCCGATCTCAGCATACAAGTGCTGCTGCTGCCTCGTTCCCCATGTTATGCCTGATAACACACCACGCAATGTCATTAGACACAATGTTGGCCACGTGTTCAGCCGGTACACACAAATTGTCCTTATGATGCAATGGTGTTCACATCGCGTGTACAATGGGTGGCCAAATTGGTGTTGGGATTGTTATGGTGCTTACACACAATGGACAAACATGCTTAGGGTTTTGACACCTAATCTTTGTTATGTCTTCAGACGCCCAATGAGTTCATGGCTAGGATAGGATTTGAACCCTGATCTCTCAAGTCTCAAAATGACATCATGCAGGCAAAATGTATGGGAACCACTGCCATAAGCAATCATGGTAAGGTCTTATTAAATTACAATTGTAAAAGCTAATGGACAATCATAAACAATTCACCACCACCAGATCTACTTTGATAAAAACAAAACAAAACACTTTACTCTGATTTTGTGGTAGTAGTTCAAGAATATCAGGGTTGAGGTAACTGAGATAATTTAAAGGACCATCTAATATACAAGGTTGTTAAACAATATTAGGTTAACCTTTCTTTTCATGTTCATTTTGGCACCAAAGTTATTGCAAAGTAATTAAGAACTTCCAGTTCCAGCTGCAAAGTTGCCTTTCCCAGCTAACCACATTTTTAGTACTATCAGCTAGCAAACTGCTAATAAGAGTCTGGAACAAAACAGCTGGGGGCTGCAGAATTCTGTTGCTATGGAAACCACTGCAGGTGTGTGGTCCAAGGAATAATAAAACTAGATATTTTAGAGTGTATTAAAAAAATGAGAAAGAGAAGAGAGGACACAGAGTGAAATAAATATCACAAACCAAGTGCCCTGAAAACATTTCTGACAAGAGCACAGAAAAAGCATTCCTAAATGTGATCTGCCAGAAAGAGTATCAGGGGACAAAGGAATGTAGGTGAAAGATGTCTCAGAGTCAGACTGTAAGTATGCTGGGCAAAAAAAGAATCCACAAGCGCACCGAAAAGGCAAAAAATCTAGTATAGGTGACTGAGTTCAGGAGACTAGGCATGAAGAGGGGCATGGTTTGAGATAGGGCTAGGAACTCCTGGACTTCCAACATCCCTGCCTGCAAGTCTGATGTGTGTGTGTGTGTCTGTCTGTCTGTCTGTCTGTCTCTGTCTGTCTGTCTCTCTCTCTCTCTCTCTCTCTCTCTCTCTCTCTCTCTCTCTCTCTCAGGAACAGTTCAAGAGGTGGATTTCTTTTACCTAGATTTCTGGATTTCTTTTACCTGGAAAGGGAGAGGTAGGGACAAAAGCAGGGTCGACAAATCTCTCCCACCCCGGCTGAACACGTGCCCAACGTTGTGTCTAATGATCTCACGTGGCATGTTAGCAGGTAGAACACGGGGAACGAGGTGACAGTGCATGCGTGCTGAGATTGGGTGGCGAGCAAAACACCGATTTGCCCCAAGATGGGTTGTGTGTCTAAAGCAATGCCACATGGTGAACACAGGGGGTGTCTTTAGACATAACGTCAACGGGTGTCTGAATGTGTTTTGACCTTGATATGAACACCAGTTTGGCCCTGTGTTCACCATGTGACGCTGCTTAGACACACAGCCCGTCTTGGGGCAAATCGGTGTTTTGCTCACCACCCGATCTCAGCACACAAGCGCTGCCACCTCTTTCCCCGAGTTATGCCTGTTAACATGCCACGTGATATCATTGACACAACATTAGCCATATGTTCAGCTGAAACACGCAAACTGTCCTTTAGGGATGTGCGAACGCTGTTCAGAGTTCGGACCGAACTCGGTCTGTTCGGACGTCCGAACCGAACGTCCGAACCAAACTTGAAAACGACTGAACAGTTCAGTCATGTTTGGGTGAGTTTGGATGAGTTCGGGATGGAAAAAAACATGACTGGAAGGCCCATTCGGGCAGGAAAAATGTGACTGGAAGGGGGAGGCAACTGAGGAGCAGACTTCCTGGCACCAGGGGTGGAGACCAGGGGTGGTTTCAGGGCCAAATGATACCGATACCGAAAAAAATCAGTATCAATATCAGTACCGATAGCGCTATTTCGAATGTTGGGCTGATCCAAACTCCGACGAACTGAACAACCAAATCTGAACTCAGTTTTCGAACTGAACGGCCGAACATCCGAACTGCATTCTGTTCTCACATCCCTACTGTCCTTGCAATGCAATGGTGTTCACACTGCATGTTGAACAGGTGGCAGATTGTTATGGTGCTGCTTACACACAACAGCCAAACCTGTGCTTAGGGGGTTTGACACTCAATATTTGTTATGTCTAAAGATGCTCAGCACCAAACCAGTGTTCATATCAAGGTGAAAACACACATTCAGACACCCATTGGGCATCTTTAGACATAACAAGGCTTAGGTGTCAAACTCCCTAAGCACGTGTTTGGCTGTTATGTAAACACCATAACAATTCCAACACCAATTTGGCCACGCGTTGAACACGCTATGTTAACACCATTGCATCATGAGGACAATTTGCATGTTTTGGTTGAGCATGTGGCCAACATTGTTTCTAATGATACCGTGTGGTGTATCACCAGGTACAATACAGGGAACGAGGTGGCAGCACTTGTGTGCTGAGATCGGGTGGCGAGAAAACACTGATTTGCACCAATTTGGGCTGTGTGTCTAGCAGTGCCACATGGTGAACACAGGGCCAAACTGGTGTTCATATCAAGGTCAAAACACACATTCAGACACCCATTGACATTATGTCTAAAGACACCCATTGACTTTATATCTAAAGACACCCACAGGGTGGCTGTAGGCCAGTCACACTCTGGGTGAAAACAGACATAACGCTCGCTCCACTTTAACAACACTTTAACATTTCTGATGCATGTTGCAGGGTTGTATGAGTGCCCTATGCAGTCCTGCAACATACATAAGAGATGTTAAAACAATGTTATAGTGGAGTTATTACAATAGCGAAAACAACAACCGAGAATAGCGATAACAAAAATGACAACCGAGAATATCAAAAACGACAACCGAGAATACGGATAATGGTAATGATACCGATATCGATATAAAAAATGATACCAAAAATGATAACAAGAAACAAAAACGACTGTCATTATCATTGTCGTTATTATTAGTGCTGTGGCAGTTGGGTTTTGGAGGGAAAATGTAGAGAGGGGAGGAGGGAACAGACATCTTGGAGTCTTAACAGGGTTGAACTGTTGAACTGTGCCTGTGTTGGGAGGGGCGAGCAGCTCAGCAGTATCTGATGGATGCATCCCTAGCCAATGAGCAGCACAAGCAGGCCCCAGCAGTCTCATGGGACTCTGATTGCTCAATGCCTGCTGCCTCCCACAAACAATCAGAGAGCACTGCAACCCTTTATAATGGGAGGGCCAGGTTTTTTCTCTCCGTTCTGTGAGAACTCTGCTTGTCAGATTGCATTCACAGAACTGTGGTGCTTGCACATAAAAAATCCTCCCTAGCCCTCATTGTATTATTGAATTAATTAATTAATTAATTATTAGGTATTCCCACCAATACCTTTCCTTCCTCATACCCTACATTTTACCTTTCCCTGCCCTTCTCCCCCTGTACATTTTATATATATATATATATATATATATATATATATATATATATATAATTGATTAAATAATAGTTTGCCTTCCCCTGTCTCCCTTAGATTTAGATAAATATTAGTTATGCACAGGAATCAATAATGATGCTGATACCAAAAATAAAATCTTTGTTTGAAATGATACCGATATCAATACCGATATCGAATATTGATACTGATAACAAAAATTATATTCATACCGATAACAAAAGCGATATCAAAAAGTTACCAAAAATGATAAAAATGAAAATGACATTGCCGTTAACGACAACGAAAATGACATTTTTGAATAATGAAAACAAAAAACAAAAATGACACGGGGGCCTGGTGCACACCCCTTCTGCATAGAACTTCTCCCAGAACTTTTGTGTGTAAAAAGTTCTCCTGGTAAACTGCTTTGCTCCAGGCAGCTGTGGTCACTTGGTTTCCATGGCAGCCCCTCACGTCTACAGCTGTAGCTACTTGAGGCTGCCTCAGCAGTGTTTGTGTGAAGAATGCATCCAGGAACTGACTCAGGGCAGTGTGTGTGAAAAATGAATCCAGAACTTACTTGTGGACTTGTAAACCCAAAAGATTGAAAGGTGTGTGTAAAAATGCCCATTATGACTGCTTTCACCCTCTGTCTCAGTTCCCCATCTGTAAAATGGGAATGATAATGACCTACCTCACAGGGTCATTGTGAGGATGAACTAGCAAAGGATCGTAACGTATTCTGAACACTGAAAGTACTATATAAATGAGGATAAAAAATAGTAAATAGACTCCTCTGACCCAAACAACAATATATATCAAAATATTTCTCAAGATCAAGATTGTGATCTCATCCCCAGATGATATGACCCCACATGGGATCCCCTCCCACACATTGTGAACCTCTGACCTTTAGGAAGAGCGTGGGTGACGTGATCCTGAGATGTCCCTTCGAATATATCAAAGTGCTTCCATCCTGTCGTGGCAAGTAAACTGCCAGCTAGTTTGAGATGGGTGTCATCTTAGCAAAACTGCCAAAATAGTGCAGCGACCTTTCAGTCATGGCAGTTTGTCATGTTTTTATGCCATGCATGTCACCATGGTGCTTGATGAGGAGCAATGGCAACTGGGGACTCACAAAGACCACAAACCTAGTTTTATTTTATGTCCTTATACGACTCCTGCCTGGTTTCCAGAGGAACATATCTACGGCTAAATCCTCACTCCACTGCAGTCAGTGGCAAACATGCAGTTTACTTTAATGGAGTAGGGATTTCACCTTTAGTGGATTAACTCCTATGATGCCATGGTGACTTTGGGACACTAAAAAAATAATGAATCCTTAGATTTGAATTACTCATCACCTTGTTCATATCTCAATTCATTGCTAACAACAATGATGGGAACGGGGCTAAACTGATATTGTTTTATATTTTTATTATTATAAAGTGCTCTGAGTCCCATTTTAAAGGCAAGGAAATGCAATAATAATAATAATAATAATAATAAATGTATTCATAATTATTTTATTTGTATAGCATTTATAGCCCATGCATCCATCATTTGGGGTTCTAAGGCGGCATTGGCGCCTCCTCTGGAACAAGAATGTGTTCTACCTGGATAAGGGTCCCCATGCCATCTTTGCAGTCTGCACCCTCCACAATATATATGGAACCCGTGGGGGTGGTCTGGACTATACCCTCCCGCCTTGAACAGATGCAGCTGTGCCGCTGTTCCAACCGACCCAGAGTAGAGCTGACATGCACATATTGCATGACAACAGGGACACCCTTTGTCACCACATCGCCCACATGCAGAGAGAACTTAGAGTATTCAGTGGCCACCTGTCTGCCCTACCCGGTCTTCACTCCTCTGTACATATGTCCTATATACAACAGAAAACACCATGGTGAAAGGTCAGTTGTGTGTGGGTTTCTCATCATGTCTTGGTAGGCCTACAGCAGGTGACACCCTCCTTTGCTGCATCCATTTACATTGCCATTGCGTATCCGGTGGGCCATCCATAGAGGGAGAGTCCCATCCCCACTGTAGGACTGATATCCCAGGGGCAGGACAAAGGGGTGTATTTCACATCTGTGATCCGTGGCTGCCCCTCTTGGCCATGCTTCCTGACCCTGCCATTCAACCTTGGGTAGTGATGAACTGGGGGTAGTGTACATGGAGACAGGATGCACATGGAGAAAGAAGGGCTTTAATCGATGTCAATATCTTTTATTTTGAATCCTAAAAGCAGGGGAAGCAACTCTGCTTCCCCTGGCCCTTCTTTTTTTGCTGTCCACCACCACCACAGTCTCACTTGGGGTCCCCTCTTGTGGCAGCTGCCCTCTGGGACTACTTCCAACTTGGCCCTCCCGCATCCTCCGCTCCTCATCAGGAGCTGTTAGTTCTGCTGTTCCTGTTGACAGATGTGGGACATGCCGTTAGTCGTGACATTCAGGGGCTACCTGGTGAGTTCATCATCTGTTGTATCTGTCTGTGGCATATCCCGTTGGCCATGGGTTATGGCAGCATTGCCTATGTGAGGGGTATCCTGTACCCCTCCATCCCCATTCCCATTGGTACCGCCAGGAATGTCACCCCTACCTACTTCCATGGTCTGGGCTGACTGTTGGTGCAGTTGGTCCAACTGATGGGGAGACTGGGGATGCTGCTGAGGAGGGACAGGGAGCAGGTGCCTTCATATACCACCTAATTGTGGAAGCATCTCACAAGGTTGTGCTGCACCTTCTTGTCCCCCCACTGACAGATGAGGTCCCTGGTCTCCTCTCAGGACCAGGGCATGCCCTTTGGGGTGAGGTCAGGGGCATGGAGCTTGAGTGGCTGGACCTACCTGGAGGATGTAGTTGGGGCTGCTGTGCAGCTGGTGCTCGCCTGTGACGGGAAGGCATAACTGTCACCTGCCATCTGGCTCTCCCTCTGCAGCTGCTCTGTAGGGTACCGTCCCTCCCGGGAATCCAGCTGACTTAACTGGGTGTCTGAGGAGACCATGGCTGTGGCCCGCCTGTTTCTTGGGGTGGTGGTGGTGAAGGCAGCTGTGCTGGTACTCGCCTGTCAAGGGACATAGTACTTGTCAGCTGTCATACATTGCTCCTCTTCCATGGCTCCTTGGTACAGCATCCCCCGCCCCTGTGCCATGCGCTTACCTGGCTGCTGCTGTGTCTATCCATGGCACTGGCTTTTTCGGAGCATTTGGATGCATTTCCTTTAAGGGATCCTGACTGTGCTGGGAATGTATCATGGGGGGGGGACGGTTGGTTGGCATTGGGGTGTTGTGCACCCCGAGTTGTTTTCAGGAGGGGTGGGGTAGAAATCTAGAAAATAAATAAATAAAATACATTTAGTCCTCACCCTTTCTCCATGGTGGTGGTGGACCTGTCCCACAGTTGGGTGTGCTTCCCTGTGCACATGGGCTGGTGAGGGGTGAACACCCATCTCTACCCATGTCCTCGTATGGAACAACCCATCCTTTTTACCAGTTGCTCCGTGCAGTGAGGTGGGGTTTGTGCATAGGTCATGGGAGCACGTGCCCACCCACCACCTCTTTTACATGGGCATTTGCACACACGGGGGATGGGTGGACCTGTGTGGTAATCTCTTGTTTAAAAACAGCCTTGATGCAGAATCTAGACCTTGGCCAAAGTGTTGCAGAAATTGCCTCAGGCAGTGTGGAATTTAGGGATGGCAATATCAGGTATGGATTAATCCGTAACTAACTGAAATTAGCTGTTACACTAATCCATAACAATCCATAACAGTGGTCCAAAAAAATTACAGATCCTCTGTTATGGACCCAGGTTTCCCGCCCACAACCCATCCCATCCCCCCAGGGCCCTGGTATAGTACTTACTGGTTTCAAGGTGAGCTTGATCGCACGCCTGGTGGGCTTCAGCTTGATTGAAGGTCCCAGGGGGCCTCTACCTGTGTGGAGGAGTCCCCCCACCCCCGGCAGACAGTCTCATCACAGCACACTCTGGAGGACCTGCTCCACAGCATGCATGTGCAAAATGCCCGACGGGGCCATTCCACATGTGCAGAACAGTTGCCCTTTTGCAAAATGGCACTGACATGGCTGGTACCATTTTACAAAAGGACTGTGCATGTACAGAATGGCCCCAGTGGCTATTTTGCACATGTGTGCTGTGGAGCAGGCCCTCCACAGTGCACCACGATGATAGAGCCTGCCGGGGCCTCACAGGTGGAGCCCCACTGGGACATTCAATCCAGCTGCAGCCCACCAGACCTGCAAACAACCTCATCTGGAGTCTGTTAAATTCTATACCAGGGCCCTGGGGGTGGGAAAGATGAGTCATGGGGGTAACAGGTTTTTTAAAAAAATAATTATGAATTTGTTTTGTACCGTACCTGTAATTAATTTTTAAAAAACCCACCAAAACCACAACTGAACCCATACTAAACCATACCCGTAATTTGGTGCGGGTTGCCATCCCTAGTGGAATTACAAACTGGGTGGGGAGAATTGTAAGGTGATGAAATGCTGGCACTTTCATCAACTGGAATATAAATATTCACGGGCCATGGGGCCTCCTGCCACAAGTTCTAGGAGAGAAGAGCTCCCACCTTAGAGGTCTGTGGGATACTTTGTGTTTTTAAAGAGATGTGATGGAATGGCATGCTGGGAATCTCATTTGTATTAAAATATTTGCCTAATTTCATTTGAATAATTCTACTCAGAGAATCTGGATTTTTCTGTTTTCTGAATTTGGACTTTCTGGGTGTAAAATTGGGAAAATCCCCCCCCCCCAATACACAGGGTCCTGCCCTTATTACAAACACAATCTCCACCACTAGTGTCCCTCCTTTACAAATGAGGGATGAAGGGGAGAGGTGAATGTCGGAAGAGACAAGGGTCGCATTCACATCTGCGGTGGTGGTGGCAGTAGAGAGAGCGGTGAGAGAAGATGCGGCAGCGGGGAGAAGTCAGATGACAGGAAAAGTGTTGGTGTGAACGGGGATCTGCTGTGGCTTCTCACACGCATGTCAGGGTGCAAAGTCCTGTCCTGACATGTGAGAGAGAAGCCGCAGCAGATCCCCGTTCACACCGACTCTTTTCCTGTCATCCGGCTCATCCCTGCTGCCACAGCTTCCCTTGTCGCTCTCTCTGCCACCACTGCCACTGCAGATGGGAATGCAGCCAAGGATACATTCATGTGTTTGAGAAAATTCAGGTACACATGCTTAACTTAGTTACAGGAAAGAGATTCTCAGTGAGAGAGTAAAGAGGATGCAATTTTATTCATATTGAGCCAGGGAAAGCCTGACAGAAGAGGTAGGTTTTCAGGAGGGATTTGAAAGTTGGAAGAGCAGAGAAAATGTATCTAGGGAGGGATTTGCAGGCATGGGGGAAGCAAGAGAGAAGGGGTGAAGACATTTAGAGGAACACAGGAGTTGCAAGCAGACGATGGTGGGGGTAGAGGAGGAGAGAAACTCCCGGGCAGGAATGTGGTGGGCGGGGCTACAAGAGTGGAGAGATATAGGCGAGCAAGACCATGAAGAGTCTTGAAGATAAAGACCAGGAGTTTGTGCCGAATGCGTTCCTGTAGAGCAGTGGTGGTGCCACCCACAGGGCACCAGGGGCATTGCCCCTACTGGCCTCCGCACCCAGGAAAAAGTAGAACAACATACCTGCTGGCAGCACTGCATGTCTCCCCCTCCCCCCCGGGTCCCAGCGACAGTGCAGTGGCCGGCGCGGCTGTGAAGCCACTCTGGGAGCTGAACTTCCGCGTGCCTAGTATACTGTGCATGCGCAAGCGTGTTTCTGTGCTCATGCATACGCAAACTGCATAGGGGACACATTGTAGGAGGGGGAGGAGTGCCTTGCCAGAGACAGGGAGAGAGACAGACCAGACAGAGCCCTGCAAGGGGCAAAACTTAATAGAACGCACGCTGGGCGGCTAGGGGGTGCCGTCCAGCATGCGTTCAAGAAATCAGCAATGCGTTGCCAAATTGCTGGGGACACTCTTGCATGGAGGTCTACGGGGAGGAAACCAGCAGCGCAGTTGATAATATGGGCTATAGCCCTTGGCACCCTGTGGGCACGGGGGGAGGGGACTTGGGGGAGCAGCAGCAGAAATACTTGGGGATCTGTGTGTGTGTATATGACGTGTGTGTGTTGTATTGACCGGTGGAACATCAAGGGGGGGGGAGTGGAGAGTGCTTGCGAGACTGTTTGCTTTTAAATTTATTTAGTGTCTCTGAGCGTGGGCCTTTTTTCCCCCTGAGACTCTGGACACTCACATGGTGTGAGTGTGGGGGCTGCTGCCTGCTGTAGAGAGCATATAAAGGTGATTCCACCAGGTGCCATTTTTCTCTCTCTTTGACTCAGTTTTTTAGAGACTAGAGACAGAGTGAGTTTGCAGTTGACCATCCGGCTGGTAGAGACTGAATCTTTGGATTAATTAATTCAAGTTGCTTAGATTAGATTTATTATTCATAGATATTTTATTATTTTAATAATAATCATCTCAAGGAAGCAAGTTAGGTATAGGGTAGTAGTACTAGTGCCAAGTGAGACCAAGGGTCCATCAGCATCAAGCCCAGAATCCTGTCCTTGAGTGGGGAGGAGGAGACGCTGCTGAGCTCAGCCTGCCTGGGCTCAGCCCTGCTGCTGGTGAGTACATTGGGGACCTGGCTGGGGCTTGGCCTTACACCTTCAGAAGACTACAGGTGGCCAAGTATGCCATGAAAATTGAGGATTCTCGAGGGTTCAGGATAAAGATAGGTGATGGCAATGTGATCTATTTTTTAAACCTACTGGGGTTAATTTAGACCCAGTGGGAAAGAGAGTGTACAGGACCCCAGTAAGAGGGTTCTCTATTCCCCAGTGGCAGTGCTTCACACAGCAGCATTCCCAGAATTAAGTAATGTAATGTCCATCCACTGTTGACCCTGGGAACTCCTTGCTGCTGGGTTATGCCCTGGCTCTGCCTACTGTTGCCCTGGCTCCAGCCCTAGGATAGGCTCCGCCCCTAGGTCAAAGCGACAAGTAAAGTGGATGACTTTGGCAGCAGAGCATTGAATGGAAATAAGGGGTGTGATATCAGAGTAGGGGAGACCAGTAAAGAGGAAGTTACAGTACTCAAGGTGAGAAATGACTAGAGTGTGAACTAGGGTTTTCGCAGTGGGAACAGTAAGGCAGGGCTGGATTTTAGCACTATTACACATGGCGAAGTGGCAGCATTTGGTAACAACCTGGATCTGAGGCATAAATGAGAGGGAGGAGTCAAAAATGAATCCCAGGCTATGCACTTGAAGGATAGGCTGGATGGTGACACCCTCAATGGAAACTGAGAGGAAAGTAGGATGGGAACATTTTAGGGGGAAGATGAGGAGTTCAGTCTTGACCATATTAAGCTTGAATTGGCAGTGAGACATCCAAGCAGAGATGTCAGAAAGACAGTCAGTGATGCATGACTGGATGGAGGAGGAGAGCACGGGAGTGGAGAGAGAGTTGTGTGTCATCAGCATACAGGTGATACTGGAAGTAGTGAGATTCAATGACTTTACCCAGAGAAAGAGTGTAAAGGGAGAAGAGAAGAGGGCCCAAGAGAGAGCTTTGGGGAACTCCCACAGAGCAGGGGAACAACGTAGAGGAGGCACCAGCAAGCGAAACATTGAAGGAGCAGTTTGAGAGATACAAAGAGAACCAGTCGAGAACAGAGTAACTATGGAGATCATTTGATCTACAGGATCTTTGGGTCTACAAGATGGATGGAGGAATATAGGGATCCAGCTTGACTTCTAGATCTCCACTTGGGTTTCAGAGCTGACTGATAAAAGCAGCATCTTTTGACTTGTAAATTTAAACATCAAAGTTCTTCAAAAGCTAGCAAATTGGAAAAATTAAACCATGAGAAATAGTGACAAGGGTTTCCATTTTTCAAAAAGATTACATTGATTTTTTTCAGGGAGAAAAGGGGTGAGAATGCACTTTTCCTATTTAAGACATTTTATTGTCAGAAATGAAACAATTCAATCAAGTGAAAAATGAGAATGCTTAGGTGTTGACAGAAAGGATCGCAGAAGGTAATTCATTCTAAAGAGCCATTTTTTATTTTCCTTGATTATGCAAACATTTAAAAAGAAAAATATTTCATGTTTGGTAAAGCGAAATAAAAATATTAGAATTCTTAACAATGCAGCAAATGATGATAGGGGACCATCTTTACTTAGCTCGTGAGAGATGTCATTCCTGTTCCCTAACAGGGATACAATGAAGTATTTCTGAATATAGGGCCATTTTAAAGTGCTTCCCAATGGATATCTGTAAACTGAGGTATTCAAAATCAGAAGCCATTTTTGCAAATTTGGGTCATATTTATAAGCCAGATACAGATTTTAGATAATTCACTGCCCAACCTAAAATTCCTTAAAAAGGTCAAATTATAAGTATATGGTGAGGACTCGGGGTATGGGTATGTCTGTACTTGCATACATCTGAACATAATAAATCATTTGGGACACATCTTTCATGTAGACATTAAAGTGATGTTCTCCTTACCAGTGTCACTTGATATCAGTATCAGGTATGAGACAGTCATTGCAGAAGCAAGAGTCTAGTGATTAGTAACTAGTGCTCTTTTGCCTGTAGCTTGAACACACCAGCTGTTTTTCATATAGAGGAGGAGGTGTCCAAAGAGAATGTTGTGGGGATTCAGACATAGGAATGCAAGGAACGCCACTCTGAAAGTGGGCATCGCTCACCACAGCTAATGACAGGTGGCACCGGCACTAGGAAGCATGATCAAAGACAGGAGGCTAGAGATCATAGTTCTTGACCGAGGAGACGGACTCTGTTTTTCTGTGGGTTTTTCTTACAGTTGCTCCTTAAGTACCACACTGTGTGGAAAGGCTGTAGATGCACATTACCCTGGATGGATGAATATATCTGACATCTCGTCAAATCAATATTTATTCACTGAAATCTATTTTATTTTTTGAAAGCTACTGTATGTGGCATATTTTCCCCTGTGGAGATTTGTCTAATCAGTGTCAGTGTGTGTCAGCAGGAACTTGCACTGGTTTTTAGTGTGACAGCTGTTTTACTTGGAGGTAAATTAGAGAGCTGGCACCTTTCAAAAGACCAAGGGAGAAGGTACTGGGAGTCCTGCTTTGCCAGTGGATTACAGTGTGAACTCACTTTGTAAAATAGTTCTCTTGGGCCCTGAATTTGAATCAAAGGTTGTGCATCTGCTTGAATAACAAGATTGTGAACTATTTATTCATAATGATCAGACGTTAATCTCACAAGTAATTCTGCTGGGTTCTTTGAACAGTATTTATTCAGGTGAACACTGTGGTGATGATTGTTTTACCATTTTTAGAGCACTTTTAGTATTCGAAGTGCTTTTACAAACCTTATCAAGCTCACCCCCACAACAGCCCTGTCAGTCAGGTCATTATTATTCCCATTTTACAGTTGGGGGAAACTAAGGCTGAGAGAGAGTGGTCAAAGAGGGACAGCTGTACTACTTCTGCCTGCTCCAGCACACTTCACCCTCAGGTTGACTTGTCTGTTGGAAAAACAACCATCAGATGTGCAAATCAGAACAGGCTGTGGCTGCTGCAGGGCTCTGGAAGATCATGGAGCGCACCTTGCCAAGGGAGCTGCCCAAACTCGCAGCAACAGGCACACGTGGAACTCCTGTTCATTTAAAGAGATTATACAGGCCGGTGGACCAAATGGTCAGAGCTGCTGCTGCTGCATTAGAGGTGAGCACCAGCAACCCATGTCATCTTTTGTTTTCGTTATTTAAATCTATTGTTTTCATTTTTATAAATATCAACATTTCGTTTTCGTTTTTGCTTTCATTTTCAATTTATATTGGTTTCAATGGAAAACACACTTTTGGCTGTAACGTTTTTGTTGTTCATTATATTTGGATTGTACCTCCAATGGAAGGCATTAAGTGTACCAACTTCCAGAAAGATTGGATAAAGGAAGCAGGTTGTATAAGCAGTTGAATTATGTTATTTTGCAAAAATCTGCATATACATTCCTGGCTGTAACTTCTTTGTCTTCCATTTACTGTGGATGAATCTTGGCAAGTTGATACCCCTCCCCAATATCTCTGCCAACTTTCATAAGGATTGAATAAAGGTTCCTTGTGGTATATGCAATTAACATATAAATATATATCTGACTGTAACAGCTTTGTAGTCCAACCAGTGTACATGAAATTTTTCAGGTCTGTACATCACACTTTCAGGATCATGTCCACCAAATATAAGAAAATTGTGATAAAGGGTTCCAATTTTAAATGCCTGCACAGCAAATTCAGAGAATGAGCCTATGCCAGGGATTCTCTTGCATGTCACTGGGCATTTTTACACACACATTAAAGTTCCGGATTTTTCACTCTTCTGGGTTTACAAGTCCAGAAGTAAGTTCTGGATGCATTTTTCACACACACTGCCCTGAGGCAGTCTAAAGTAGCCGCTGCTGTAGATGTGACAGGCTGCCATGGAAACCAAGTAACCACAGCTGCCTGGAATAAAACAGTTTACCAGGAGAACCTTTTACACACAAAAGTTCTGGGAGAAGTTCTACTGAGAAGTTCAAAGATCTGGATGCTTAAGGTCTGGGTGAGTGATTTAGACACAAAGAAAATTCAGGATGTAACAGCAAACATCCAGGAGAAATGGGTGTGTAAAAACTGTGGTACAAGATTGGTTTGTGATGCCAGTTGGCCAGTTGAAATGTCAACCAAATTCTGTGCTGTGACCATCCCAACTTCTCTCTCCCACTTGTTACTGGGAAGTCGGAAGCATCTGTTTAGGAAAGAGCCAATAGAGATTCTCTTATGTCCTCTGTCACAGTGTCGCAGGATGTGATTGTGATGATAATTGACCAGCCTGGATGTCTAAACTATGTCTCCTGATTGCTGGGTTGCTATCCCCAAAGTCCAAGTTATGTCCCTTCTATGCCTACCTGAGGGCCACCTACTCTGCCCGCCTCTAAGTCACCACCGATTGGCCCTGTAAAGCTGGAAGCATGCAGTAACTGGCCAGTGAATGTGTCTGTCAGTCTGTTGGGTTGCTCCCCATCCTCCCTCCTACAGCCTCCCTCCCCCTGCCATGCCAGACGCTGGCTTTTGACTGGCACTGCATGTGGTGCTATTTATCTGAATAATGATCTTCAAGGGGACAACTTCAATTGCTCATAAAATTGGGTCACTTTATCAAATTGTCCTGTAATTTGGCAGAAATTACAGCAATGGTCTGGGAAAAATTTCTGCCAAATGTCTTGTAAACAGGATGGAATATAAAAATGTTACAGCCAGAAATGCATTTTCAAGTTAATAGCTTATAACTTCAGGACACTTTATTCAACCTTTCTGAAATTTGGCAGGAGTGTTAAACTTGTGGAGCGACATAGTATTTTCAGGTTTCATGAAAATTGGATTAAAGATGTGACAGTTGTAGCCAGGAATGCATATGGAGCTTTTCACAAAATCACAACATTCAATTGCTTCTAAAATCAGTCACCTTAAAAAAAAATCTTTTCAAATTTTGGTACACCTAGTTTCCTCCGTTGGGGGTACAATACCCCAAGTTTAATCAGAATTGAATAAGAAAAAAAAAGGTATAGCCAGAAATACATTTTTCAGTTTCCCCATTGTTTTCATTTTTGTTTTCATTATTGTTATTTGTCCTTTTTGTTATTACAATAATGAAAAAGAAAATGGAATTTTTTGTTTTCGTTATCATAACAAAAACAAAATGCACACCCCTACATTCCATCCCATTGCCATGGTTACCAGAGCAAGCCACGGGGCTGGAGCCACACGCTCACTTCACCCGCACGCTGGGCTGTCGGTCTGAATGCAGGCAAACGCATGGGTGTGTGCAGCTCCTGTCTGGGGCACCCACGTGCCTGGTCCATGGCTCCAGCCTGCTCCCTCTTCATCGGAAAACACCCCTAGTGACTTGTTCCAAGGGCCACCATGTAAGTTCATGGTTAAGTTGGGATTTGAACCCACTCTGGCCTATGTCCAACACGTTCTCCAAAAGGTTACAAGCGCTATGAACAAGGGATTCTCTGTCTAGCCTGAAATTACTAGTAATTAATAGTTAGTTCTTAGGGTCTGTGTTTCTTTTGGTTCCTCTGGTTTACAGTATAAGAGAGAATCATAAATGTTCTGAATACTCAATTCATCGTTCATAGATCTCAGTCTCCTTTTGCTTCCCTCACCTCCGATGTGGAAGGAAAGGGATGGAAGAACTGATTAGTTGGACAGGACTCATGCAGGATCATCCTTGGTTCCCGCTCCCTTCTGCTTTTCAAGCAAACTTGTTTCATTCCTTCCCTCTGAATTTTTTTAAAGCGCAATATTAGCAGGGGCTCAATTTCTTTGCCTGTAAGACCCCGTTTTGAGTGTTAATTCTTTTTGAGTCTCACATTCTTTTGAGTCTGAATTCTTAATTCAACGGCAAAGACACATCAAGCATATAGCTTGGAATCACAACCCCATTGTGGTGCAACCTACAGTTTGGGAACCTCTGTCCTGTGCATGTGCAAATATTAAGCAAATGATTATTCCAGCAGACGCAGTGCTGGGATGTTGCTATTGTCTTCATTTTCCATCAGGGGAAACTGAGGTATAGAGAGGTAGTGACTCCAGAGAAGTCTGAACAGAGCAAAAGATTTACAAAAAAATACCTCCAATTTTCAGATTGTTAGAATTGAGCCTTGTTTCTTAGTCACAAAACTATCTGTTCTGTCAGAGTGTGTTTAAGATTGTGCTGCTGGTTTTTAAGGACTGGAATGTGGGTGGGGGAAATGGACTTAGCAAGTCACAAGAACTGGCTGGGAGTACTGAGAAATCTAGGTTCACTTCCAAGACCAGCCCAGTGCACTTCCCCCTCCCCTACGATCCGTGGCAGGAGGAGTGTATGGGGGTTGCCTCTGTGGTCACATGGGAGCCGCCCATTTGAATTTCTCCCCACTCACTACATCTGAGTTGGTGCTGCACAGCTGTGCTGCTCAGTGGCCACGGACCCAGCTCCCCCTCCATCCCCTTGCTCATTTAAAAACACCCTCAGATGCCAACCGCTGTTTGGGGATCCCGCCATTGGGCTTTTGCTGGGGCGGGCCCCTCAGTGTGGAAGTCACTCCATCCAGATGTTCATCTTCGTTCCTCCCTCCTCACCTTTAAAAGGCACTGGACCATTTTTTGTTCTCCAGGTGTTTTTAGAGGATCCACTTCTGGTTCCCCTTCATAACTTTTCCTCTCCTTTTACTTTCCCCTTTCAAATTGTTTTAAATGGATTTTCTTATGTTGCTTTATTGTATTTTTAATGTTGTGAAGTGCTCTAAGGGCCATCCAGCTGAGGGGTTCAATATAAATAAAATGTGTGATGATGATGATGATTGATGTATTAAATAATACACTGATTTTTTTTCAGGGATAGCTATCAAAGTGCTGTAACTAAACGAGAATTTTCACCAGTTCTGAACACACGTGTCTAAGTCCCCTCAAAATTAAGTGCTGTCCGGAAGAGGAAGACACTCAGATTCTTCAGCGGCAGAGCTAGGGGTAGGATCCAGGTCTCCTAACTCCTATTTCCATATCTTAAACATACACAGGTTTGAGGACATGGTGTATCATCTATTTTACACGCACGCCTGGTAGTTGTAACAATGTGCTAGAACTGCTGATGTTACAGGAAAAAAGCACCCCTTTTATTACCTGCCAAATGCCTTGAGAGGAGCCACCACTGTGAAGGAGAAGCTGAAATAAAGGAAGCTTTTATTACTCTAGATACAGCCTTATTCCAGATACTTACCTTTCCACAGTGGCACATAAACCTTCCGTATGTTTTGGCACAAAAAACATGTAACAATGAGTTAGTTGTTGTTTTTGTGTTTTTGCATAGACCATCTGTGCAATGAAACTTAGATCTATGGGAATGCTTACATAGTCAAAATAGACCGTAGAAATAGAGCTAAACTTACCAAACAGTCAGTTTTAATATGTGAATAGCAATTACACCTTCTGTTGGTTGGAGTTAAATTTGCTACCACAGAACATGCCCAAGAGTCTGATGAGGTTTTGTAAAGGCAGTGTAAGCTACCTGCAAACATGAAGATGCAATCTCATTTCCTGACATATCACAATAACATCATTGACGTTATTTTGTTGTTTGATTTCTGATACGATATATATTTATCATGCAAGGATGATATTGCTTTGTGTCTCCTTATCAGCTATGGTGTAGCCTTGCAGAGGTGCATAAGTTGTTATAATTACCGTAGATGGGTAGCCTCACCGGATACCAAGAGAGACAGACTTTAGACTGTCTCAGCAAAATGCCTGTTACCTCCCATCTCCCACAAGCTTTCTGTCACAACTCTCTTTCTTAAGAATCCACCAAGTGTTACAGGACCCAAATGAGAACAGTATCCTATCATTCAAAGTACTCTCCAAATACAGTATGAGTAGAGGTGATCCTTTGGATGCAAATTTGTTTTGGTTTATTTTTGTTTCATTTCCCAGATTTTTTTATATACAGATTCATATTACAGACCTGCATTTAAATCAATTTTTTAAAATGGCTATGTATGCACAAAATGGCTGCTGCATGCGCAACCTTTTCAAAATTTTTGGAAAAGTCTTAAAATTACTGCTGCACAGAATGGCTGCCTTTTCAAAAATGGTGGCGGCGACAGCATCTCTGCCATTCTGCGCTCATGCAGAGTGGTCTGGTGGCCATTTTGTGCATGCACAGTAATTTTCTGACATTTAAAAATTTTAGAACCAAACCAAAACAGGTTTGTTGCGCTGTTCCAGTTCAGTTTAGATTAATCCGTAATGGCCCATTCCGGGTAGTTACAGATTGAATCCAAATCCGAATTCCCATCCATAATGGAGTCAGTCCTTCCCCAACGGAGAAAGGTAGTACATCTTTAGTCGAGTTGGAAACTTCTGAACTGGAATAAGAGAAGCACATATTCAACCTACATTCCATTTGGACATGGGATCATTTATTGAATGATGGGTATATCCAATTATCTGAGCAAAGGCCCAGTTTCTGCTCCTAAAAGAATGGAAATGGAAAACACACTTTTGGCTGTAACCTTTTTGTTTTTCATTATATTTTGATGAAACTTGGGGAGGTTGTATCACCAGTGGAAGGCATTAATTGTACCAAATCTCCAGAAAGATTGGATAAAGGAATCTGATTTTATAAGCAGTTGTATTATGTTGTTTTGCAAAAATCTGCATATACATTCCTGGCTGTAACTTCTTTGCCTCCCTTTTAATGTGGATGAAACTTGGCATGTTTATATCCCTCCCCATGTTTACTATCTGTGACAACTTTCAGAAGGATTGGATAAATGGTCCTGGTGGTATAAAAATTAACTTATAAATGTATGTCTAATTGTAACATCATTGTAGTCCAACCAGTGTACATGAAATTTGGCAGGGATGTATAGCACACTTTCAGGATCATTTCCATCAAATATAAGAAAGTTGTGATAAAGAGTTCCAATTTTAAATGCCTGCACAGCAAATGCAGAGAATGAGCCCATGCCAGGGATTCTCTTATGTGTCACTGGGCATTATTATACACGTTAAAGTTCTGGATTTTTCACTCTTCTGGGTTTACAAGTCCAGAAGTAAGTTATGGATGCATTTTTCACACACTCACTGCCCTGAGACAGTTCCTGGATGCCTTTTTTGCACAAACACTGCCCTGAGGCAGTCTAAAGTAGCCGCTGCTGTAGATGTGACAGGCTCCCATGGAAACCAGGTGAGTAGTGACCACAGCTGCCTGGAATAAAGCAGTTTACCAGGAGAAATTTTTACACACACAAGTTCTGGGAGCAGTTCCTGGGAGAAGTTCAAAGATCTGGATGCTTAAGATCAGGGTGAGTGATTTAGACACACAGAAAGTTCAGGATGTAACAGCAAACATCCAGGAGAAATGTGTGTGAAACATGTGATAAAGGGTTCCAATTTTAAATGCTGGCACAGCATATGTAGAGAATGAACCTATGCCAGGTATTCTCTTACGTGTCACTGTAGTATAAGATTGGTTTGTGATGCCAATTGGCCAGCAGAAATGTCAACCAAATATCCTCATTCTGTGTTGTGATGATCCCAACTTTTTTCCCATACTTGTTACTCAGAAATCGGAAGTATCTGTTTAGGAAAGAGCCAATAGATATCCTCTTATGTTCTCTGTCACAGTGCTGCAGGATGTGATTGTGATGATAATTGGCAATCCTGGATGTGTAATCTATGTCTCCTGATTGTTGGGATGCTATCCCGAAAGTCCCAGTTATGTCCCTTCTATGCCCACCTGAGGATCGCCCCCTATGCCCACCTCGAAGCCACCACTGGTTTGTCTGTAAAGCTGGAAACATGCAGTAACTGCCCAGTGAATGTGTCTGTCAGTCTATTGGGTTGCTCCCCATCCTCCCTCCTACAGCCTCCCTCCCTCCTCCTGCCATGCCAGGTGTCTGGTTCTGATTGGCACTGCATGTGCTGCTATTTATCTGAATAATGGTCTTCAAGGGGTCTTCAAGCACTTTGATTGCTTATAAAAATTGGGTCCCTTAATCAAATTGTCCTGTAGTTTGGCAGAGATGACAGGGAAGGGGTGTGATAAATTTCTGCCAAATTACTTGTAAACAGGATGGAATATAAAAATGTTACAGCTGGAAATGAATATATTTTCAGGTTAATAGCCTATAACATCAGGACACTTTATCCAGCCTTACTAAAATTTGGCAGAATTGGTTCCCTAATGTAGGGACATAATCTTCCCAGGTTTCATGCAAATTGGATGGTAGAAAAAAAGATGTAGCCACGAATGTGTATGGAGCTTTTAATAAAATCACAACATTCAATTGCTTCTAAAATCGATCTCTTTATCCAATCCTTTCAACATTTGATACCCATAGTTCCCTCTGTTGGGGGTAAAACCTCCCCAAGTATCATCAGAATTGAGTATGAAACAAAAAGGTTAAAGTCAGAAATACATTTTTCATTTCCCCCACTTTTTTTTTTTTTAAAAAAAAGTTTTTGTTTTTGTTAATATTTTTCATTTTTGTTATTACAATAATGAAAATAAAATTGAAATGTTCATTTTCGTTATAATAACAAAAACAAAATGCACACCCCTAATGAGAGGTAGAGTTGGGTGTCATCAGCGTACTGATGACACTGAACCCCAAACCCTCGCATGACCTTGCCCAGCGGTTGCATATACACATTGAACAGGAGAGGGGACAGAATGAAACCTTGTGGAACTCCACACGTGAGGCCCTTCGAGGACAAAGAATGGTCCCCCAGCCCCACTCGCTGAGTTCCTCCGGCCAGGAAAAAAGGGAACCATTCAAGAAAGATACCATCTCTCCCAGCATGGTCCTGCAAGTGTGTCACCAACACCTGATGACTAATGGTATCAAAAGTAGTTGACAGATCTAATAAAATCAGCAGAGCAGACCGACCCTGGTCTAACTCGCAGCAGAGGTTGTTGGCCAAGGCCACAAGTGCAGTCTCAGTGCCAGAACCCAGTCAAAAGACAGACTGCAAGGTATCCAGAAAACTGATGCCATCCAAATGTGCCTGAAGCTGCTGAGCCACCACCCGCTTAATAATCTTCCCTAAAAAGGGAAAGTAGCTCTACGCCACAGTCTGTCATCTTCAGCATGAGTACGATGCCACTGTTGCTCTAACTGCCTCCCCTCCTGCTTCAGCCGATGCAGGTCCTCGGTGAACCACAGGGCCCTGCGTCATCGATACCTGGGAAATGGATGCTTGGCAGCCATTCTGTTGATGACCTCAATCAGCAAGGTGTTCCAAAAAGTCACAAGGTCATCGAGAGAGTGGTCATCGAGGTCGGAAGGTAACTCCCCAAGAGCATTCTAAAACCTGTCCACTTCCATGAGTCTCTGGAGGTGAACCAACCAAACAGGTTGCACACCCTTCCGGGGGCAGACATGCGCCGGGAAACAGGGTCACAGGAGGTAATGATCTGTCCATGACAAGGGTACAAAGACACATCTCCCACCAAAGGAGCCCTCACCTCAAGGCCGGTGCAGAATACCAAATCCAGATTATGCCCCCACCCCCATGTGTTGGGTCGCTCACCACCTGAGAGAGGCCCATGGTTGCCATGGCAGACAAGCTCCATGCTGTAAAGCAAGGTGGGGATACTTCTCCCTCCCAGGGGCCACTTTAAAAAGTAGTAGAAGCTTTGAGGGCCACAGAGAAGTTGGGGGTGGTGGGGTGGTCTACGGGGAACACTCAAGAAAAGGAGGGTCCAGATCATGGTTCTGGATCTTCTACCTATCCTTGGGAGATGCCCTCATCTCTGTTTCCTTGTCCTGAGCTCATTTTTTCAGTACTTAGGAGTAAAAACTGTATCCAGGGGCCAGATCCAGGAAGTGAGAAGGGGCCACATAAAAACCTTCCATGGGCCGCATATGACCCCCGGGCCTGAGATTCCCCATGCCTGCCTTAAAGACAGGCATCAGCATGAATGTTGAAGTCCAATAATATTAGCCTTGGGGACCACAAGATCACCTCTGACACCAGCATGTGAGATGCTGCCGTGCAGGTGGGTGCACGATACACTAAGGCTGCTTTTAGATGAGCAGGTCTCAGTTGCGCGACCCACTCACATGATTTTTCAAAAGGGATTCAATTTTATTTATTTATTTATTTGTTTATTTTATTTATATTAAAACTTATATGCCGCCCCCTCCTGCTTCAGGTGTCTCGGGGCGGCTCACAACATTTTAAAACATATTAAAATATACAATAATAAACTACAATTAAAACAGTATTAGACCCATACCCACCAGTTAAAAATAGATAATGCGGAGAGGGGGAAGACCCCACCCCCACCCCTCAGGAAAAGTCTGGCAGAACAGCCAGGTATTGCATTGTCTGTGGAAAGAGGGGAGGTCAGTAATCAAGCAGACCTCCAATGGGGGGTGAGTTCCACAACCATGGCACAGCCACAGAGAACGCTCTTATCATGGTGGACATGAGGAGGATGCCCCCGGCCGACTTCAGGGGCCGATCCAGGACCCGGAGGGTGAGGCGGTCCTACAGGTAGGTGATGGCCCAAGCTGTTTAGCACTTTAAAAGACAACACCAACATCTTGAATTGGGCCCAGAAAACTATCGGCAGCCAGTGCAGAGAGCAAAGCACTGGTGTAATGTGCTCCTGTCAACCCTTCCCAGTCAGGAGACGGGTCATCACATTCTGCCCCAGCTGCAGCTTCCAAACCAGCACCATGTAGAGTGCATTGTAGTAATCCAGTCTCAAGGTAATAAAAGTATGGATGATTGTGGCCAGATCCATGTCCGAGAGATACGGTCTAAGCCAATGCATCAGACATAACTGGTGGATTTCCCCCTTCGCCACAGCTGCCACCTGGACATCCAGGTGGATCTGCGGGTCCAGAAGCACCCCCAGACTCCGGACCTGCAAAACCAAGGGAGGACAGACCCTATCAATGATGGGGGCAATCACTCCCTCGGCCTTCCCCACAACCATCACCTCCGTCTTTTCAGGATTTAATTTCAAGCAGCTTGCCCTCATCCAATCCCCCACAGCTGATGAACACCGGGTAAGCACCGAGACTGCTGGTCCTGAGTTGGAAGAAAATGAGAGCTATAGCTGGGTGTTGTCAGCATATTGATGACATCTCACCCCATACTTCCTGACCATTTCCCCCAAAGGCTGCATGTATATATTGAACAAGAGAGGGGATAAGATGGAATCCTGTGGAACCCCACGTGTGAGGCCGCAGGGGGGAAGATGAAAACTCCCCCAGCACCACATGCTGGGTTCTCCCAGCCAGGAAAGAGCAGAACCATTCAAGAACAGTTCCGCTAATCCCTACTTGGTCCCGCAGCTGAGTCACCAGCAGCTCATGATCAACGGTATCAAATGCAGCCGAGAGATCTAACAGGATCAGCAGGGTTGAGCAACCCCAGTCCAACTCATGGGAGAGGTGGTCGGCCAAGGCCACAAGTGTAGTCTGCATGCCATAACCCGGATGAAAGCCCAACTGTGAGGGAGCAAGAAAATTGACCCGGTCCAAATGCCCCTGAAGTTGCCGAGCCACCACCCGTTCAATAACCTTCCCTAAAAAAGGAAGGTTAGAGACCAGCTGATAGCTGGCCAGGTCACCAGCATACAAAGATGGCTTTTTGAGCAGGGGCTGCACCACCGCCCCCTTAAGGCAGTTTGGCACCCTGACCTCCCCAAGGGAAGTGCTTCCAGCAACGGCCCCCGTGTCTCCCAGCTAACATTAACCAGCCAGGATGAGCATGGATCTAATTTACAATAGGTGGCTCAAACAGTCCGAAGAGCATCCCCCACATCTGAGGGCAAAACAGCCTGAAACTCATCCCACAAAACAGGACAAAAAGGGGCTTCTACTGCCTCTGACCCATTCTCTGCTAAAAACGTTGCATCAAAACTGTGGTGAATCTGAGTAGTTTTGTCCGCAAGAAAGTTCACAAACAAATCACAGTGAGCATTTGATGATTCTAAGTCCAGATGGAGGGAGGCCGGACTGACCAAGCCCCTTCACCACCCTGAACAGCTCAGCCTGGTGGGACTTAGTAGACGCAGTGAGGGCATCAAAGAAAACCTTCTTTGCTGTCCACACTGCAACAGCATATGTACGTAACCACAATCGGTCAACTTCAGTACACGAGTGATGCCACTGCCACTCTAACTGCCACCCTTCATGCTTCATCAGCTGCAGCTCCTCTGTATACCATGGGGACCTGCATTGTTGGTACTTTGGGAGAGGATGTCTGGGGGCCACATGATCGATGGCCTCCTTCAATACAGAATTCCATGTGGACACAAGGCCATTGAGTGAGCAGCCATCAGGTCACAGGAAACATCCCCATGAGCTATCTGGTAGGGACGTGCGAACAGGACAGAGTTCAGATGTTCAGCCGTTTGGACTAAAAACTTAGTTCAGGTTCATGGGTTCGGTCCGATGGAGTTCGGACTCACCGAAAGTTTGGGAGAGTTCAGTGCCACTGGGAGGCTTGGGGCACTCCAGGGACCCCCAGAGGGGCCCGTGGTGGCATGGCAGGTGATCAGAGACCCAGCAGCAGCAGAAGAGACCAGCAAGTCTTGACGCTTGGCACTCTGGGTTGCCCAGGCAGGCAGGCTCGGCGCTTGGTCCCTAGGGCTGCCTGTAACACCAGGGCTTGGCCGTAAGAGACCCAGTGGCAGCAGCAGCATCAGAGACTGGGAAGGCTTGGTTCTTGACACCTCAGCTTTCCTGGGCAGGCAGGCTCGGTGCTTGGCCCCTGGGGGTGCCCATAGTACCATGGCTGGCAGTCTGAGACACAGCGGTGGCAGCAGCAGCAGAGGTTGGGAAGGTTTGGAGCTTGGTGGCTGGAACCCATAGGGGAGAGGGCATTTCAAGCTGGCACTGGTGGAGCGGCAGCAGAGGCCCGGCCAGGGCTTGGTGGCTGGCACCCCTACTTGTCCAGGCATTGCAGGCTGGCATCAGTGGAGCAGCAGCATCAGAGGCCCGGCCAGGGCTTGGTGGCTGGAACCCCTGATTTGCTGGGTGTTGCAGGCTGCCAGGCATCAGTGGGGCAGTTGCAGACAACGAAGTGGAATGACAGCCCTCCCTGCCTGGAACCTAGGCCCCAGAACCCTGACGGTGAGTCCTGGGACTAGAGTGTCAGCTTTTAGATGAAGTGGAATGATGGCTCCCTATGAGTGGAATAACAGCCCCAGAACCCTGATGGTGGGTCCTGGGACAGGAGCGGCAGCTTCTAGATGAAGTAGAATGACAGCTCCCCATGAGTGGAATGATGGCCCCAGAACCCTGACAGTGGGTCCTCCTGGGACTAGAGTGGCAGCTTCTAGATGAAGTAGAATGACGACTCCCCAAGAGCAGAATGTCGGCACCAGAACTCTGATGGTGGGTCCTGGGACAGGAGTGGCAGCTTCTAGATGATGTGGATGGACAGCCCGCCATGCCTGTAACGTAGGCCCCAGAACCCTGTTGGTGGGTCCTGGGACTAGAGTGGCAGCTACTAGATGATGTGGATGGATGGCCCCCCATGAGTGGAATGATGTCCCCAGAACTCTGATGGTGGGTCCTGGGACTAGAGTGGCAGATTCTAGATGAAGTAGAATGACAGCTCCCCGTGAGTGGAATAACAGCCCCAGAACCCTGATGGTGGGTCCTGGGACAGGAGTGGCAGCTTTGATGAATTGGAATGATGGCTCCCCATGAGTGGAATGATGGGTGGGTCCTGGAACTGGAGTGGCTGGCACCCCTACTTGGCCAGGCGTTGCAGGCTGGCTGGGCTCGATGTGGGACACTTGCAGACAAGTGGAACGACAGCCCTCCCTGCCTGGAACGTAGACCCCAGAACCCTGATGGTGGGTCCTGGGCCTGGATTGGCCAGCACCCCTACTTGGCTGGGCATTGCAGGCTGGCATCATTGGAGCAGCAGCAGAAGCCTGTCCATGGCTTGGTGGCTGGAACCCGTGCTTGGCCGGGCATTGCAGGCTGACTTGGTGACTGGCCCCTATGTTCGGTGAAGCATTGCAGGCTGGCTGGCATTGGTGGAGCAGCAGCAGAGGCCCGGCCAGGGCTCGGTGGCTGGCACCCCTACTTGGCTGGCCGTTGCAGGCTGTCTGGCCTCAATGTGGGACACTTGCAGACAAGTGGAATGACAGTTCTCCCTGCCTGGAACGTAGGCCCCAGAACCGTAATGGTGGGTCCTGCAGCTGGAGTGGCCATAACCCCTACTTGGCCAGGCATTGCAGGCTGGCTGGTATTGATAGAGCAGTGGCAGAGGCCCGACCAGGACTTGGTGTCTGGCACACCTGCTCAGCCACGCATTGCAGGCTGGCTGACATTGGCAGAGCAGCAGCAGAGACCTGGCCAGGGCTCGGTGGCTGTCACCCCTGCTTGGCCGGGCATTGCAGGGTTGCATCCTACTCTCTGGATCTCAACAAGCTATTCTGCCAATTGGTCAAGCCTTGCCCAGTGGTAAATCACATGGCCACCCAGTAGCAGACATTGGATTTCCGGGCACAGTACCCTTGGCAGGGCAGAGGCAGCAAAAGCGGACATTGGGTTGTTGGGGCACAGAACCCGTGGCACAACAGAGGCAGCATTGGTAGAAGCAGCAGACATTGAATTGCTGGGGCACAGAACCCATGGCACAGACAGCAGAGGCAGCATTGGCAGCAGTGTCAGACATTGCATTGCCTGGTTGCAGAACCCATGGCACAATCCCACCCGTGGAGAATCTCCTCCAACTTCCTCAGAAGACTCTGGACCAGGAGGGTCACCTGGCTGATGGTGGCCGTGGAGGAGCTTATGTTCTCCGTCATGGCCAGGAACAGTCTGAGGATGAACACCATGTGCACCAGGATCTCCCATTCTGCCCCATCGTACTCTGGATGTACCCCACTGTCCATCACCTGTTGAACCTGATGCAAGGCGGCTTTCTGCTCGAGAAGCCGCTCGAGCATCAGGAAGGTTGAATTCCACCAGGTGTACTCATCCTGCACCAGCTGGTGCACTGGGGAGTCTTGCTCGGCCTGCTTTGCCCTGAGGAGTAGGAATGGGCGAACGCGGTTCAGCAGTTCGGAGTTCGGCCCAAACTCGGCCTGTTTGGATGACCGAACTCGAACCCAAACGTGAACATACCGAACAAATCGAACACCGAACGGCAAAATGGCCGAACAGTTTGGTCAGTTCGGATCGCGTTCGGATGAGTTCGGGTGGCAAAAAAAGGTTCACTGGAAGGTCAAGCATGACAGGGAGGTGTCAGTCACTGAGGAGCAGACTTCCAGGCACCAGGGGTGGAGAGGCTTGCAAGAAACAAAACTAATTATCTGCCTCCCCCCTTCCCAACACCTTCTGAGCTAGTCACTGTTCCTGAACAGCAGGTGTTGAGTAGGATTTTTAGATTGCTTTAAGTTTCATTTCACTTTTGTAATGAAATTAAACTTAAACCATAAACTGAAACCTTGTCTTATGCACTGTACAGGCTCATTGAGTATGTAATGTATGTAATGTATGTATTTCACTACAGAATCCTCTTCTGTTTGTGATCCCCCCCCCCATCCTATATATATGGGATGTATCTATATCTATATCTATATAGATATAGAAAAAAATAAAAAATAAATAAATAATAATAATATATCTATATCTATATCTATCTATATCTATATCTATATATCTATATCTATATCTATATCTGGATATGGGATTGGGGGATAGATAGATAGATAGGAGAGAGTTGTAGGAGTTAGCTTAGTGATAGAGATAGCGTTAGTGATTTAGTTTTAGTGTTTGTAGGAGTAGGTCTGTGTACTAATCCATTTAGTTCATAGCATTTAGAATAGTTAATAACAGTTAGATTTAGTGTAGATAGATATATATAATATTAGATTAAAAAAATAAATTAAAAAACCCCATATAAAAACAAAAAAAACAAATAAAAAGCAAAAGAAAACCATATAAAACCCAATAAAAAACCAAAAAACCATATAAAAAACAAAAATACACCCAAAATAACACTTCCCGAACGGCCCAACCGAACGGCCTAACTGAACAGTCTGTTCGGACGACCGAACCGAACAACCGAACCCGAACTCGGCGAACTAGCCGATCTGCCGAACCGACCGACCGAACGCATCCGAACCGAACGGATGAACCGAACGCATCCGAACCGAATGGCCGAACCAGAACCGTGATCTGTTTGCCCATCTCTACTGAGGAGGTTGCTGCCCTTCACACTCTGGTTAAAGAAACCTGCCAGCTTCCTCCCCCACTTGATCAGGGAGCTAAGGGTGCCTGCCCCAATCCCCTTCTCCCCCAAGCCCAGAGCATCCCTGACCACCAGGTGAAGGGTGTGTGTGGTGCAAGGGATGATGGTGAAGCCCCCCTCGCTGATTTCCCTCAATATGTTGTCCGCCACCACCCACCCCTTGGTGAAAGGCGTGCCTGGCGTGCCCCACTCCCTTACCATGGCAGTCAGGGCTGACTCGATGTTCTGAGTGGTGTGGGGGCCATCCATGACTTCTGCTTGAAGCAGGTCCCACCTCTAGCCTGCTTTGGGACCCCTCCTGCCACTGCCAAACGCTGCCTCCATGTCCTGCCACCAGTGCGCCGTGACTGCCAGGTAGGCAGGCTGAGCGTTCTGGCTTGACCACAGGTCTGTGATGAAGTGGACGGTGGCACCCCCAGCCCTTGCCAGCTGTTCCCTCACCTGCCCCTTTAAAGTCCGATACAGGGCTGGCACCACCTGCCAACTCAGGGTGGTGCACGAGGGCAGCTTAAACTGGGGGGCCAGGAAGGCAATCAGGCACCTAAACCCCCGACCACCAAGAAGGACTGCCCATTGAGCATAATCATTTCCCCCAACATGCGCGTGGCTTTCAGTTGAAAGCCACTCCTCCCTCCACGTCCTGAAGCTGCTGATGGACTTGGCAGATGCCCCCACCTTAGCTCCTCCATGGTGCGCTGCTGCTGCTGCTGCTGCTGCTCTTCTCTAGCAGTGATACCGCTCCTGCTGCTACAGTCAGCTGTTTGAGCAGGATGCTTGCCAGCTTATGGAGGCGGACGATTGGCCGCTGCATTCGGGAACTCGCTGGCATCCACTGCCCCTGCCTGCCCACTTAGCAGCACAGCACTGTGGCACCCCTTGAGGTGCCTTGCCATGGCAGTTGTGCCAAGGTTGGTGATCACCTGCCCACACTTCACCACCTTCTGGCACAAAGTGCACTGCACCTCCCTGGGATCATCCGCCCAGCCCAACTTAAAATGCGTCCAGACTGAGGATTTTTTGCCCCCTCCTGCCTTCTGGCCCGCACCGAGTGATGCACCGCTGCCAGTGCTGCTGGGAGGGACAGAATATGGTGGCGACACAGCTCTTGGAGGGACAGCCATCGCCTCAGCTCCAGACATCTCCTCCGCAGGACTAGAATCTGCCTCGCTGTCCCCAATCAGAGTGAGGTCCCATGAAGGGGAGTCCTGGGACTCTGAGGCTGATCGACTGCACACCATGCTGCTGCCACTCTCCCTGTG
The DNA here is from genome assembly GCA_003113815.1 of Sphenodon punctatus. Taxonomy (NCBI): domain Eukaryota; kingdom Metazoa; phylum Chordata; class Lepidosauria; order Sphenodontia; family Sphenodontidae; genus Sphenodon; species Sphenodon punctatus. The sequence continues at coordinate 1,198,645 of QEPC01001788.1, forward strand.
CCCCCTATAGCTGCTGCTGCTGCTTCTACTGCTGCTCCTCTCCCTGCTGCCATTGCCCGGGGATCAGGCCCTGCCTCCAGCAGTCGGGGTGGGATCCCCCAGTCCTGGACTGCTGGGGATCACCTCAGTAATGGGGGTCGGGGACATTGGTGGAACCTCCAACCCCAAAGCACCTGCACCTGCTCTTGCAGTCACAGCAGAGACAGCGGCAGCCTCCTGGACTGCTGACCTTCTAGTGCCCTGCATAGCAGTGGACAACACTGGCAGACGGTGCCGCTGAACCACACCCCTAGTGTCACTGCTGGGAGCCTCTGAAGCCTGACTGCCAAAATCAGGCCTGTGTAGTTTGGGGCATGGTGATGGGTTCTGGCTTCTCCTGATGCCACTCTGCTAGCACAGCCCCTGCCACCTCTGCCATGTGCCCCATTGCCCACCTCACTACACACTATCTCTGTCTATCTCTATCATTAAGCTAACTCCTACAACTATCTATCTATAGTAACTATCTAATATCTATCTATATATACACAGGGATGGGAGGGTGGGACACAGACAGCTCACAACAAACAACACAGGGAGGGGGACAAATATGAAATGAAACCTAAATCAGTCTAATCCTACTCTAAATAAATCCAAAAACAGGGGAAGGGAATCAGGGATGGAATATCTACAGGGAGGAGGGAAGGATTCAATGGAGGGTAGGGAGAAAACACAGGGAGGGGTAAAAAATAAAAATAACACCTAAATCTATATAATCTAATCTAAACAAATGATACTAGGGAGGTAAATGTGTGGGATGGGTGAAATAGGAGGAGGTTGGCAATGGATTGGGAGGAACACAAACTGCTGGGAGAGGGAGACTTCTGAAAATGCCTGCTGACAGGAACAGTGACTAGCTCAGAAGGAATTGGAAGGGGAGAGGGCAATGACTTTTGTTACTTGCTGTGCCCACCTTACCACAAGCCCCATTGGCTCCGTGCAGCCTAGACCGTGGCCAATCGCAGTCTGCGAAGTCAGTGGTCTGAGGAAAAGAAGGATGGTGATTGGGCAGGCTGGCTGCTATTCCAAGCCTCTCCACGCTTGGCACCAGGAAGTCTGCTTCTCAGCTACACCCCCCGCCCCCCTGGGCCTGCCAGGTCTGTTTTTGCCACCCGAACGTACCCGAACTAATCTGAACTGGGATGAACTGTTTGGAGCTTCGGGCGTTCAGTTCAGGCATTCGGTTCAGCCGTCCGAACGGGCCGAGTTCAGGCTGAATACCGAACGTCTGAACCACGTTCGTACATCTCTACTGTCTGGAACCTTTCTTGTTCCATAAGCCTTTGGGGGTGAACCAACCTAACTCGTTCCACACCCTCCCAGGAGCTGACATGTGCCAGGATACCTGCCTGTCAGGATAGCTGCGCGTTGTTTAATGACCTCCATGTGTGAGGTATTTAGTTCGCAGTCAGTAAACAATGTGCAACCTCCTTGAACTCGTGACACATCATGTCTAATCCCACCTTGCGGGATTAAAAAGAATCGCATGTGTGGGTCACACGACTGCGACCTACTCATCTAAAAACAGTTATACAGCTACCCCAATCTGTCTCCAGTCAAACCAAGCACAAGATGGAGGTCCTCTATACCAGATGGAGTCTGCAGCAGATACCTCATCGCAGGCCATGTTTCCCTAAAAGCAATGGCTACGCTGCCTCCTTGTCTCTTCAGCCACGGTTGATGTTGTATGGAATACCTGGCTGGAATACTCAGGCCACTTTTATACGAGGTGCTTGAAGCACCTCCAGAGCCCCACATTCAAGTAGAAAGCAGCACGGGGAGTGTTTACACTCTCCCCATGCTATGTGATGTGCCACCTCTTCTTGGCAGCATCGGCAGTTGGAGATGCGGGGCTTTGAAGAGGCACGTTCTGAAAGCCTGAAAAGTGAAGTTTTCATTGGGTGTCTTGAGACATACCTGCTCCACTCCCCCCCCAGGTGACCCATCAGTGTAAAGGCAGGCCGCTCTATCTAAAGGGTGGACCATCTAAATGGCGGTCCATCTAAAGGACACTCCCCGCATGACTTTTCTTTGAAGGCGCAGCTTCAGAGGCATTTCTTTTGCATCTCGTGTAAAAGTGGCCTCAGTGTCCAGCCAGGTTTCTGTGATGCACATGAGATTGGCCACCTGGTCCAGGATCAGCTCCTGGACCATAGATGACTTATTTATGACCGACCTCATGTTCAAGAGCATCAAAACAGACCCAGAGGCCTCACATACTTTGACCACCTCATCATCTGCCTGAGGGTCAATGAGGGGGACAGGCGCCAGGTACTTTTCCCATCTCAGGTTATGAGTCCACTTTATCCCGAGAGACCCCAGCATGTCTGTTTTTGCACTGCCAGATGTTGGCCAATGGCCCTGCCAAATTGGACCACAGCAGGCTAGCACATCAGTTGTGGACCACCATCATGCAGCCCACCATGGAGAAGTGCGGAGTTGGGGGAAGCCATCCACATGTCTGTTGAGGCTCTTCCTGAGCCGTATGGGTGGTGGGACAGTGGCCTAGCCCAGGGCACATTTGGGCAGTGCCCTGATGCAGTGATATTTTTTTTTTCATATTCATTTCACTTTAATTTTGTACCCCATTCTCTCTCACCAAAGGCGACTCGAGGTAGCTTACAACCAAAGCAAAAACAAAATACAACAATATTCACAATAAATAACAATAGCAATGTCCAATATGGACCAACACAAACATTATCACAGTGCGAAGTTACAATTTATCCCATTATCCTACTCCCCTACCCATTCACCCCATTCCTGCTGCCACCAGGAAAGGGTGAATCTACCACTCACTCACTCCTCTCCTTCCCTCACATAATTCAATACAACAAGAATAAACAAACATTATTACAATATATCACAATTTATCCATATCATCCCATCCATATGCTCCATCCCTGCTGCCACCAGGGACAGAACCCATCACCTCCCCCCTATCCCCTGCTCTCACCAGGAAGGGGGGGACCTGTCGTTCACGCGCTTTACAATAATACAACAATAATCTAAATAGTATCAAAATACACATTTCTTCTACAAAATCAATAACACATAACCCTTCCATCTCTAACCTAAATCCAAAATCACCCCCCTCCCTATCCTAACCCCACCTCCCCCAGCACCTTCCCCTGATGCCCCCCCTCAAGAAACACACCACTCAATATACCCTTCACCCAACACAACCCCCTCCCCCCCAAACCCAACACAAAATAACTCACGGAAGTAACAGGCCCCTGGATCCCCTGCGGTCCCTGAAGGGCCCCAAAGGGCCACATCCTTTGGCCGCAGCCCTTCGGCTCGCAGCCTGTGGCATGCAGCCAACGGCAACACTGCAGGTGGCTCGCTTTTGTGCCCCCCGGCAGCTTCCAGAGCGGGTCACGGGGTCAAGCCAGGACACCCAACCCAGGTGCACTGGCTTCCGTGCCCCCTCCAGTACTAACGTGTTTTTTTTCTCCCTGCAGATAGAAACAGCAGGGCACCGAGGCGGCAGCAAACAGGATCGGAGGCATGGCATAGTCCCGACCAGATGGAAAGTAGGTGAGTTCTCCCCTCTGCTACAGGGGGCTGCTCCCTTTTGTGCCCCCCCAGCAGCTTCCAGTGCTAGTTGTGGGGTCAAGCCAGGGCACCCAACCCAGGTGCACTGGCTTCCGTGGCCCCCCCCACCCCCAGTACTAATGTGGTGTTTTTCTTCCTGCAGATGGAAACAACAGGGGACCGAGGCGGCAGCAAGCAGTATCGGAGGTAGCAGCAGTGGTACAGCGGCATAGTCCTGGCCAGATGGAAAGCAGGTGAGTTCTCTCCTCTGCTACTGGTGGCTCCCTTTTTTTCCCCCCTGGCAGCTTCTGGTGTGGGTCGCGGGGTCAAGCCAGGGCACCCAACCCAGATGCACTGGCTTCCGTGCTCCTCCGCCCCCAGTACTAACATGGCATTTTTCTCCCCGCAGATGGAAACAGCGGGGGACCGAGGCGGCAGCAAGCAGTATCAGAGGCAGCAGCAGCGGCACAGTGGCGTAGTCCCGGCAAAATGGAAAGCAGGTGAGTTCTTCCCTCTGCTACAGGCGGCTCCCTTTTGTGCCCCCCCGGAAGCTTCTGGTGCGGGTTGCAGGGTCAGGCCAGGGCACCCAATCCAGGTGCACTGGCTTCTGTGGCCCCCTCTGCCCCCAGTACTAATGTGGTGTTTTTCTCCCCACAGATTGAAACAGCGGAGGACCGAGACGGCAGCAACCAGTATCGGAGGCAGCAGCAACCAGTATCGGAGGCAGCAGCAGTGGCACAGTGGCGTAGTCCCAGCAAAATGGAAAACAGGTGAGTTCTTCCCTCTGCTACAGGTGGCTCCCTTTTGTGCCCCCCCCGGAAGCTTCCAGTGTGGGTCAAGCCAGGGCACCCAGCCCAGGTGCACTGACTTCCAGAAGAATCAGAGGCAGCAGCAGCAGCACAGCGGCATAGTCCCGGCCAGATAGAAAGCAGGTGATATGCCCCAGACCTGTGTCTGGTGTAGATTTCTGCCCCAGGTTGGGTCATGATGGTGGCATGCCACCACCATCATGTGTGTTTTTACCCAGTATTTATTGGTTTCCCCAGAAGGCCTAGTAAGTGCTGAAGCTTCCATACTGCCCTGCTGCCGCCGCCACCGCCACCCGGAGCGCCAAAGGTAGGCAATCCTTGGGTGGGGGGGGTAGGGTGATCCTTGGGGTTGGGTGAGGAGTTAAAACCACCCCCACCCCAGGGATCACCCTAGTACCTACCTGCTGGTGTGGGCTCCGGGTCGCCGGTGGCGGCCCAAAGTCAGGGACTTCGGGGAATTTATTTTTTTAAAAAAAAAATCCAGGGTGGGTGGGGGGTGTCCCCTCTTCCACCCGCGCAGCCTGGATGGGGGAGGGAAAAGTGGTTGGGTTTTTTTCTTTTCTTTTTTTACATTACGGCCATTCATTTCAATGGCCGCAATGTAAAACAATCCGGCACGACCGGTACCCCCAATATCCGGATTAATCCGATACTGCCGGTACAGCAAAATACCGGCAGTATCGGATACCGGATAATCTGAACTTCCCACCCCTACTAAATACAGGAAGTATTACTATTGTCACTTTAAAGATGAAGAACAGAAGCACCCAGGGAGAGTGGCATAACCACAAATTGAACCAGAGCTTCTACATTTCCGAACTACTCCTTAAGCACAAGTACCACCTCCCCCCTCATATGTGTTATTTGCCGAGTCTGGAGCATCCCTGGGTGTGTGTTGAATCTGGCCTGTCTGCATCTGTTCTTAATTCAGTCCGGAGGTGGGGAGTGTATCTATAATCAGACTGTGACTTTTAGTGCAATAAAACATTTTAAAAGTGTGAAACACAATAGTAGAAAAACATTAAGGAGGGAAAGCATTAGGATTCTCTTTTCAGCAATTTAATGTGTGGCTGCAGGGGGACATTTTATCTATTCTGCGTGTGGCTAATTGAGGGAAAACCCTGTGGATACCTGCTGCTAATTAAGCAGAGTGTCCATTTTCTGTCTTAAAGCTGCTGTAGTAAAACTGGAGAGTGACAAGCATTCATACGCTGTAGCTACTGTTTTGCAATGAAAATTTGGACACGGCTGTCAATTAACATTCTTAAAATACACTTCAGAGAAAGACAAGAACCTGCAAGAGGTCAGAAATAATTTGTTGGATTTCAAACTCCTTTGTTTGATTAATGCTAGTCTTATACAAATATATAATCAAACAATAATCATCTTGTTCCAATAGCAGTTCCATCTTCGAGCTCTGCGGCAAGCAACATGGCTATGTATAAGTGTGCTACAAGGACACTATGGGTGAAGCTCTGGGTTACATGAAAGACTGGCAAAGTGAGCATAGTGCTGGGTTTGGGTTTTCCCCCCCTCATAGTCTTTACTCATAACTCAACGCATCACGCATTGGTCAGTCACAGAACTACAATAAAGAAGAATTTCTCCTGCTAGGATAAACAGTTTTTCCTTCTCTCTCCCCTCTCAAACATCTCTTCAACCTCCTTCCCCACAAGCCTGGGGAAAACGGTGAAATAAAGAGCCGTACAGGATGCCACGAAGGTTGCCACATCTGGATTTTGTCAAGCTGGCAGAGGGGGAGTAACTCCCTTAGAGCTACTGTAATTTAGCGCTCATAATAACTTTGAATTGTTGGTGACCGCAGACCTCCTTGAGTTTCTGTTATAACAATGAGGGGGCAGACGGTATAAATTTTAATCTAGCAGGCTGCATATTACTTGTGAGATTCTTATTCCTCCTGTGACAAGAAGAGATAATTGGAATGTTTTTGTATTCTCAGGACTATCACTTGCCTATAGTAATTGCTTAAGAGTTACGGTCATTGCTTGTCATTTTTTTTTTGTCATTTGTCACAGCTTCTGAGCGATCAGGAAAGATTTGGACTCTGAATTATTTCCTTGGCAGGAGAGCAATGTGTGCTTATAGACAGACACAGGATTTTAATATATTTTTTTTTTTGCTTTGAGCAGGAACTGATACCAAACAGCAGCCAAGCTTACAGCTCACAAGTTACATTCCAGCAAGCATTCATTGTACCCTCTGGTGAAACAGCAATTCCCCTCTCATTCTCTGCCAACTCCATGTGGGCACTATGTTTTCTAACTATTCACCAAGCACAAACCAACCATTTTGAAAGCATGAGTTTGGGTTATTACTCTGGCACACTCTACCAAGTGTCAATCTAAATCACCTGGGAGAGAAAGCATCTGCGTTTCTTATGATTACAGTTTGATTACTAACTTGCATCCTTTTCCCACCAGCTATGCTGTCAAGGTAAAGAACAGCACCACCATGATCTCCATTCCAATTGATCCCTTGCCAAGGCACGTTGCCTCATCTAGTCTCATGGGTCAGAACAGAATTCCTCTATTTCACTTTAGGACATTCTCTGAGGCAACATCAACCTGCACGTTGTGGATCCAAGTTGAACGTGACCTTCCTGGAGCATGTGGAATCAGATTATGGGATGTGACTGGTAGCAGTGATCAAAGAAGATGGTGGGTAGTGAATAGAAACTCCATGTGGGCTGAATGAAATTATTTGTTATAAACTGTTACCAATTCATTGCTTCTTGAGCATAGATTATTTTATGTGGGCTCGGTCTATTTTGTCAGCTGGCTTTGTTAAAACTGCTGCAAGTTCAGCAGCCTGTGCTGAGTGTGGTTTTACTTTTCCCTCTATGGTCTGGGCAGTTTTCGGGTTAATAGCTGCAAAACCTGCCTGAAGGTGTCCCTCTCGATAAAAAGTGCAGCCGTCTGCAAACCAAACGTGCTGCTCTGCGGGAGGAATTAGTGAGAAGTCTGGGGCAGTACGCAGAGGTCATTTCTGGATATGTGGGTCTGGTGGCAGAGGACACTCATGCTTGCTTCTCTGGACTATTAATGCAAATGGTATGGGCGATGGGTGTTTAAGCTTCTGGTAAGTTATTCCTTTTGCTGCCAGCCAAAGGGCCCATTGCCTAACCAAGCGTTGGACACATGTCCCTCGGCTAGTTTTCTGGACAAGATGTACTTTAATGGGGAATGAACAGATTGAACTATAATAGGGCCCCCTCCCACAATGTACTGCCAGTGACGAAGGGCCCTTATTAGTGCATTGCACTCTGCCTCATAAATTGAGTAAGTTTGTTCTGCCAAATCCAAGGCCTTAGATGCATACGCTACCGGCTGCGGTTGCCCATTTTCACTTTCCTGCATCAGAATGGTTCCCATGGCTACTTCTGAGGTTGCTGTCTGTATGATGAAGGGTTTGCTAAGATCAGGGAAGGCCAGCGCCTGTGCAGAAGCCACATCAGTTTTTAATCATGCAAATGCTTCTTCCTGTTCCTTGCCCCACTCCCATTGTCTGTTTTTCTTGAGCAATGCCCACAGAGGCTTGGCCTTGGCTGCATACATTTCTATGTTCAAATGTTTATTGTTTCGACAAAGTCATAACAAAAGAAACCAGCAATAAAACATTACCAATAAGAAGCCATTTATAATACATCAAAATTTAAATAAAAATTATCAATAAGCTACTACATACTATCCCCAACAGGGGCTGCTATAAATTTAAATCAAAAATCTCTATATAGTATAACTTCCAAACTCACTTAATCCCCAATTTCTTAACACAGTTCTAGATATATAAATATCCCCCTAGTCCTTATAAAATATAATAAAATAGACTCATAAAGCCATAATCAACATAAAATTTTCCCAACGTGGGACATAATGAGCATGAATCCTAGCTCTTCTACGGAGCTGGAAATCAGAAATCGGAAAACTCTAGACCCCTGCAGACTAATCCGGTTACAGACCGGAAATCCACCCAGTCTTACCCTAGCTAAATATAATAGGCCATCATAGCTCTATTCATCCTCATGACCCTATAGCCATTTTATTTGATAACTCATATTCTTCATAGGAATTCTATATAATTCCTTAATTAAGATATAATACTGAGCTAAACCCTAGCTCTTCTATGGAGCTTGAGCTCGGGAGACTCTTGACCCCTGGACTGTGTAATACCATCCAAAACTGGAAATCTGTCCAATTGACCTTACCTCGACAAAATATAGTAGGTCAAGATCATCTATTCATCTTCCCCAGCCTTCTTAATAGCAAATACTCTCCACAAGAATTCTATAACCCCAGATGTAACATCCGTAGAATGATCACCCAGCAGGAACCCAAAATAAAATACTTTTTGCCTGCCTTGGTGGGCAGCTAACAATGGAGTTATCCACCTAGCACGTTCCTTATTATAGAGGGCACAAAATAGCAAAATATGCTCAATTGTTTCAGTTTGCTGTAATAAGCAATGGCAGTTGCGTTCAGCTAACGGAACCCCTCTGAAGCAACCCTCCACCAACTTTGAGGGAAAAAAATTCAATCTTGCCAGAGTGAACAACCTCCTCTTTTTAGGAATCTTACTATTTACCAAATAGGGCATCGGCGATCGTGTTTGATTCATAATTACAAGGTGTCCTCCTAATGTTCTATTATTACAAAGGGAAGCCAAGGTATCCTGCCGTGTATAGTCAAAGAGTCTATCAAATAGCATTTTTTTTGCCACTTTATAGCCCAATGGAATCAGGGACTCTGGTGAAAATCCAAGGTGCCTAATTTTATCCACCACCTTCATAGCCCACAGATTGGGAGCTTTATCATCAAATGCCAGCTGGGAGAGAGGGGCAGCCATCCGGAAAAACAAATGGAGCCAGTACCCAATTGCACCCTTCCATACCCTTTCCTGTAATGGCAGCAGCCCACACTCCAATCCCAGTGCTCTATTACTTGCTCCAGCCGGTGCTGATAGTAAAGATCTTAAAAAGCCGGACTGGAGCCGTTCCAAACTTTCTATTTTATCCAGGGCCCAAAAATGGGCTCCATACAGCAACTGGGGAAGACACTTTACCATAAAAACTTTAACAGGTGGGGCCACCAAGAAACCCCCTCTAGCCTTAAAAAAGGCAACTATTAATTTTATCAGTTTTTTAGTCTTTCCCAGTATGGTCTGGGCCTGGCTGGCCCATCCCCCGTTCGCTTGATAAATTAAACCCAGATATCTAATGGTCCGCACTTGTTCGATCTTTTCCTTACCTATGACCCACTTATGAACCGTTCTTTTCCGTGTGAAAACTACCACCGTGGTATTCTGCCAATTTATTTCAAGAAGATTGTCCTGGCAATACCTCCCAAATGCTTCCAAAAGCCGCCTTAGGCCCACCTGGGAGCCAGATAGTAAGACTGTATCGTCTGCATAAAACAAGGACATAATGCCTTTTTTCCCAACAATTGGAGAATGAAAAGTCTCACCGGAGCATATTTCCATGGCATCATTTATATATATATTGAAGAGTGTCGGGGCAATGATACAACCCTGTCTAACCCCTCGATATGTCCTAAGTACATTCGACACAGCTCCCTGATCGTTTAGCCTTACCTTAATAGAGGAGTTTTCATACAACTTACAAATCAGCAATAGAAGCCTCCTCTCTATATTAAGTGCCTCTAATTTCCACCATAATCGATCTCTAGAGACCAGATCGAAAGCGGCTCTTAAGTCAATAAATGCGGCATATAGCTGGTCCTGGGAACTAATATACTTTTGGATCAGATGGTTCAAGATAAAGCAATGGTCCCCTGTTGTTTGCCCTTCCCTAAAGCGTATTTGCTCATCTGACAAGATTTTATTGACCTCCAGCCAAGCTCTCAACCTCCACAATAGATATTTCGCATAGAGTTTACTTACTGTGCTCAGTAGTATAGGCTGATGGGCCTATAATTTTGGGGGTTCCTACCACTACCCTTCTTAAATATAGGTAGAACTATTGCCAAACTCCAATCGAGGGGGACATTCCCAGTCAAGTTAATACCTGTAAAAAGTGCCGCTAATACAGGAGTCCATTTCTATGAATTCAGAGACAAAGCCAAAGGCTCCTAATATCTGTATCAGGGAGTGCTGATCTTCAGGGGTGGGGAGGTTAAGCAAAACGTCCACCCTCTTCCTTTGAATGTTTTTTCCCATTTTTCCCAGTGTGGGTCCCAGATAATTTACTTCTTGTACCACTAACTGCGCCTTTCCCCGGTTTACTTTGAATCCAGCCTCCTGTATTATACTCAAAACTTGTTTAGTAAGTTCTAAAACATAGAATTGTGTGTCCCCATGGAGAAGTATATCATCTACGTAAGATAAGACACTGTTTTGTTCACGGGGAGGAAGCTGCTCCCACAGTCATGAGATGTGGAAGTGGGCAATGGCCGGAGCACTGTGGAAGCCTTGGGGAACTCTGGTGAAGGTGTATTGTTGGTTTCAGTATGTAAAAGCAAATCTGGCCCATGAGTCTGAGTGCAAGGGAATGGGAAAAAAACATTTTGCCAAATCTAGCACAGTAAACCATTTGGAACTTTGGGGAATTGCAGCCAATACATGGGGTAGTTTGGCCACAACTGGGGCAGTAGCAGGGGTTTTTGCATTGATGGCCTGGTAATCCACAGTTTAGCGGTACGTTTTCCCGTCTGCCTTCAACACTGGCCAAATTGGAGAATTGAAGGTGGACTGAATAGGCACTAATACTCCTTGTTGCAGGAGGCCTTCTATGGTGGGCTTGAGCCCTTCGTCTACTGCCTTGGGGTATGGATATTGCTTTTGTGGAGGGACCGACGGGCCATCAATGTGAATTAAGGCATCTTTAACCATCCCACAATCTTGTTTATGGGTAGCTCAAATGGTGGGAAACAAATGAGTCCAGGTGTCCGTCTGGGAGACCATCTGTTTTTCTGGTGCTTTTCTTGCATTGGCTTGAAAGGTGGAGGGAGTCACGGGTACTGGTGCTGGGTTGGGCAGCCTCCATATCCACATATTGGATAAATCTATACACCAGTTGTTGTGTATGGCTATGAGGCTTCCCAGCAGGAGCGTATCCTGTGGGGTGCTGAAGTCAATGAAAAATGGTCCTTGTACTTCTTTTTGTTTATCCAAAGTTGCAGATTGGTATAATGTCTGCCCATACTGACTGCTTCGTTAAATCCCTCCAAGTGTATTGGGGTAGATACACTTGGCAGTGTCCCCGTCGGGAACTGTTGTGGGTGAGCCACTGAAATAGAAGCTCCTGTGTCAATTAAGGCCCAATGTGAAATGGTATTATTGCCCCTCTCTAGTGTAACCAAAACATGTGGCCTGCCGACTGGACCAAATCGGAGGTCAGCCACCCTTTCCCCATGACCCCATGTAGGTGACTGTTGGTCTGGGAAGCGGAAATTCCTAGTATGTGTCAGTGTTACTGATGGCGGCCGCTACCCTTGGTGCAGCCTGGGGCTATGCACGAGTGCGGTCGCGTGGTTGTGCTCCCTGGGCCAATTTCTTGCATCTGGTCACAATTTCTAGCTGTCTTATTAGTTCACTTAGGCAATTTCTATCCCATACCTTTGGATCCTCTCCTGCAGCCATCAACTGTCCCCATATCATAGTCCTTAATTGTCCTACCTCACTTTGCTGCCTCGTCAGCCATCTTCTATCTCCCTCTTTAGCAGGGACTCCCTGTGTGTTGCTGTATGAAACAGCATTCACAGTGTCTATCTCTTTCCCTTCTCTAACCAACTTATCTACTTGCTTTACATTCCTAACTATGCGTTCCACTGTCCAATTATCATTGTAGGCTCCTAAAAAGAAGACAATCCTCCATACAATCCCCTGGTGAACCATTCATCATCCCAATTGATTGTGGCAAAGGTTTGTGCCTTGGGAGTGACCGTGCTTTGCCTTGCCATGTTTTTATCCATGACATCGTAGGATGCTGCTTGTGCCTCCTCAGCTGCAATGGCCAAAAGCTTGTGTCTAAGCTCATAGGTTTTAACCGATTCCCCAGGAGCTTGTGTGTCTAATAAATAAAGTTTCTTTGCTCTTTGTTTGGTGAGAAAAACGTGCATGATGTCACAAATTTGCTGACACGTTACCGGGGAGGTCAGAGCTTGGTCTGTCCATGGGCAGGTTCCTTGATCATGAATATATTCTAGTAGCTTTGGCAGAATTTTTACTTTATCTCATTCTCCCACCGGGACCCCTCCCTGCGATCCCTTCCCAAACCAAGCATTTTGCCAGTGCAAGTGTTTTTGGTATTTATATGCTTTTATTTGCCTAGTGCTCCCACCGGGAGGATATGAGTCTGCAATATAATTTTACTTAGACTGCAAAGGTGTCTTATTTCACGTATGCTATTTCTGTGTAGTCGCTTTTGGCCAATCAGCAGAAGTAGAGAGAACAGCGGTTTGGCAAATATACTTTTTCCCCTAGAAGTGTGGTTTGAACGATCCCTGTATATAGACTTAGTCTAGACACAGGCCGACTACTGTGTGCCTCAGTGGCTTTAGACCTCAGTCTTTACTTCTGTGCAATGGGCTCAATACCCCCGCGCCCCCTCGTGCATTCTTCCACCACTGTATGTTGGGTAAAAAGATTGGTAGGCCCATTCAAGCACAGATAATTTTATGTAATCCCAAAATGGAAATAAGCAAGTGATATGTTAACTGGGAAGGGCCCAGTTAACAAGGGGGGGACTGTAGTGAATGAATAGCCTGATTGAAGCAGTATGACTGCATTATAAAATCAAGGGATATTATTGGCATATGTAAAGAAAAGACATTGTATGCTTGATTTATGCTTTATAGTAATTTTAGTTTAGGAATATTGAAAATGCACATTATGAGGAAACAGGCTGACAGGGATATATTCTTGTCATCTATAAAGAGAGGCCCAGCAGGAACAAAACTAGCAAGAACTGACCATTCCCAGAGCATATCTATGCATTAAGGTAAATAATAAACAAGAGAGAAGGTTGTAAGGACACTGCAGATAAGGATTAAGCAATACAGTGAGAAAGGATGGCCTGAATAGACAATAAGACAACTCAGAGAAAGGGTATGGGCAACTCATGGCCAAAGATCATGCCTTCCATCTAGAGGGAGGGGTAGGTAGGATCCAACTGGTCAGGACAGGCCATAATAACAGTGACTAGGCAGAAAGTACCCCAAATCTGAATAGCCAATGGGAGAACTTTCTAGGCCTAGCACTGACAACCCCACACTCTGGATAATCATAAGGCAGTCACTGGATAAAAAGGCCAGCCTTAGACAGGATCAGTGTTTTGCATGGTACCCTCTGACCAGCGACCTTGGTGGCTGCTGGTTGATCGGTGCTTGACCCTTTCCAATGCTCTCAAAGGCTGTGAAAAGCCAAGACTCCAGCAGCTAGGTTCCTAGATAGACCTCGATTGGGCCCCGCCCTGCCTCTCCTCTCGAGATCAGACCTGAGTCCTCTGACACATAAGAACACACATATATATGTATCTGTGAGTGTGTGCTTGCTGTTAGAATAGGTGAAGGCTGCTGCTAGATGCAAGTGTATTGGTGCTTTATTCCCAGTTCTTTCTATATGATATAGTAATAAACATATGTTTATTTAAGGGACTTGTGGTCTGTTTTATAGGGCTCCCACCAAGATCCCGGAATTGGGAACTGCCTACTAGGGGTTTAAGTCCTGCCCCTGGAAGGAAAGATAGAGAAGAGTTTCAATTCATAACAGCTTGATTGCAGTAGGCCATATCTACTTCTTCCACATAAGAGGATAGTAGTGATGAGACCCTTGTACAACTGTGGTTTCACAGATACATTGACTGAGTTTGATTTTATAAAGACTCACATGGCTATTCTGGCAATGACAGTTATTTTTGGTAATTCTGGTTTAGTTTCAGCTTCTAGCCTTCCACCATTCCCGACTATAGAGCAAAAACAACAGAACCTGCACTGCTCACGGGAGGTGGGCGTGGAGGGACCCTGGTTCTAGTCTCACCTTATCCAGAAACTCACTGGGTGACCTTGGGTCAGACACATTATTCTCTCAGTCTAACCTACCTCACAGGGTTGTTGTGAGGATTAAAAAGTTGTGTTATATGTAAAGCGCTCTGAGTGCCAGGGCAGTGGGGCACAGTGCGGGGACCATGGAAACACTCCCTGTGCCATCTTTTCTTTCAACGCGGGACTCAGGAGGCGCTTCAGCACCTCGTATAAAAGTGGCCACACTTACTAAGTGTGTCGTTCTCCCTAGCAGTGGCTGTTGTGCTTAATAAAGAAGTAATCTGACAATCACAAATGCAAGGAACATCTGCCTTTGTTACAATGTAGTGATGATTGTCTCAAGTTCTCTTAAGGAGTGAGTTCAGATCTTTGAGATATTGTTAGGTTTTCATGTAACTGTTTCAAGTTTAACCCCTTACTAGAGAGTGTCTTCCCACATGTCAAGCAGAATACAGTGGGGGAAAGCAAGTTTCATATTTTGTCACTCTTAGGCTTCAGTCCTAAGTAGGCCTAGGCTTCAGTCTTTACTCTGGAGTAGTCTCCTCAAAGTACAATAGGGACTATTGTGGAATAAGTGGGCTGAGGATTTGCTGCCTCACATGAGGATAAATTCTACACTGGGAAGCCACCCGCGGAGCGATTGTGCTGCTGTGACACCTGCAAGGTAAAGACTATTAAACATATTTTATTAGATTGCCCATTATGCCTAGAGGCTCGGGGGAAATTAATAGCTCCTCTAATTATACCTTTTCCAGGTAGATCCGGGAAATTTTATGAAAAGCTGCTCTTGAGTGACCATTGTGGTAGAGTGACGGAGAAAGTGGCTATGTACTTGAGATATGTTTATTTAAATAAGGCATGGAATAAGTGATTATTGGCAGGGCCAGGTTTTAAGATTACTTCAGTAATTTTTATTATCTTTATGTATTAGTATATTATTTTATGGTAGGGATAAAAGTCAAGTTCTGTATTATAATATGGCCCCAGTAGGGGTCCGAATGTTGTTGTTTATTTTTGTATTACTTGCAATGGCTTTGACCAAGCAATACATTATATATATCCTCTGGTCTGGCTGATTTACTTAAATGCAAGTGGCGGCTGTGAAAGTGGAACTAGTTTGGACAGGGGGAAGGGAGGGGAGAGCAATGAATGGCAGGGAACCCCCCCAAAAAACTAGTTACCTCTCCTGAGCTGTTGTAAGGAGACAGCTTACTCCGTGGATCCTGTGCAGTTCTATGAGAAAGCGACGGACCAGGGGAGGGGTCCAGGAGTAATCCTTAAAGCAGGCTTGTGCAGAGTAGCCTGCACAGTACTACATTCAAGGGCCACTCAACTTAACAGGGGAAAGAAGGAGAAGTTATAGGTTTTGAACAAAGGATATGGGAGCCGATGGAAGCTACTGCGAACTGACACAATAGGTATTTGAGAGTGACAAAGGGATTTTCGAGGCCCTCCGGGGTGGGACAAAAGGAAAGCTCCAGATATAAACATGGGTTCCAGGGATTTTATAAAGGAACAATAAAGTATCAATCACAGGGTTGGGGGGAATTTCTAAAGATACAGGAAGGGAATAGTCTTGGGAATTCAGGTGGGTGGAGGGATCCAGATGATTTCTTAGAAAACATAGAGCACTAACGACCTTTTGTTTCCATACTTAAGTTCTAATCTTATAACTTGAAAGCTGTTGCTAGTTAGGAGTTTCTCAGATTCACCGGGGAAGTTTATCACAAAGGGAGGATGCCCTTGATTCAATTGCTGGGTGTTTACTCCTACATTCTTTCCCCAAGGTTGGACTGGGTTTGCAAGAGGGGCTTATCTTTACTTTCTAGACTTCAACCCAGCCTGACTCTGAACACTTGACCTCTTGACTTGGACGCCTTAATTCTCCTGTGCACCCCTCGAACTGCATTCCACGGGGTGCTGCCTTACCCAGCAGAGGGAGAAGGGAGGGAGGGGGTCCTGCTATTTTGTGTGAAAAGGCATCACTGGTAACAGTTTCCCACATTGGGGGTGTGGCTATTTCATTAGCCACTGCCCCCACATAATCAATGTCGAGAACAGGCATGGCGATCTTCAAGGTGGTGTAGCCTAGTTTTTTTCCGTTTTACCCAACATACAAGCCCCAACAGGCAAAATGTAAGTCCAACCTGGAAAATAATGATCAATATGATTGGGTGGAGCATAACATTAAACACCCCAGGAGTCTGGTCACTCCAACCTAGCAAGGTTTATCACCATATGTGCTGACCCGCGTTTTTAATATCTACTGTAATTTTGGAAATGGCCTGGTTGTTGTGCTGTATTATTAAAGAAGCTGTTTGTCCTAATTTTTGAATCTTTTGCTGCAAGGAGGGGTGTGAAAGAAGAGCCTTAATGAAAGAAAGTACCATGTCCAAGGGGAATTGGGTAAACAGACTGATAGAGGGAGGGGAACATTGCATATGTTAAACAGTCCAGACCGGAATTACATAAAGTCACAACTTACGACATACATTACAAAAATATCTATTAAGGAGGGGGATCTTTGGCTGAATATCCTTACCCTTAATGATTACATAATCACATATAGTCCTAAAACAAACACAACCCTTACCAATGCTTAATACTAAAAGAACACACAGGGATCATGAACTCCTAAATTCTTGTCAAAACAAATAAATCCTCAACCTTCCCTTTGCTCACACTCATAAGTGTTCACAGTTTTAAAATTACCTTGCCAATGGAAGGCAAATCAATTGGGGTCCCAAGAATACAAAACCTTATTATGGCCAATATGCCATCCCAGTGAGACAACTGGGTAAGCTGCCAATGCTTCAGTAGTGGCAGCTGTCACAATAAACAATTTTTATTGATTTTGGGTGGAATTATACAAATTTTCCAAGCTCATTTTCTCCTTTAGTCAATTTGGCCTGAATCAAATTTGTTAGTTCTATGGGGCTATATCCCTCTTTAGCTTGCCAAATGATCCCCATAGTTACAGTTTGAGCAGAACTTTGAGCTTGAGAACAAGCTAAAGCCAATGACACATTGGGTATTTTCAGATGTTACGCAGGCCGTTGGCCCCGTACCGGCACCACCGGCTTCGTTCCCCACCAGGGTCACCCTGTAATGGCACAACAGATGTGCTGAGGGGATCCCGGTGGGGAAAGTGGGAGGGGCCGCGCGGCGCAACGTGCGGCCGCACGGCCCCGTGGCCCCGCCCCCTCCACGCACCCCGCCGCCCGCCCTCCAAGGAGACCGGCGGGCGGCGGGGCCAATGCAGCCGCCGCGTCCGGCCAACTGTGCCACGGCCCGGGATCCTGCCGGGGATCCCGGGCCGTGGCGCGCGGCCAGACGTGACTTTTCCTTGGTCACGGCCTGGGGTCCATTTGACCACGCTTCCCGGGACCTTCCCCCGGCTAGCCCGGGAAGCGTGGTTCAAATGAACCCCATGTGGGGATTGACCGTGGCCAACATCTGGCGCGCCGCGAACAGACGTACGGGACACGGTGACCACAGGTGGGTATTCACCGTGGTTCACCGTGTTCACGTAACGTCTGAAATCACCC
>QEPC01001788.1:1222743-1237679 GCA_003113815.1 Sphenodon punctatus
AGGAGGCAAACTCCATGGGCGTAATGGCCTGCATATTGCGGAAGGGGAGCGGAGAGGGGAAGGAGGAGGGGGGTTGGTGTGAGAGGCTGAAGGAGGCGAGGAAGTGATCAGAATTATGGCAAGAGTCAAAGGAAAGGTCAGCAAGAGAGCAATTTTGTGAGAAGATGAGGTCGAGGGAGTGGCCGTTGGTATGGGTGGGGGAGTCGGTCCAGAGTCGGAGATGGAAGGAGGAGGTCAGGGAGAGAAAGCGGGAGACAGAGGGTGTGGAAGGTGTGTCAATGTGAATGCTGAAATCACCAAGAATGAGAGCGGGGTTGTCATCAGAGAGGAAGGAGGTGAGCCATGATTCAAAGTCTGGGAGGAAAGAGGAGAGGGAACCTGGGGGGCGGTAGATGACAGCAACACGAAGGTGTAGAGGGGAGTATAAACGCACAGAGTGAGCCTCAAAGGAAGGGAAGGAGAGGGAGAGAGGAGGGGAAAGGGTTGTGAATTGACAGTGCTTGGCAAGGAGGAAACCAATGCCACCCCCCTGGCCCTCAGGGCGGGGTCAGTGGGAGAACGACAGGCCCCCGGAGCATAGAGTGACTGGGGTAGCAGAGCTGGAGGGTGAGATCCAGGTTTCTGTAAGAGCAAGGAGTTGAAAGGGGTGAGTGAGGAAGAGATCATGGATGAAGGGGGCTTTAGCCCCGGATGAAAGGTAATTGGTTTTGGGGAAGGCATGGGATGCGGATGAGATTGGTGGATAGGGAGTGGCTGGGTTTGCAGGGTTTGGGTCTTGCACTGGCCTCACACTGGCCACAATGGGCTGTGGAGTATCTGGGTGTGGAAAGTTTGGGTGAGGGGAGATGGGGGTGGGAAGGGCTGGGCTTACAGGGAGTGGGGGTGGGGAGGGGGAATGGGCATGGGTGCAAATAAGGGGTAGGTTGGCTGGAGAAAGGCCACTGGAGGCGGGAGAGGGAGAAGGAGGGGGGCCATGAGAAGGGTGAGAAGGAGAGGGGAGATAGAGGGCGAGGGAGGTATGGGGAGGCATCATAGGTGGTAACAGTCTGGGCAGCAGAGTGGGTAACCAGGCCTGTGGGTGTCACAAGAGTGAGTGCGCGATGTCCGGCGGCGACGGTGGCAATGGTCGGAGGTGGCTTTGTGGCATGGGCGTCGTCAGGGGGGTGGCTCCTCGCTGTCCTCGCACCGGCTTCACAACGGCCACAAAACGGCCAGCGCCCTTTTGTCGTCGCCCTATTTAGACATTAAATAGCTATGTAAAATAAGAACATGTATTAAAGTATATAAAGCAGTAACAGCAAGTGGAATTAATAGATATGAATATGAGAGAGGCAATTGAAACCATGGGATAGTTGATACTATGTATATATAACTAAGGAATAAAAAAGCTTAATTGTATGGCTCTGTTTTGAAACAAAAGTTTAGAGAGCCTGTTTAACCCACCCCCTTCGATGTTTTATACCTTGTTCAGGAGTTTTCTGTAGAGGTCTGAGCATTGCAGCAGCTAAGAATGAAGTGCCTAGAAATCTTTTCCCACTTTCTGTTCTAAAGAGAGAGGCACACGTCACAAAAGAGCAGGTTTATGTCACCACAGAACAACTAATCAAAAGAGTCTGTTATGAAGGAATGTTAATGGTCATGAGTCTGTGAACTATCTATCTGTCTAACAAGATAAATAGAGGGTATCTAAGGGGTCATGATCGCTGATGAACAGGAAATAAATTTTACACAAATACAAGCCATGGGATTTATTGATAGGAAATCTACACAAAGTTAGGAAAACAGATGTTTCTAAAGTGTATGGGAAAAATCTACAGGCCATCACCACTGCAGGGGGCTGGGATACAAATTGTGGTTGGTCCGTAATGTATTTTTCAGAAATGAGAGTTGTCTGTGGTAACATTTTCATTTACTGATATCTTATAAAGGTTAGAAAAAAGCACCAATTGTGGGAGACAAAGGGTACTTTCAGACATGATGCTAACCACCCTTTAACCACCCTTGGTGGTTAAAGGGTGGTTAGTGTCATGTCTGAAAGTACCCAAAGACATGTAGAATGCCAGAAGACAAACAAAAGGAATTTACCTAGGTAAAAAATAAGCAATACAAAAAACTCTACATGAAAAGAGCAAATGAAAGAAAGCCTCTTAGATATTTTTCCTAGAGGGGATACAGACAGAGGTGTCTGATTTTACAAGACTTCCTTTGAAGAAAAACAAACAAACCCAGAGATCTTTTCCAGGTATCTATTAATCGTAGTACAGGTTATTATTATTAAGAACAAAGTGTTATGATTTTTAAAGGACTCTTTAACTTTTAAGGAATAAAGATGGGATGTTCCTCTTTTATTTTAAAAAAGTAATGTTTCCAGGACTAGGGAATTTCTCACACAGAGCCTGTGGAATTCTAAGACCCTAGCTGGAAAAATATTTTTGATGACAAATGACACATTTTGTTGACCAATTTAATGGTCATGAGCCTGTGATCGATTGATTGATTGATTGATCCATCCATCCATCCATCCATCCATCCCTTCCTCCCTCCCTCCCTCCCTCCCTCCCATCTAATCTAATCGATAGAGGGTCATGACCGCTGATAAACAGGAAATAAATTGTGCAGAAATACAAGCTGTAGGAAATGGTTAACTGATAGGAAATCTACACAAAGTTAGGAAAACAGATGTTTGTAAAATGTATGGGAAAATCATTCATCTACAACTGGTAAGTAAAAACAGATTACTCAAAAATTAGAATACTTGTGACGTGATTGTATGAAAAACCTTTGTTTTTGCAAGATGGTTCTCTCTTTATAGGGTTTTGATTTATAGACATATATATAGGCGAGGCTAAATAGCCCCCATGGGAACAGTCTTCTGCTATAGAGGCGTGATATCTCCAAGATGTCTTTTTTCAATGAGGTAAGAGAGGCTTTTTATGTTGCAGGGTTGGGAGTGTGGGTTGAGAGTTGGGTTTGTGTGAATCTAGCAATAGGGATGGCTTTTGTATGTAGGATTAAGACTTTTAAGTGTGCCAGTATGGAGTTATAAATTATAATATAGATTTGGCATATGCATGGGGTAGAAAATGAGGGCATTTATGATTTTTATTAATTAACAGGAAGATGATATACAAATTGTGGGAGCTGTTGAAGTTGTGGAAGCCCTGGAATCTTCGCAGAATTTAAGGGGCAGAATAAATACCTATGGTAAGGCTTGTATTATTTTACACGTATAGGACAAAAAATGAAATATTAAATGATATTTTGTAGCAGAATATATGGGTGCTGCGTGTTTGTCAGCGTTTATGAAACGATATTTATATTAATGTAATAGTTGGTTAATGCTGAAGACAATAATTTTGTTTTTGCAATAATGGGAGTGGGGGGTTAAAGGCTTTATTAAAGATTTTGACATCACACTACTTTCTACTTCCTTAACACACTGACAGTATAGGAAAATTTTCTATCTCGACATCCGAAGTGGGTTCCGGGCCATGACGGTTTCCCTGCCCCCCCCAAGCCATGGGGCCAAAATTTGTTCGCTCTCCAAATGGGGAATGGAATGCGCCCTTACACTTCCCCTCCCCTTCCTTAACACACTTACACTATCGGGAATATTTTATGTCTCGACATCCGAAGAAGGTTCAGGGCCATGACCCCAGGGTCAGTTATCCTGCCCTCCTTGCCAAGGGGCAAAACTTTGGACGTTCTCCAAATGGGAAAGGAATACATCGTGACACTTCTGTCCTTCCTTAACACACTGACACTATCGGGAAGATTTTCTGTCTTGACATCTGAAGTGGGTTCATGGCCATGACCCAGGGGTCATGGTTTTCCTGCCCACCCCCCTTGCCATGGGGTGAAAATTTGGTAGCTCTCCAAATGGGGAACGGAATGTACCATGACATTTCTTTGTCCTTCCTTAACACATTAACACTATTGGGAAGATTTTCTATCTCAACATCTGAAGTGGGTTCCGGACCATGATCCCAGGGTCACGGTTTTCCCATCCCCCCTTGCCATGGGGCAAAAATTTGGTTGCTCTCCAAGTGGGGAATGGAATACGCAGTCACACTTCTTTGTCCTTTTCGTAGCACACTGACACTTTTGGGAAGATTTTTTTTGTTGACATCTGAAGTGGGTTTGGGGCCATGACCCCAGGGTCACGGTTTCCCTGCCCCCCCAAGCCATGGGGCCAAAATTTGGTCACTCTCCAAATGGGAAATGGAATGCACTGTCACACATCTTTGTCCATCTTTAACACATTTACTTTGTCGGGAAGATTTTCTGTATCGACATCCAACGTGGGTTGCGGGCCATGACCTCAGGGTCACGCTTTTCCTGCCCCCCCTTGCCATAGGGCAAAAATTTGGTCGCTCTCCAAATGGAGAACTGAACACGCCATCACACTTCTTTGTCCTTCCTTCACACACTGACACTTCTGGAAAGATATTTTTTGTCAACATCTGAAGTGGGTTCTGGGCCATGACCATGATCATGGTTTTTCTGCCCCCCCCCTTACCATGGGTCACTCTCCAAATGGGGAATGGAATGCATCATCACACTACTTCTCATTCCTTAACACACTCACACAATAGGGAAGATATTCTGTGTCGACATCCAAAGTGGGTTCGGGCCATTACTATGGGGTAATGGTTTCCTGCCCTCCCTTGCCATGGGGCTAAAATTTGGTCGCTCTCCAAGTGGGGACTAGAATGCACCGTCACACTTCTTTGTCCTTCCTTAACACACTAACACAATTGGGAGGATATTTTATCTCGACATCCAAAGAGAGTTCCAAGCCATGACCCCAGGATCATGGTTTTCCTGTCCCCCCTTGGCATGGGCCCCAATTTTGTTCGGTCTCCAAATAGGGAACGGAATGCTCCATCACACTTCTTTCTCCTTTCTTAACACACTAACACTATCGGGAAGATTTTTTTATCTTGACATCCAAAGTGAGTTCTAGGCCAGGGTCCCAGTGCCACGGTTTTCCTGCCCCCATGCCATTGGAAAAAAATTGATCGCTCTCCAAATGTGGAACAGAATGCTCACCACACTTCTTTCTCCTTCCTTAACACACTAACATTATCGGGAAGATTTTCTGTCTCGACATCCAAAGTAGGTTCTGGGCCATAACCCCAGGGTCACGGTGTTCCTGTCCCTTCCTTTCCATGGGGCCAAAATTTGGTTCCTCTCCAAGTGGGGAACAGAATGCGCCGTGACACTTCTTTATCCTTCCTTAACACACTAACATTATTGGGAAGATTTTCTGTCTTGACACCAGAAGTGGGTTCTTGGCTATTACTAAGGGGTCATGATTTTTCTGACCCCCCTTGCCATGGGGCAAAAATTTGGTTGCTCTCCAAATGGGGAAAGGGATGCGCCATGACACTTC
Organism: Sphenodon punctatus; assembly: GCA_003113815.1. Lineage (NCBI taxonomy): Eukaryota > Metazoa > Chordata > Lepidosauria > Sphenodontia > Sphenodontidae > Sphenodon > Sphenodon punctatus. The sequence goes on from QEPC01001788.1 coordinate 1,228,139, forward strand.
TTTGTCCTTCCTTAACACATTATCACTATCGGGAAGATTTTCTATGTCGACATCCAAAGTGGGTTCTGGGTCATGACCCCGGGATCACAGTTTTTCTGCCCCCCCCCTTGCCATGTGTCAAACATTTAGTCGCTCTCCAAGTGGGGAATGGAATGTGACGTCACACTTCTTTGTCCTTCCTCAACACACTAACACCATAGGGAAGATATTTTATCTCAACATCTGAAGTGACTTCCAGGCCACAACTCCAGGGTCATGGTTTTCCTGCCCACCCTTGGTATGAGGCGAAATCTGGTCACACTTCTTTCTCCTTCCTTAACATGCTGACACTATCGGGAAGATTTTTTTGTTGACATCCAAAGTGGGTTCCGGGCCATGACCCCTGTGTCATGGTTCTCCCTGCTCCCCTTGCCATGGGGCAAAATTTTTGTCACTGTCAAAGTGGGGAACAGAATGCGCCATGACACTTCTTTGTCCTTCCTTAACACGTTAACACTATCAGGAAGACTTTTTATCTCGACATCCGAAGTGGGCTCCAGGCCATGATCGGACATGGTTTTCCAGTCCCCCCTTGCCAAGGGGCCAAAATGTGGTTGCTCTCCAAATGGGGAACAGAATACGCCATGACACTTCTTTGTCCTTCCTTAACACACTATCGGGAAATTTTCTTTTTCGACATCCAAAATAGGTGCTGGGCCATGACCTCTGGGTCACAGTTTTCCTGCTCCCCCAAGCCATGGGGAGAAAATTTGGTCGCTCTCCAAATGGGAAACTGAATGCACCATGACACTTCTTTCTCCTTTCTTAACACACTGACACTATCAGGTAGATTTTTTTTTGTCAACATCCAAAGTGGGTTATGGGCCATAACCCCGGGGGCATGGTTTTTCTGCCCCTCTTCCCATGGGATGAAAAATTGGTCACTCTCCAAATGGGGAACGGAATGCAGCATGAAACTTCTTTGTCCTGCCTTAACACACTGACATTATTGGGAAGATTTTTTTATCTCGACATCTGAAATGGGTGGGTCACAGTTTTCCTGCCTAGCCTTACCAAGGGGCCAAAATTTGTCGCTCTCCAAATAGGGAACGGAATGCGCCATCACACTTCTTTGTCCATCCTTAATACAAAAACACTATTGGAAAGATTTTCTGTCTCAACATCTGAAGTGAGTTCGGAGTCATGGTTTTCCTGCCTCCCCTTGCTATGGGCCCAAAATTTGGTTGGGAACTGAATGCTCTGTCATACTTCTTTCTCCTTCCTTAACACACTAACACTATTGAGATTTTCTGTATCTACATCCAAAATCATGGCCATTACCATGGGGGCATGGTTGCGTTGTGCCTCTGTTTCCTCAAAAGGAAAATACGCTTAGTGGTCCAGCCAGATGTTATCTTGAACTGGATATAAGGCAGCTCTTTTCCAGGTTGTGGAAACGTAGTTTACACTGTGTTAAAAGCCAACCAGCTCAGCAAAGTATTGTAAAGATAATATTATTTATAAATGAGATCATGAGACAAAGAATGTTATAAATATAAAACATAGTTTACTTAAATTCAAATTAAAAGTACCAATATGTTACAAAAGAGAATCAAAGTCAATTACAAGTACATGATCTCAACAAACATTTCTGTTTAAAGAAACAGCCCTAAAAGCTAACATATGCTTAATTCATTGGCTCAAGTGCATCAAAAAATATACTTTCATATTACCCAGTTCTGTGCCCAGTTCTGCCATCAAGGTGAGAAAAGATTCTCATGTCAATTTAGAATCTTTCTGTCCAAGCAAAGAACTGCTCTGAGTCTTATAGTAAGTTGCTTGCTTGAGGAGCCCAGTCAGATGACATCAGTTACAGAGGAGACTGACCACAGTTTGTCAGGTTTTCTTCAAAATTAGCTGCTGACCAATTAGTTAAATCCAACTGCTAGCTAATTTAAAGCTAAAACTTCACTTCAAGGGGAGGTACCCTTTGAAGCTAGTTGAAAGGATATACTTGTGTCATGGAGTCATTAATCACTGAGACACAAACTGATAAACCCCAGTCCTAAAACAAGTCAGAAGGACATTCTAACAAATTAAATCTCTCTCCCTAAGAGGTCATTATACAAACAGTTTAATAAAAGGTCACCATACAAAGGCTAATTCTAATTTTCAATACATTGAAACACAGATGGCCAAAAATATATGCTTATTATATGAGATACATGACACCCTCTCTTTGGCGAGAATGTGTTTTAAAATGTATGCAAAACAATAAAAAAGATTAACAATAAAATTAAAGTCCTTCAAATCATCAGGAAAACATCAATGAGGACAGAAAGGCACCGAATCCTCTTCACAAGTGACCATGGAAGGAACATCAATCTTCCTCGGGGGGCTGACACTTTATGCTGTCGCATCCCATGGAGGAATCTAAAAATCTTGATAACTATGATTAATAATATAATTAACAATAAAACAAGCAGGTTGGGTTTAAAGTTGGTAAGGAATTGTAAACCTGTCCCTAAAATTGAAGCACCCAAAGAAGTAAGAGTGTGAAGAACAAGGGAATTAGCCATGTTAGTTAAAGAAGGCCAGGCTGAAGAAACAGCTGAAGCCAATCTAGTGAGCCACTGAGGAAAGTCGCCTTCATGTAAATCAATCCTTAATAATAATTGTTTACTTCCTGCAAGATATCTTCAGTTGCGTCATGTGTATTAAAAAGAGTAATTTCTGACCTTTGCAATTTAGCTATGATGCCAGTTAATAATGGAAACTGCAAAGAAAAGTGAGGCACAAAAAATGTAACCTGAGAATGAATTGATCCCAAATTAGGAGGTGGAAAAAGTTGTCTGCCATAACAAGTGATTGTGCAATTCACTGTTACTATAGTTGGTTACAAAGCTGGAATATTTCATTCAGATTTTCCAGCAAGGACTATATATGAACCATTTGTAAGGGAATCAATAAAAACAAATGAAATATTGCTAGATTGAATCCTAATAGGACAAGGACTGTTACTAGGCGGTATGTTTCCACAAGGGGAAGCATGTTTAATTTGTCTGCAAAACAAATATTCCAAATCTTGACATTTGTCAGTATGTAAGTATGTTATGTTTCCAAAAGCATCCATGGAGGCATATTCATATGGAAGTTTCATATAAGAATGAGCAATATTTATTCCGGTAGCTACTAAAAAACCCACATTCAAAATATTCCAATTAGTCCAATAAAACATACTAGGAATTTTCAAATGAATAAACAAATGAATATTCCATCGAGTAGTAGGAATATACCACATGTTTAGGGGGTCAGTAAGAACTGAATCTGGTAATAGTTTCATGTTAAAAATCAAAGCATGAGCTGTGTGCTGTAGGATTCACATGTTGTCATCACTTAAAGATAAGGATTGCTGAATCTCAGTAGTATTAATAAATAATAAATAACTTTATTTGCCTCAACCAAAGGTTATTGGCAGTTTGCTCACAAACAACAAATAACAAATATCATATTTGCAACATTGCAATACATATCATAAAACAAATATACACAGTATATAAACAACCTAAAAACAGGTCACTTGTGTTCCCCTGCTACATTTTATCCACTATGGGTGTTACTTAAGGAGATTCCTTCCCCAGTAAATAATCTTGTCTCCTCCTCCAAATTGCTTTCCCAAAGACTGCAACCTCCCGGGTTAAGTCCGTAGCCTTATAATCTAGACATAGGACCAGGGGGTCAGCATAAGAAGGCTTTACCAGTGCTTGATTCAAGATCTTTTGGATCGCTATCCTTTGGCCTGTATATTTGGGACACACAAAAAAAATGTGTTGTACTGTATCCGGAACTAGCAGTGAGCAAAACATGCATTTCCTATCCTGCCAAGGTATCCCCCTATAACGGCCCCGAAGTACAGCTGAGGGGAACATCCCAAAACGAAGGCAGGTAAATGCTCTTCTCACCGCAAATTCCTCCCACAGACCCAGGTAACTCCCTTCACTCAATGGAGAAGCTGGGATCTTATAGATCGGGTTCACCCTCTGCGAGTGTATCAGATCAGCCTCAATTTGTATCTGCTGATCTCTCAATCTGCATTTAACCAAGCTCATAGCCTGCTTGGCACCCAGGGATAACAGCGCTATCAGCAGGAGTCCCAGCTTCCCCATAACCGCTTCCATACTTTCCAACCATGGGGACAATAGCCCCTCATGCCGCGCCCTCTCTAACAGGGAGGCCCCTCCAACCGGAAATGAGTTTATCTTTATCCAAAAGCAAACCAACGACTGGACTGCCAGGACCCTCAGTGCCACCAGACCAGTCTCGAGTCTTAGAAAGACCTGAGGGGTACCCCTTGGGACCCCCAAAACCGCCCTCAGAAACCTATTTTGGATTGGCTCTAAGTTCTCCAAAACCCCCAAACCCCATACCGGGAAGGCATAGAGTAACTGGGCTATCACCTTCGCCTGAAATAAGCGAATAACCGGTACCATCAGCTGGCCGCCTTTGCCAAAGAAAAAGACACGTAGAGCATTTCCGCCCTGGTCCGCCCTGATCTTTACCATTCGCCAGTGATCTTGCCAACAGGGTGAATTGGAGAAGAGCACCCCCAGGTATTGGAATTTGTCTACCTGTAATATCCGGTGCTCCCCAATTCTCCATACATGCTTAGCTCTATGTTTCCTTTGGCCAACAATCAGGACTTTGGTCTTCCCATAATTAATTTCCAGCCCCTCTTGCTGACAAAACTCCCCCATCCGCTGCATCGCCCAGCGAAGCCCAACCGGGGAACACGAGATCAAAGTTGTGTCGTCGGCATAGAGCATGCTCCCTACCTCGTGGGAGCCAACTCGGGGGGGATGAGTATCAGCTTCTGCCATAAACTTGGGAAGATCGTTCAAGAAGATGTTAAACAAGCTCGGGGCCATAAGGCACCCCTGTCTCACCCCCCTATCCACTCCCACTTTCTGGGACAAAGCCCCCTCCCTGTTGAGCTTCACCTGTAGTGTATTGTTCTCGTGCAGTCGGATGATCAATGCCAAGAGCCGTGGTTCCATCTGCAGATCTCTCAGCTTCCCCCATAGACGTGCTCGACAAATCAAGTTGAACGCCATCTTTAAATCTATAAAACATAGATAGGCCTTCCGGCTCTGACCGATCACTTTCTTCACTAAGTGGGCCAAGACGATGGCATGGTCCACCGTGCAGTGACCTTTCTGAAAGCCGGCCTGCTTGGGCACTATAATCTTCCTCTCCTCTAGCCAGTCCTGGAGTCTGAATAGCAAGAGCCTCACATATAACTTACTAATTACACTCAGAAGGGTGATTGGTCGGTAATTTCCCGGTGCCCCTGGGTCACCTTTCTTAAATATAGGGATCACTATACCATTAATCCAACCCATAGGTATTCTCCCTGATGCGTTAATATAGGATTAAAATTGGGGCCAATACTCTAGCCCACCACTCAGGGGCCTGCCTTAAACATTCCACCGTAACAAGGTCCGTCCCAGGCGCCTTCCCGCACCTGGACTGGGCAATCAGCTCCAGCACCTCCTCCTCCTGCACTGGCGGCCAATGTGGGAAGGTGTCAAAATCCCCTACCATGGGGGGCCGGCCCACTGACTGGGGGAGCGTATAGATATCATATCACTATAAAATTCCATCCAAACCTCTGGCGATATCTCAACCGAGGGCATCACATCCCCTCCCCATTTCAGTTGTTTAATACAGCCCCAGAACTGTGCAGAGTCCCCGTCCCTAACCGCCCTTTCTAACTGGGCCCACTGTCTATGAAGAAAGAGTAGGCGTTTAGAGGCCAACAATTTCCGATAACTTTGCCTAGTTGTTAGAAAGGACAATCTATTTGCTCCAGAGGGGCAACATTTCAACAGTGATGCCAGCTGCCTGAGATGAACCCGTGCCTTCCAGCACTCTTTATCAAACCAGCTTGCCTCCCGACCCTCCAGAAGGGGGGGGGGGATAACACCCCTGGAAGGAACAGGGGCTCAAGACTGGTCATGACTGCCACAAGGCCTTCCAACCTGTCCATCTCCCCTGATTTTATGGCTACACATAATTGTTCCAGAGCTGGGGACGCCACCAGTGCCTGAAAACGAAGTGCCACCGCCGGAGACCAGCGAGTCCGGTGGTAAACTGCCTGAGATAAATGGCTATTACCCAGGCCCACAACGCTAGCCTTCATTTTAATGCTCCTTGGGTCCTCCCAGGTTAATTGCAACAGAAAATGGGCTGAGTATGTAACCGGCAGAACCACCAAGTTTTTAACCCTTGAGAATGAAAAAAAGGGTGTCAGAAAAAAATCAATCACCCTTGTAAAGAGTGGAAAGTGAAACAGCCAACCCGATCACCCTTCACTCTCCCATTCAGAATCACCAGCCCCTGATCTTACACGAACTCCTTCATAAGTCTGGCATTAAGGTTTGTCGTCCGATCTTGTGTGTTACGCCGAGGGATGCCCCAAAAGGGAGAGGGTCCCTCATACCCCTGCCAGTTCCCCACCCTGGCATTAAGATCTCCGCCAATGATGAGGGAAGCTACGGGGAATAACAGCTGTCCATTCTCCACCCTACAGGAGATTTCCTTCCAAATGTCCTCCTCGAAAAAACCAGAGGCTGACGGGGGGATATAAATATTACCTATCAGGAGTTCCGTTTGCGAAGGGAGCTTACAGAGATATAGAGCAAAGTATGACTTATAACTATTTATTAGGGTTACTGATATATTAAAAATATTATGACTGAGCAAGACTAATCCCCCACTCGGGCGCCCACTGGCGCTAGATGGAGAGGCCCTCATTAAAACAACGGAAAATCCTGACATCTTTATTTCATCCAGCATCCACGTCTCCTGGATCAAACAGATATCCCACCGCCTCAACCTAGAAAAGAAACCTGCTTCTTGACAACGAGCCTTCCACCCAGAGATATTCCAGGAGGCTAACAGGATGGAAAGCAATCGTAGTTGTCATAAAGGCCTATCCACCCTATGGGAATCTACGTCTCTTTCCCTCCTGCCAAGAGGACCCAAGATTCTCTCTTGGGCCCCCTCACAGGTGGTCCAGACAACTGGGGCCAGGGGAGCCGAATTATCTGGTAAGGACTTTGGAAAACCTGGTCCTAAGTTGACCTCCGCCTGGGCCTCAGGCTGGCCCACCTCCTGGGACAAAACCAGATGGGAGTCTTTACAAGCCCCCTCCGTCTCTTTGGCTGATATTTGTGCCTCTCCCCCTAGGTCGCATGGTGACCTTGTCGTGTCTGTCCTTACCGAAAAAGGGGACTGGATCACCTCTACAGCTGAAAAATCTAATGACCTCATCCTTGTATATCCGAGTTCGGGAGTAAGATCCCTCTCTCGACCATGCAACAAGAGGGCGGACCTTCCTGGTAACTTCTCCTTGGCTCTAAGTAGATTTAACTGGGAGCACAAGGAGTCCAGTCTGGCTAGCAACTGCAGTTCAGCTGGGTCATTAGCCCTACCCACTCTATGCCGGTGAATAATAGAGTGTGTTGACTGCTGTACCAAAGAACCTGGGCCTGGAGAGAACCCCAGGCCCACTTCCATGCTTCGTGGACTTACTTCCCTCTGCCGGGGTGTCGAAGCCACTAAGACCGGCTCTAAGATCTCATTACTGGGAGGAGGAGGTGAGACAGACCGAGGTCCGGTCTGAATGGTTAGTCGGTTCCTCAGGTCTAGGTTAATTTTGACCAGGCCCTTTTGCTCGCCTAACAACGGCTCTTGCTTATGCGGAGTCAAAACATCCCCCCCCGTTAGATTGAAAAGCCCTGGATAAGTATACTGACCTCTCCTCCAAGGATTCTTTAGCTGACCAGATGCATTCAGTAACATCCAAGGATACAAATTCTACATTAATTACTTGTTTATCTCTGGTGGAGAATAGATGATTAACCGACTTAATATCACGTCTTATAATGGGAAAGAATCTTTGTACTGGGTTATTTAATAGGAGTCTGAGGTGCTCGGCTACTTCCATGGACAAACTCCAAACCGGGGGGCTCCTACCCTCTAAAGGGAGTATCGTGAAAACTAAGTTTAGCGGTAGTAGCTTATACAGGTCCGCCTGCCCTGAGAGCAATAGCGTTCGGGGATCTAATGTAGCTGGATCTCTGGGAGCAGTATCCTGTGGAGCTTGGGGTACAATGCCCAACCCTTTGCTCTGCCCCAGTGTTCTAGCAGATTCCACTTGCCTACCGGCCAGGAAAGGGGCCCGTGACGGAGGAGCTCTTACAGCCCTACCACCCCCCGAACCAGGAGGGTCTGACTTTAGCCCCCTGTCCCCCATTTTCGGAAAAAGAATATAGTCTAATTTGTCATGAATTTGACGCACTTGTGTGCACATAAAACGGACAGAGTCCGCTGTCAGTGCCACATGGTTGGTAAGGAATTGCGTTAATGACACATCAATTTGGGGGGCTCCCTGTCCACCTGGGGATTGAGAATAATCCCGTTGGTAAGGGCCCCTCAGAGTGGAATGCCTTGAGCCAGTAGGAAGATCGCTTTGCAAACCTTCAAATGCTAATTGCCCATGTACTGCCTTGGAGGGTGTGTCTACCGCCACCTCGGCATAGGTCTGCGTCTTCTGATGAGGTGCTTTGGAAAAGAATTGGTCCAAACGCCGCTGCTTCAGCAAATTATGGGCCAGGGGAGGGCTTGCTGAGCACTCTGATCGAATCCTCTTAGCCGCCGACATAACTACTGGCCAGCCACCCTCCTGTCACTCCAGAGACCAAAATACCTTCCCAAAGGAAGATGGGCCCAAAAAAGAATACTGGAGAAGTTCTCCCTCACACCCTTGGGATAGCCCTTCTAAAAACAAAATTTCCACATCAAGCAACAATTAAAGAGAAAACATAAAATCCAAAAGAGCCTGCTTATCACGTATCAACTCAACAATATTCCGGAAACCAGTTGACAGTGCCTGGGCTCCAGCTCCAGGGAGCGCCGAAGGGAGCGCAAAAGGGCTCATCCCCCCCCAGGTGCCAGCTCCGCCCCTGGCTCCACCCGCACAGCTGAGTGGTGAGTAAACAGTCCCGCGGCCCCAAGGGGGGGGAAACAAGGAACTGTGGCTCTGCTCCTCAGGATGCTGCAGGCTGCCGCTGCCAGAGACTCACTGCCGTTTTTTAAATCCCCCAGGTGTCAGCTCTGCCCCTGGCTCCACCTGCACAGCTGAGTGGTGAGTAAACAGTCCCGCGGCCCTAAGGGGGGGGGGAAACAAGGAACTGTGGCTCTGCTCCTCGGGATGCTGCAGGCTGCCGCCGCCGGAGACTCACTGCCAGTTTTTAAATCCCCCAGGTGTCAGCTCCGCCCCTGGCTCCACCCGCACAGCTGAGTGGTGAGTAAACAGTCCCGTGGCCCCAAGGGGGGAGGGGGAAACAAGGAACTGTGGCTCTGCTCCTCGGGATGCTGCAGGCTGCCGCCGTCAGAGACTCACTGCCAGTTTTTAAATCCCCCAGGTGTCAGCTCCGCCCCTGGCTCCACCCGCACAGCTGAGTGGTGAGTAAACAGTCCCGCGGCCCCAAGGGGGGAG
>QEPC01001788.1:1238585-1249284 GCA_003113815.1 Sphenodon punctatus
CGCAGCCTGGGAGGGGGAGGGAATTAAATTTCATTGGTTTCAATGGGGACACAGCGCCCCATTGAAACCAATGAAATAAAACCGGTACCGGTTACCGGATTTAATCCGGGAATCTGGTTTTCGTAGAACCGGTAACCGGTAAATCCGGTAACCGGTAATGGGCCCGGGGTCCCACCACTAGTATTAACAATAGTCCAGGGAACTATTGCTTAAAGAAAAAATAATGTTTTGCAACTGAGCGACAATAATTTCCATAATCAATTCATCAGACAAAACCACCAAATCATATTTGACTATTAAGGCCACTTGAGTTAAAGTATCCTTGATCAAATAAATTCCATTTCTTAAATTCCTATTATTGGCATCCTGTAATCTAGAAATCTTTTCCATAGTGTTTGCGAGCAAGAAATTGGTTTTTCTAAATATTTGTGCATTATTTAAAGATTCTACTTGTAAAATTTTCCTAGATTTATAAGTGGAAGAGGGGAAATGCTCTGAAACAACAGCAGGTGTTGCTAAAACATGAATATCATTAAGAGTTTTATTTGTGCCCCATATCACTCTTTTGGGGTTCATCTGTAATAAAGAAGCATTAATACAGGAATGTGTACAGCGATAATCATTTTACTGAGGTACCATGATAAAATCTTCTAATGCTTGAAGCACTGAAAATAAAGAATGTTTTTCAGATAAGTTTTTACATTTTTGATACAGCGAATAAATGGCATAATTATCAGCAAAAAATGGAGTAGTGTTGAGAAATAATGGACCTTCTACCAAGTTAAACCAATGCTTATTTCCCAAACTCGCCCTCTCTTTGGCTGTATAATTACCCATGAGATTTTCAGTAACATTAACACTACACGGGCCACAATTCCATGAATGTAAACCCTTAACAGCAAGAGCTTTATCATTACCGCATTCAGGAGGCTGTTGTTGAGCATTAACAAAAGTACTTTTACAAGATACAATACTCTCAGATCTATTGAGAAAAATAGGAAACCTAGGGATATCACAAAACGAAGTCCCAGTAACACCAATAAACATCTCATTAGCAAAATTGTCATGCCATTGGGAGGCTAAACACTTAGCTTTGACCTGCCCAGTAGCAGAATTTGCAAGACAAGAAGTCAAAATGGACTTTAATTCTAAAGAACCATCCATGGATAAAGTTGATTCATCCCACCAAGAGGTATTACATAAAAAAGATGTGCAAACAATTGCTCCAGTATAGGGAAACTGGCCACCTGGAACTCTGTATTCACGATCTTTGAATCTACAGTATTGGATGCAGACCCACCACCCAATTGTTTTTCTTGAATGCGTAGCACAATGGGTTAGACACCGCCAGAATTTTAAAGCAGATGAACATTTTTACAGGCTTTAATTTGTTCATTTCGAATGGGTTGCATCCTTTAATGATGCAATTCAGGCTGTTCATGATGCAATTCAAAATTTGCTGGATGAAATTAACCCCATAATTGGCTCAGAGGACTTTGTTCAGTTGAGTCTGGATAGCGAGGAGTTAAATAACCCCTTTTATACTCATAGAAAGCCTTTTGAAAATTTAAATGCTGCTGATTTCTTAAACAATATCAGCAAACGTTTACAGAGTAACTGTGAAATAATGGGGACTGATACCCTAAGGCTCGTCATGACTATTATTAGGAATGAGGTGATGGGTGTGTGTGTCAAGACCATTACATTCAATTGTGTACAGTAAAGTTGTTGAAACAGAAAGGCAGCATTTAATTGTTTAAAATAACCAGGGAAATAATTTGTGCTTTGCAGGGAGTGTACTTGCTCTCTTATCTGAAAAAAAGTTTACAGACAGACAGTTGCTTGAGGGGGGCAAAAGACTCCATAGAGAATTGGGGTTTTCAGAACAAAAAATGATTAGTCTCACAGATGTGTGTGCCTTTGAAGATTGTTTCGGGGTCACTATCATCATCATGTTACATAATAGAGGCGATTGGGATTTTTTCCCCACCGGTGGCAAACAAAGGAGTAAAACAATGTTTATTCTGTTGCATGAGAAACATTACATGGGGATCAAAAATATTAAATCCTTTATAGGTGAGCCCTTTTTTTGTCAATTCTGCTTTGCAAGTTATAGCCATAAATCTAAGCACAGCTGTAAAAATCAATGTTGTACTTGTGATAGGCCAGATTGTGTGGAAACAAAGGGGGTAAAGATCAGATGTCCCTCCTGCAGACTGTTTTGAAGGTCCAAAACGTGTCTAGCAAGACACAAACATTTAGTGACCCATGGTAAAACTGATTGTGAAGATAAAGCCCTCTGTAATATGTGTGGTTTCTATGATGAAAAACATCATACATGTCAAACCAAAAAGTGTCCACAATGTCACGAAAGTGATGTTGATATAAATAATCATGAGTGTTAAATGCAGGGAATTTTTAAGCCAGAAGTCGGCAAGTCCTGTTTTCTATGACTTTGAATGCATGCAAGACACAGGGGAACATGTCCTAAATTACATATTTGCGAGGCATATAAATAACAAAGACCACTGGGAATTTGTAGGTGAAAATTTTGTGAAAAGATTTATTTGAAAATTTGTAGACAAAAAATCTGTAGGATTTTCATTTGTAGTGCACAAAGCGAAGGCCTATGATGCGTACTTTATCCTCTGCAAAATAATTAAAGAAAAAATACAAGTCAATTGGATAAAGCATTGGTGGGGGGAGGCTTTTATGTGTGACTGTCAAGCCCCTTAAAATCCATTTCATAGATTATTTGAATTTTTTACCCATGAAACTCAGTAAGATGCCTATGGCTATGAGGTTTGAAGAGGTGAAGCGGTATTTTCCTTATTTTTAAAATACCGCTGAGAATCAGAAATATGTTGAATCTATGCCGGTGGTAAAATACTTTGGAGTGGAACACATGATGCCTGGGGAAAAAGATGAATTTCTGAAATGGTATCAAGCTAATTGTCAGAAGAAATTTGATTTTCAGAAAGAATTGTGTTACTATTGCCAGATGGATGTGGAAATTTTGTGAAAAGCTTGCTGCTGCTTTACAAATGAAATCCTGAAAATGACACAGAGGGAGGTGATTATGAATCCTGGCAAGAATAATGAGAGGGTGGAGGAGAGATGAATCGATCCCTTTTAGTGCATTACTTTAGTATCTGTCTGCATGGCTATGTACAGATTTATTTTTTTTAAGCCTAACACAATCACCCTCCTGCCTTTACACAACTACCACACAGAGCAAAAGAGGTATTCTACTGCTTCCATTCAGTGGCTAATGTACACAGAGTACAAAGGGAACATTCACATCAGACACACATTAAAAGGGGGTGAACTGAAACTCGGGTCTTATTTTTTGAATGGGTATGCGGTTATTTCTGGGAAGCCTACCACTTTTTGAATATGAGGGGTGTTTCCATGGATGTAGTAATTGCTACTGCAAAAATTATTTCAGCACATTGATGAATGCAGCGTATGGGACCTTGTACAACAGAACTATGATTAAGTTTGAATTTCTCAGAAGTCAGGGGTTTGAGGTAAGAACGATATGGGAACATGAGTGGAGAAACACGCTGGCCAATGATGGGGATCTGAAAGAGTTTTTGAGGATTAAAAACCTGCCACAGCCTTTAATTCCTGTATGGGGGTAGAACCAATGCTATATGCATTGGTTCTACCTGTATTACAAGGCACAGCAGGGGAAGCAAATCCATTACTATGGTTTTACGAGCCTGTACCTGTATGTTAACAAGACTAAAATGTACCGTATTGGACACCCCACTTTTATGTATAAGAATTTTGGGGATCTCTAACTACTTTAGTCTGGCCAAAGTTAAAGTGTACCCCCCCTGAGAGGTCTTTACTTTCCGGTTCTATAGTGCAGGGTAGATGGAAAACTATTGTTTCCCTTGTGCGCCAGTTGCGCAGGTATGCATCAAAAGAGCCCCTGTACACACACCCAAGAGGAGTGGGCATTAACTGGGACATGGTGTACCACTGAATTGGTGGAGGCCTTGAACAAAGGGTACAAGATCGCAGAGATTTATGAAATTTGGCACTTCAGCCATAGTACTGACAATGTCTCCAGAGTACATTAAGACACATCTCAGACAGAAACAGGAAGTGTCAGGGTATTCAAGCTGGTGTACTGATGATTTAAATAAATAGCAGTACGTGAAAGAGTACTATGAAAAAGAGGGTGTTAGTTTCCGACCCCACAAAATTAAAGTGAAGTTCGCTAAGAGACAAATTGCGAAGTTCTGTTAAACTCCCTGTTGGGTAAATTTGGCCAAAGACCAAACAAAACAAATAACAGCACAGTGATGAACCCTGATGAACTTTCAAAGTATGTGTTTATTTTGTATTTTGAGGTTTCAGCATGTGAGTTTATCGATGCTGACACCGTCTCTGTAAGCTGGAAATATGCTAAAGAACACTGCACAGCTAGCACGAATATTAACATGGTCATTGCATGTTTTACCACGGCTCATGCCAGGTTAGAGCTGTACAAACTGATGGACCATTTACAGGAGATATGTTTGTACCATGAAACAGATTCTGTGATCTTTGTCAGCAATGAGGGGGATGGAACCCTCCCTGGGGTGGATGACTTAGAAGAGCTAGCCAGCGAGATCCCTACGAATGAACATATAGTAGAGTTTGTCTCCGCAGGGCCTAAGACATATGGATGCAAGCTCTTGGGTAGGAAGACACTGTATGAAGGTAAAAGGGATCACTCTTAATTCTGGAAACAGTGAAAAAATTAATTTTGAGAGTTTAAAAGACGTCATGTGGGACTACTGTTCAAATCCAGAATCAGAGGCCACTGGCTCTATAATGGTAGCAGCCTGGAATAGTGAGAGTGAAAAAACACTGGGTCATAGAAACGAGACCCTGAAAAAACCTTAGAGAGTCATATACGACAAAAGAAATCTCAGGGAAGATTTTAATACATTGCCGTTCGGATATTGAGTAAGATTCAAGGCTATACGCAGTTTGTGCATCCTTTCTCATGTATGTTTTGTGGACCTTCTAATTCAGGGAAATGGTATTTTATTAAGAAATTGTTAAAAAATAGTAATAGATTGTTATCACGTGTGCCTGAAAATATTGTGTGGTGTTATTCGTGCTGGCAACCTTTGTATAAAGAACTGTTACAGAAACTTCCTTATATTAAATTTATAGAGGGATTACCTCAAACCTTTAATGATGATTGTTTATTTCCTTGTTATAAATTTAATTGTTGTGGATGACCTGATGGACTCTGATTGTGACAGCAGCAAAATAGAAAAATACACTCAATACACGCACCACAAAAATGTATGTATTATGTCTATAGTTCAAAATATGTTTTGTCAGGGTAAAAAAGCCATACAATTATTCTAAATAGTAAATACCTAATTTTATTTAAAAGTCCAAGAGACAGACTACAGATAGCTACTTTAGCCCATCAGGTGTGCCCAGGCAAGGCCCAGTTTTTTCTAGAAGAATTTGAGGATGCAACCAAAATTCCCTATGGTTACTTGCTGGTGGATTTAAATGCTTCAACCCCAGAAGCCTACAGGCTGAGAACAGGGATCTTCCCTCCAGATTGGCCTATGTTTTAAAATAGAGGTGCTTAACATGCCCTGACATTTAGTGGAAGACCGTTCTTGCTGACAATCATGTACATCAGACTGCAGAGAAATTGGGGTCTTTTAAAAAGTCTCGCTAAAGTGGCTCTGTAGCAACGAAAGACCATTTTGTGTACAGCTTCAGATGACCCCATAGCCGCTATCTCAGAGATTGCCCTCAACACTTTAAAAGGAAATGTCCCACTGAACCCCCGAAAATTATCGGTGCTTAAAAAAAGGTGTGCGCTGATTAAGAAGCTGAAAAAGATGGAGTATGCTAAGCGTATCTAGTTCAAAGCCATCAGATGAATCAACTGAGGGGTAATGAAGAAAGCACCATAATGGTGAACACCTGGCGGCTGGACTCTGAAATGAAAGACATTCTCCAAAGGACAGATTTAACCGATTATGAAAAAGCTAAACTTTATGAAGGTGTGCTGCAGAGAGATCTGTTTTTCAAACAAGGCAAAGCAGACGGGTAAACTGAACCGCTATTTCCGAGAACCAGAACCCGAGCAACACCCACCGCCCCCTGAAACACAGCCCCATCATTCAGGATGTCTTGACCATGGTGGACCCCCGCTTTAAGGAAAATGCTGAACTTTTGATCCATAAATTGAAGCAGCACAAAGAGCTGGCTTCATGGGATGATAGCGGGACCTTTGTGTATCGGGGGCAGATCATGCTGGGATCTAATATTCTGGATCTAATCTAAAGGGCAACGCAGACTCACAATCCTAATATGCTTTATGAAAGCTCTGGTAGAATTGAATGTTCCTACATCCATGGTGGGGCATGCGACTCACAGAGAGCTTTTAGAAAATCTCAAAGCTAAAAAGGGGGTTGAAATAAATGAAGCAGGAGCTTCCACAACACAAAAAGCGATGCTTGAAATGCACCAAACCCCTGTGAGGCACGTTCTTCCTAAAAGAACGAGCTTGTTTGCTATCCCTGACTGGATACCTCTGTATAATAGTTAAATTAAAAAAAAGTTATACAGTTAAAAATCACCAGGACTATGCTTGTTTTTTCTTGTAATCCATTTTTATTGATGTATACGATAAAATTCTGCACAAGAACCATAGGTCTGGCCATGCCGAAACACATGCTCTTATTCTTTTTCCTTTTTACAGATTGCGCCACCATATTGCCATTTGCTGCTAAATCACTGGTATGCAGGTCTAATATCTGCTTAAAAGATAGTCCTTTATTCCTATTTTCTAAGAAAAATACACAGTGATAACCGCAGGTCATAGCCTCAGGGTCTTGTAACTGTCTGTGTTGGAAGGTGATTTCATTCGCGTTTCAATGTAAAAAATCCTCAATAGATTTAGGAAACACAGGATTGTCTGGTGGAAAGCCGTAGGAGTAAAAAAAACTCTGCAAGTTCGTGCTTTGGAAGGTAAAAAGCCAGCCCATGTTCACCCAATAAGGTGTGAGGGTGGGTGTTAACCACTATCCCTGAGGGTCGTATGGGTACGGGGGGCTTTGGAAGTATGTCACTGTGGAAAACGCCTAAAAAAAGGAGCTCTTTGACAATGCACGTGTTATCTGGTCTGTGTTCATCATTACATATAATCAAAAAGCACACTTCTTGTATGATTAATCTCAATTACTTTATCAAAAACCGCATACACGATCATGTTAATTGTAGCTTTGAGAGCCTTGGCAATTAGGGGCGTGCATGTCGTTTTTGTTATTACAATAATGATAATTACAATTGTCGTTTTCATTATCGTTATTGCAATAATGAAAACAGCGATTGATAATAACAACGATAACGAAAACGACAATGTCTTTATTGTTGTTGTTATTCTTAGTGACAGTTGCGGTTTTGTTTTGAATGGAAATGGAGAGGGGAGGAGGGAGCAGACATCTCAGAACCCTAAAGAGGCTTGAACACTTGAACTGTGCCTTTGTTGGGAGGGGAGTGCAGCTCCGCAGTATCGGATGGATGCATCGCTGGCCAATGAGCAGCGGAATCAGGTTCCAGCAGTCTCACGGCACTCTGTGATTGTTCAATGCCTGCTGCCTCCCAAAACCAATCAGGGAGCTGTGGGGGAGGGCACTGCAATCCTTTATAATGGGTGAGCCATGTGTTTGGTCTCTGTTCTGTGATAGCTCTCTGCTTGTCAAGTTGCGTTTTACAGAACTGGTGCTTGCAGCCCTCATTGTATTACCAACTCCTTTCCTTCCTCATATACCCTACCTTTTACTTTCTCCCTTTCGCTGTCCTGTACATTATATATAGATCTATAGATAGGTAGGTATAGATTAGATATAGATATAGATAGTATAGACATTTGGATTTAGATAGATATTAGTTGTGTATATATAGAGAGATTAGATATTATATAGGTATTTAGCCTACTCTATTTTATTATATTAGGATTATAGGATAGTAGGATTAGGTTAGGTTTTGTGTATATATAATCGTTCATTACTTCTTTTACTGTGCAATTGTGTGTACATTAGACAATAAAAAAGGGAAGGACTCCTAGTTCAGCCTCTGGGGCAGGTGGTCCTGGTAGAAGGTGAAGCCATGAGCATGGGCGTGGGGTAGTTGGCAATCCTGCTGCCACTTATGCCACTGCTGGCAGCCCACCGTCCAAGCTGAAGAGACCTGATTTTTCCCCTCAAGGTGGCAGGTTTTATCAGGGGAACAGGCTGCAGCACAGATCTCAGGAATGGCATATGTGGAAGGCAGGGAGCCCCAGCCTTCCACTAGTAACAGTGGCACAGGAGGAGGGAGCCCAGGGCAAGGGGTGTGTGTGCAGCAGGAGCACTACACCCCCCCCCCCTCTTGAAGCACCAGCAGCAGCTGGCACTGCCAGCAGTGATTTTTCATTGGGGGCAGCAGAAGATATTAGTATGGGGAGTCCCAGCAATGATGATGATGTGGGTGCTGTTGCTGGGAGTGGTGCAGGGGCAACCAATTCTCCTGGGCAGGCTCCTCCCTCTGACCCCCCCCCCCGGGATTTTGAGGATTTGGGGGAGGATGTATTTGAGGGCATCCTTCCCCACTTTGGCAGCAGCAGCCCAGCTTTAGCAAATAGCTGCAGGGCATCCTCTCCTCCCATGCTGCAAGGAGGAAGCAGCAGCAGCTTCAGCATGGATGGTGTCATGGAGCTGGGCAGCAATGAGGGGAGTGAGGAGGTGGAGGAGACTCCTGGTCATGATGATGACCCTATTGTGGCCCCATTGGAGACAAAGGCAGTGGCCCCCAGCAGTGGCACAAAGAGTTCAGGGTGCCCCAGGGGGGCTGTGTGGGATCACTTCAAGGAAGTGGGGGCCGGGTGGCCTGCCTTCACTGTGGGAAGGTAGTGTGCCATGGGAATAAGAGGGGGAATCTCATTAACAATGGCATGAATTCCCACATGAGGACCTGGCATAGGGCTTTGCTGCTGCAAGAGACATCGGAAACTGTAGACAGGAGTGGGTTCACCACTGCAGCAAGCACAAGCCGCAACAGACCTTCCCCTCTGCTCATGACAAGGGAAAGGAGGGAGAGCAGCAGCAGGTCCCATCTTGAACTCCCCGTCATCAGCAGCAGCAGCAGCAGGTCACAATGGAGGGTTTGGGAGTTGGGGCGTGGTGGAGTGCATCATCCAGCGGCAATCAAGATCACCAGGTGGGTGGAGGAGATGATTGCCCTGGATGACCAGCCATTCAGCATTGTGGAGGACCAGGGATTCCACCGCCTGCTGGCACTGTTGGCACCCCAGTACCAGCTTCCCTCACGCACCACCTTCAGCAGGCAGGTGGTGCCCTCCCTGTGCCAGGCAGCCAGGGAGAGGGTGATGGAGCAACTGACCAGGGCAGGTGGGGCAGTTGTGCATTTCGCCACAGACATTTGGAGCAGCTGAAATGCACAACATGCCTACCTGGCCCTGACTGCTCACTGGTGGCAGCTGCAGGTGGCAGGAGGAGGAGCGGCAGGAGTGAGGGGGCATGGTACAGGTGGGCCCTGATTTACACCCAGGTGTTTGATGAGAGACACACTGCAGTCAACATAAGGGGAGCCTTGGACACCATGGTGGAGAGGTGGCTAAGGGAGGAAGCCCCATTCACCAGGGGGTTTGTGGTAACTGATAATGCTGTGAATATGAAGGCAGTGGTGGAGGGCGGGTTCCAGCACATCCTCTGCGCTGCCCACACCCATCACCTGGTGGTGAGGGATGGCCTGGGCCTGGGCGAGAAGGCATCAGAGTGCAGTAGCATCTCCCTTACCCTGTTAATTGAGAAGGGCAGGAAGATTACAGGGTACTTTAACAAGAGCGTGAAGGGTGGTCACCTCTTGAAGGAGAAGCAGGTGGAGCTGGGGGCGCAGAGCACTGCCTCTTGCAGAATGTCAGCACCAGGTGGAACTCCACCTATAGCATGATGGAGCATCTAGTGAAGCAGAGGCGGGTCCTGCATGAGGTAGCATCAGAGGGGGAGACTGGGGTGGAAAGGCCACTTGGGTGGGATGAGTGGACAATAATGGCTCAGGCCCTGCTCGTCCTTAAGTCCTTTAAGGACATGACGGAGGGGCCTGAGTGTGGCGACAGCCACCCTGAGCCAGGTAACCCCCCTGGTCCAAAGTCTCATGAGGAGGATGGAAGGCTTCCTGAGGGACCAAGGGGGGGGGGGGGGTGTTTTCAGCGGCAGGGGACATAGTGAGTCCCCACCATTTGAGGCTAGCTGCTGGGTTGGTGGAGCAGCTCCTGTTCCTCAAGGTCATAGGGATGGGTGAACAGATCGCGGTTCGAGTTCGGCCGTTTGTTTCATCTGCGTTAGGTTCGGCCGTTCGGTTAGGCTGTTCGGCTTTTTGGCTTTTCCGTTTGGCCATTTGGGAAATGTTGTTATGGGTGTTTTTTTGTTTTTTATATGGTTTTTTGTTTTTTTATTGGGTTTTATATGGTGTTCTTTTGTTTTTTATTTGGTTTTT
Organism: Sphenodon punctatus; assembly: GCA_003113815.1. NCBI lineage: Eukaryota > Metazoa > Chordata > Lepidosauria > Sphenodontia > Sphenodontidae > Sphenodon > Sphenodon punctatus. The sequence continues at coordinate 1,249,122 of QEPC01001788.1, forward strand.
TGGTTTTTATATGGGATTTTTATTTATTTTTTTAATCTAATATTATATCTATCTATCTACACTAACTCTAACTGCTATTAACTATTCTAAATGCTATGAACTAAATGGATTATCTAATAAGTACACAGACCTACTCCTACAAACACTAAAACTAAATCACTAA
>QEPC01001788.1:1249590-1266877 GCA_003113815.1 Sphenodon punctatus
TGAAATGAAACTTAAAGCAATCTAAAAATCCTACTCAACGCCTGCTGTTCAGGAACAGTGACTAGCTCAGAAGGTGTTGGGAAGGGGGGAGGCAGATAATTAGTTTAGTTTCTTGCAAGCCTCTCCACCCCTGGTGCCTGGAAGTCTGCTCCTCAGTGACTGACTACACCTCCCTGTCATGTTTGACCTTCCAGTGAACGTTTTTTTGCCACCTGAACTCACCCGAACGTGATCTGAACTGACCGAACTGTTTGGCCATTTCGCCGTTCGGTGTTCGGTTTGTTCAGTATGTTCACGTTTGTGTTCGTTTTCGTGTTCGATCAAACTCCGAACTTCCGAACCGCGTTCACCCATCCCTACAAGGTCATCCTGCCACTGCTGCGTTTCCCTGAGCTGGCCTTGGACCCATAGTGAGGGTGGGGGAACCCGAGAGAGAGAGAGAGAGGGGCTCCCCACCAATAGATCAAGAGAGAGAGAGAGACATGCTCCTGCCTATGCTGTCATCCCACATACATGACCAGAGGAGAGATACAGAAAGGCTTCCTGCTACTAGAATGAGAGAGAGAGAGGTGCATCCTGCTCAAGCTCCCACCTGCCTGATTGCCTGATCCTCTGATGCCACATGCCGTCGCCCTTTGCCAGAGACCATCTCTCTCTGGCACCAACCCACAGAAACATGCCCTGCTGCTGCCACTGCTGCTGCCAAGTTCCCAACTGCCTACTCCTCCAATACTCTTCTGCCACCTGCTGACAGAGAGCCTCTAGCACCACCACACAGAAACATGCCCTGCCACTGCTGCTGTGAAGCTCTCACCTGCCTGACTGCCTGTTCCTCTGATGCTCCTCCTCCTCTGCGGCCAGCTGCCAAACAGCCCTCCCCTCTCTTTCTCTCTCTCTGGCACCACCCCACAGAAACATGCCCTGCTGTTGCTGCTGCTGCTGCCGCCAAGCTCCCATCTGCCCGACTGACTGCTCCTCCGATGCTCCTCCTCCGCTGCTGCCCGCTGCCAGAAAGCCCCTCCCCGCTCTCTCTCTCTGGAGGAGGAACAAATGGAGATTACCTGCCTCTGTCAAAACAGTTTGCTCATGAGTTCCACATTTATCTTTATAAAATCCGCCTGTAGTAAATTGTGTCATTAAAGTATCATTACCATAGTTGAGAATCAGCTCTATCATCACCCTATAACGGTAACAGCTGTTGCTCTGACTAATAAGCCGATCCCCTAAAGTCACATCCACACAATTAAAAAGTGAGGCTATGGAGTAATTTGTTAAGGCGACCTTGGCCCCTTCATCAATATTCGTTCCGTCGGCTTTCAGAATCTTGCAGCACATGTACAGCAGCGTGTTGTTCAGATCTATGTATTGTTCTCCATGGCCTGAAATAAAGAATTCAAATGGTGCATTCATGTTTAAAGCAGACAGCAGTGGCACCTCAATGTACATACTGTTCCCGAAACTGGTTTGGGTGGGGCCCATCTGAAAAAGGTCCAATTCAGATTTGGTGCATTCTTCAGAGCTGCAGTGGATGAATGCCATAGTTTGTTTTGAAATATGTTCCATTTACCATGAAGACTTCTGACCTTCCATTTCTTAGAGGTGTTTCTACGCTTATAACCTCTGTGTCTACTGGCCGCTTTTCTTTTAAAGGGTCTGGGCAGGTCTATCAATGGGAAACGTGGTACTGCTCTTTTCCTTTTCTTCACCACTATCAGTCCCTACCCTTATTGGTTCTTTTCGCAGGCCATTCAGTTAAAAATGGCACTGGATGCGCCACTCGCTACATCTTTAGCAATATTTTTTGCTGCGTCTTTCACATGAGGTTTAGCAACTTCAAAGCCCCTTTTCAACAATGGTATGGCTCCCCGAAAAAGACTGCGAAATAACCCTCTGAATCCTGCTCCGTACATAGCAGGTAGCCCCCAAATCCTGGGAGAGAGCATAACCAGCCTGGGCCCTGTAATAGTTCCTATAAACCGACGGCTCCCCATTAGGGATGGGCGAACACGGTTCGGTCATTCGGCGTTCGGCCCGAACTCCGCCTGTTCGGATGACCGAACACGAACACAAACCCGAACGTGAACATACCGAAGAAACCGAACACCGAACGGTGAAATGGCCGAACAGTTCAGTCAGTTCGGATCGCATTCGGGTGAGTTCGAGTGGCAAAAAAAGGTTCACTGGAAACATGACAGGGAGGTGTCAGCCACTGAGGAGCAGACTTCCAGGCACCAGGGATGGAGAGGCTTGCAAGAAACGAAACTAATTATCTGCCTCCCCTCTTCCCAACACTTTCTAAGCTAGTCACTGTTCCTGACAGCAGGCATTCTCATAAGGCTCCCTCGTGCGGAACCTGTCTCTTATACACATCTAGATGTGTATAAGAGACAGCCTCTTCTGTTTGTGATTCCCCCCCCATCCCATATATATGGGCTGTATATATAGATATAGATATAGATATGGGATGAGGGGGAATCACAAACAGAAGAGGAGTCTGTAGTGAAATACATACATACTCAATGAGTCTGTACAGTGCATAACACAAGGTTTCAGTTTGTATATCAGTGTGTGTGTGTTTGTGTGTATATGGATGGATGAGAGTGGTAGGAGTTAGCTTAGTGATAGAGATAGCATTATAGTGATTTAGTTTTAGTATTTGTAGGAGTAGGTCTGTGTACTTATTAGATAATCCATTTAGTTCATAGCATTTAGAATAGTTAATAGCAGTTAGATTTAGTGTAGATATATATAATATTAGATTAAAAACAAATAAAAAAACCCATATAAAATCAAAAAAACCAAATAAAAAACCAAAGAAAACTATAAAACCCAATAAAAAACGAAAAAAACATAAAAAAACAAAAAAACACCCATAACAACATTTCCCGAATGGCTGAATGGCCGAATTGAACAGCCGAATGGCCTAACCGAATGGCCTGTTCGTACGACCGAACCGAACAGCCGAACCCGAACTCGGTGAACTAGCCGAACGGACGAACCGAACGCAGCCAAACCGAATGGCCCGAACCCGAACCGTGATCTGTTCGCCCATCCCTACTCCCCATAGCTTTTGATAATCATCGTGCTTTGTTTTTTATGGGTCAGAACTGCAACTTCACTATTATCTTGCCATAATGAAATGAATGGGGAAACCCTGATCCGTCTTTATTTCAATAGTCACTGTATTGATGTCTTGTTTACTCACCGGAACATAATGTGGTTTGTTGTACGTAATTAATTATTTTATTTATTTATTTATTTATTTTATTGCACTTATATGCCGCACCCTCATGCCTATGGCATCTTGGGGTGGCTTCCAACACAAAATAAAACAATATAAAAACCACATTACAAATCTAAAAAATCCCAATATTGTTGTTAAAACAAATTTAAAACTCCCCCCCCCAAAATTTTTTTTTTAAAAATCCACCCTCCCCTCCCCGCCTCCAAAGGCCTGGGAGAACAGCCATGTCTTACAGGCCCGATGGAAGGCCAACAGATTCGGGACCAGCCATGCTTCCTCTCCAGGAGGGAGTTCCATAACCACGGCTCAACCACCGAGAATGCCCTCTCCATTGTGAGACAATGGTGACACAATTGTTATCGCCCCCTCTAACAGGCACACAATTCAACAGCTGCACGTGGTAGTCCCCAACTATTTGATGTTCTATTATATCCGTGTATACGTATAAAGAATTATTGCAAAGCGTGATGTCGACGGGTGTGGTGCCTGCCTGTGGTATTGCAGAGAGGTTATTCTGAAGACGCGAGTCAAATGTCCCACTGCTGCAAACCTGTAAGTAGGGTTTTTTTACTCTAATCTAATGAGTCTGGTCACCGGGTCATGGACAAGTTCAACCTTTTCAGCCTGTGGTCTTTTCGGGATTTCCCCATCAATGTCCGACAACAGCCTTTCGATGCTTGAATAATAACCCATGTGTATCAAGTATGTGCCCTGTCACGTTATAAATGTACAGGGTCTTTCTTGAGGGTGGGCCAGATATGCCTACAGACGATTTCTGCTAAACCCACCTCCCATTTCCCTTGCAAATTTAAAGACTTGGCCAATTGTATTGTAAAGTTGGCACTGGTTTTCTCTGGAAAGGTGCCAGTGGAAGCATTACTCGGTAGTGTCACATAAAAACCACCCTTGGTCATTTTTTCCTAACAAGGTCTTGCACTTGTGATGGTTCGACCCAACTGTTAAATTTTTCAGGCCATCCTACCCATTTTATCAAAATAAGTTTATGTTTTGCTTAACAACTGTTAAGCAAACTGTTCATACAGTTGTTAAGCAACCATCCCTCTCTCTGTTAAAACCCTTTCTATCCTGTAGACATGATCCTCATGATGGTTTATTTTTTGTAATTCCTCAGGATAGAATGAGCCAGTAACATTCTCACCCCCATAATCTTTTAACTTGTAAACTATTTGCTGCCCCCTTGTTACAATCTCTGTAACAATAAATATTTTGTCGGTAAATGTTTGCTCGTACCCTTTTTCAAGTCTCTTGTATTTAGATATTCTTACATGGTCTCCTTTCTTCAATAGAGACCTGTAGGATTTTGTTTTTAAACTATCCCCGTAGAACATTCTTCATACCCTTAAAGAATTAGCAACAGTCACATCTCCGGGGCTCCATTATATTGTTCTGTTATAGCTATGATTATAACTGCATAAATGCTTGGAGTACGTCCACGTATCAAAATGTGTTATGGGTTGTAAAATATTTCCACGTTTTTGTTTTCAACGTTCTGTTAAACCTTTCCACCATGGCCGCCTTGACCTCATTATTGATCACAAAATGATAAACCCCTTCTTGATTTAACAATTTCTTTAAGGCCTTGTTTAAAAATTCTTTTCCCCTGTCTGTCTGCAGCTTTTGAGGAACCCTTCATTGGTTGAAAATAACTTTAAAAGCTTTGGTTGTTTTTTCACCCATTTTGTCTTTTAAGGTGTCTGCCCAAGCATATTTAGACAAAATATCTATCATGGTTAAAATGTACTTATAACCAACATTGTACTTAGAACAGGCTGACATATCCACCAAATTGGCTTGCCATTGGGCATCCACCTCTGATACGACTGTTTTATTTCTTTTAATTTTAACTCTGGCCTGTTTGTGCAGTGTATAAGCTTCTTGATCTGTAAAGCCACTTGGCTACTCGCCTTCTGCTCAGGGTGCTCCCCTGCTTTTGAGTTCTTCTGTGTAGACCTGTTACACTCTGGGATTGTAATAAATGTTCTTTAATAGCCCCATAATTTCTGACACCCCTACCCCCTGGGACCCCCAAAATATATAGATGCGAGAAAGCAAAAGTCCTTAATCATACAGTTGTTAAGCAAAATTACAAAAAAAACAAAAGAATCACATTTTACAGCCTTCTTAAAAGAAAAAGAAAAAGAAACACACACTCTCTTCTAAATCAGATTTCTGAAATACAAATGAAAAAACAAAATGCCAGTCACCATCTTATTTTTAGTCTTAATGGATCATCCACATTTTGGTAAAAACATTTATAATGTATATCTTGAACTCTCTTACAAACCATCCGCCCACGTTTTGCTGAAACCCTCTCATTCATGTCTGCCATCAAAGGTTCAGGGTGCTTGCTCTTTTTGAAAGCCCTTAAAATATCACTAATAGCATGTATGGTATCTCTGATGAAATAAAGTCTCCTCAGTTTGTACTCCACAACCACAATGACATTTACAATCATCATAACACTCAATTTAGAACAGATAATTTTAATTAGCCTTGCAGGTTCCTCATCATCCCCAAACCCGCATTTGTGACGATGTTGGCTGGGGTGTTCTATGCCAGACAATTATCATGAAGCTTCTTTTTCCAACAATACTGAATTATTTTTACTACGACCACCTAAACAATCTGATAAGTCGAGATGTATCCTTCATAGTACTGGAACTCATTCCCTAGTGCTGCTTCTGAAATAAAGAATGTATAATTCTAATCAAGAGCCAGTTTTATTATTTTTGGCCTCTTACTACATTCGATATAATGCATCTCATCATGGTATAAATGGTCATGAAACAATGTCCGGCTCCATCTACGGACATCTCTAGCGATTTGTAATAAACTGCCTGCATCATCGTGTGCATCAAGGCCCATGGTTTTTCACATTTTTCTATTTTTCTTAGCACCCAGGCTGTCTCAATCATGGTATCATTGTTCATCCTAAGGATTCTTAGTTTATAAGCCATCACCATGATCACACATAGAATCCTGTCAAGTCCCAAATGAACAACGACATAATGAATCTGTTCATTTGTTTCAAATTCATTATAACACAAGCAAGTGTGATCACGTCTATACTGACAACATAGTGCATGTCTCTCATATTTTTCTAGCAACTGTTCAATCACACAGTTACAAATGGAATATACAATAGCCGCTTTGATAATATGTGACATAGCATCACCACTCTTTGAGGTATCCTCTGTCACCATAACTAGAAAAAGAAGAGCACATTATCCTAATCAAAATTTAACATGCTTTTGTGGGGTCTCGTTTCACGCTCCCTATCCCTACTACTACCAACAGTGTATATATACATCCTCTCCATCATACCTTCTGGCCCTTCTCTGGACCATTACCATAATTTCATAGGTACCACACAACTCTGTCATCAGGGTTATCTTGTGCTTAGTTAGCTCTAACTTTCTTAGCAGTCGCGCAGCCTCACGTATATGTTTTATAGTCAAATGGAGCTTTCCTAGTTTGTACCCCACAGTCATCACTATACTAAGAATCTTGTTGAGACTTACGTTAACCACTGCCACGTGGATCTGAAACTCTGTTTTATCCGTTACCCGGTACAAGCACCTGTATCCCGGGCGTTGTGCGTTACCCCTCTAAAATACATATTCAAATTTGAAATAATCCATCAATTGAACCCTCGCACATTCTAATCACAGCCTTAACTACATGTGTTGTAACAGTGTGTTCAGATTCCCAAATATCTTGTGTACTTTTGCCAATCTTTTGAACATCCTTCCTGTTTACGCAGAAACAGCATGTGCAAAATAGGTTCAAAGAAAAATGGTCATGGGAGTCTTCATCGTTGTCTGATGAAGACTCTTCAAAAGACTATCAAAAAGAAAAAAGAAAAGGAGTTTTAGACTCTGACTTGTTGTCAAATCTACCCTCATTCTCAAATGTTTACACATTCTACCTCCTCATCAGAATCCCGGGTCTTCTTCCTTGGCGGAGTATAATCGCCTGTGTCCTCTTTTTCTGATGTAAAAACAATTCTGGGGCAATTAATTACTGTTTGTTAAAAATTTACATATATTACCAGCAGTCTTACTCATCAGTGTACCATATTTTCCATCCTTGGGTAATTTCAGACGTTACAAGATCACAGCCACCACCCTGAATCCACTGTGGTTCAGGGTGGTTGACTGTGATCTTGTAACGTCTGAAATTACCCAAGGATGGAAAATCACAGTGAATCTCTGGTGGGGGTCAAACCTAACCATGGTCTTAAGGATAGTGCCAGCCCCATCCTCAGAACCGTGGTTAGTTTGGCTACGAACTGGCCTGGGGCTGGTAATGACCACAGGTAACAACTGTTACCCAGACCCGTCCCGTAATCAGATCCCAACTATGGGACGGGATTGGGTGCAGCGGCCTGATTGGCCACTGCGCCCACCTGCCTTACCATTGGTGGGCCACCGAGGGAGCATGGAGGGGCTAACCCTAACCCCTTCAGGATTCCCTACAGTGGCCACCCCCTCCAGGATGCCCCACAGTGATCAGGCCCGGTACATCTGATGAATGGCCGGTCTGATCACAGACTGGGATTCGAGACGGATCTCGGTCCAGGGTTCAGCGTGGCGGGCTGAAAGGCCTGTCACGTCTGAAATTACCCTTTGTCACGGCTTCTTGAATGCTGTTCACTGCTGGTTGGCTGTTCTCATCATCCGAATCAGCTATTATTATCCCATCGCTCTGTTCATCCCTGGTAGGCCCCATCATAACGTTCCCCTCTGTTTCAGCCCCGTCTATTTCCACATAATCTTCATCAGACATCTCCTTACACCTCTTATTTTGCACCTTCCCAGGCATTGACCGGTCACCCGCATCATTCTCCACACCATCTATTTCAATATAGTCTTCGTCATCCACCTCCTCAGGCTTCTCATTTTTACTTTTCACCAACATTGGATGGTCATCCTTGTCATTCTTTACAGCTTTGTTTCCTGTACACATAGGTTTCCTCAGCCTCCTTCTTCTCCACGGCCAATCCCTTTGATACCATCGTCTTGTACAAAAGCTCACTGTCCTTGCTAGTCTGTTAATTCAAAACACTCACAAAACCCTTTAGCTTATAAACCCCAGGACATAAATACATACAACCACACACACCCTTACTTTGTCTACTTACTTTGTTGTTAGAATTCACTGACTGTTGTCTTATTTCCATCATCAGAACTCTGTGTACATGGTCTAGTCTATTTTCCTTATCCTCCTCCTAATCAAAAGAAGACTGAGGTATTGACAATGCGTTACCGCATCTGTACAATCTTTCATACAATCTCCGAGCCAGTGCAAAAGGTGGAAAGTCTGGAATCTCAGCATCATTTAGGGTTTTGAGGCCCCCCATCATTGTTATTGTTGTAGGTTATAAAGCCTTCACTAACAGAAATTTTTTTATACAGCTAGGCCCTAGCAAAATTTACTTAGAAGTTTTCCTGATTGGTGTAAACTAACAAACACAAAATTCAAACTAACCAATAGGACTTGCAGTGATGTCACTGTCTTCTGATTGGTTCATGCCTAATGGCGGGGTTTCTTACTCATGCCCAAAGCAAGGAGGGAAAGGACTCATTACAGATAGAACCAGTGATGCAGCAACATCTTACAGTCATAGTCTCCGTGTAACACGATTGGGAATCTTTGTATATGGGGTAAAAAAAAACCAAACTGTATTTAAATTAATCTTTTATATTATAGTCATTTTGTCATTCTTTTTGATTTGGTGTTCTTTTCTTTATTCCATTTCTACTTTTAATTTTTTAGTTTATTTATTAAGCAACTCCATTTATTTTATAGTAATTATTTTCTCCTTCTTTTCTTGTTTTTTCTTTTTTTAATTCCGTTTCTAGTTTTATTTTATTTTCATTTTATATTTGATATGTATTAAGTAACCCTTTCCTAATGTCTCATGCTTTGATTCTCTCTCTCTCTAATAATCTACTATTTGTTCTGTTTATACAGGTGCTTACTGCTTTATACACTTTAATACAGATTTCACTTTTTATTACACAACTGTTTAATGGTGAATAAAGTTTATATTAAAGTTAAATAGCACAATCACAAAACATAACTCAATAAATGTTTCTCTTCCCATCATAAACAACCTAGGCACATTTATCAAGCACAGTATTCAAGATCCTATCATTTTATATCATTTAATATAAGTTATAGCATTTAATCAGAATGTTAATAAATCATAATTCATAATGCAATCATATTTTATTAGTATGATTAAATATTAGACCGGAAGGGCCTGTCATAATGAATATGCGTGACATAAGGTATCGAACCTCCATTACTAACAGGTATGGAGCTCCAAACACTCGGGACTGGTTCTGGTGGGCATACAGGTCCAGCAACTGGCACAGGAACTCTATTCCTGGTTCTACTTGGCGGGGGAGGTATCTCCATGCCTTCATGGGGTTCACCGGTCCTTTCATCTGGATGCCACTCGAGATGGCACTGGGATCGTGCCTACAACTCCAATCACCCACCAAACCAACAGGGCTGCCTTAATCTTGACTTCCTGGGGAAACAAAAAGACTTGGAGGCTTTGCCCTGGTTGAGAGTTGCTGGACCTAGTGGAAAAACTGGATTTCCTGCCCCATAGGACAGCGTTTGCTCCACTGACTAAGATACTAATGGGTTAGGGGGGGGGAGGGATAAGAAGGTGAACATTGGGCTCACTCAGGGGGCGAGAGGTGGAGTGCTGTGACAGGGGATCTTATTCATCATCACTTACCCTACTAAGGGGTTGAATTCCCCTACCCCCCTCCGTATCGGAGGTGCTGAGGGGCCAGTACTACAGAGCACAGAGTATCTTTTTCCAGACCTTCCCCATATCTTAATGTAGTCAGCCCGGAACTGAATCACATGGGTATCCCCCCATATGTGCAAGTCCTGTTTGGAAGAACCATTCCTATATAACTTTATCACCAATCTTCCTATAACTCCCCCCATTGCTCTCCATTTAGCCACTCCAACGAGGGACTGATGTTGCCCTCCAGCTTCACTATAACAAAAATCTAGATGAGACATGAGACAAACCTTAGGCTTAATCTCTATTCCCGGAACAATCTTAAAATCACCCTTGCATTCCTAAAACACTCCCTCTAAAGACCCCAGAATTAATTTCATAGCCACAAGATGCAACCTATTTTCCCACTCAAGGGAAAGGGGATGGGACAGAGCAAAGCTCACTATGGGGTACCCCACACTACCTTTGTGTTCACCTAGGTCCTGGGGCGTTGTCCAGTCATTCATCCAGACCCCAGCTCCCCAGGAGCTCGCTAAGGCTCCTGTGGTGCCATTTGGTATGAGTCTTGGGCGGAAAAAAGGGGAGGGGGTGGATACAGTGCTTAAAGGGGAAAACTAAAAAACCAACAATAAACAAAATCCCAGGACTGCCAGTGCAATCCCAAGACAACCTATTCTTAAACCCCCCAGAACTAACTCTATAGTACTAAGACAACTTTTCAAAAATCCCAAGACTGCCTCTTACAATCTTGAGATTCTCCACACTAAACTATTTATTTTCCAAGATCCCAGAACTACCAGTGCAATTCCAAGACAAACTATTCTCAAAAATCCGAGAGCCAACTATGGTCCCAAGATAACTTTCTCAAACAAGAGGGATGGGGGGAGTACTGTACTCAAGGAGCCCACTGTCACTTTTCCCCAAGAGAATGGGACACTAAAACTGATTGCTACCACAAGCCTAGGCTTTGGAAGCTGCAAAAGGGGACAGGAATATGTTATAGGGGACCACACTACTCCGGTGATTGCCTGAGTCCTGGGGTGCTAATTCAACTGTAACAGCCCAGACCCTGGCCCCAAGGTTGCTCTAACGTGCCTTAGTGCCATTTAAAGTAGGTCTCAGGAAGACAGAAGGTGAGGGAAAGGGTACAGTACTATGGGGAGTTTTTCAAAATCAATGCAATTCCAAGACCACTATTCCCAAAGATAGAACCCACTATTCCCAAAGATAGGGGGCCACTGGCTCTTCTTTTGAGCCAGTGGCATTCAGACCTATTGCTGCCATGAACTCCCAGTCCAGAACCAACTCTGGGTTAGTCCAGCCCAGTTGGCCATTCAAAGCCGGAGCCTCGGAAGCAACAACAGGGATAGGGATGTCTAAAGGAGGAAGGCGGAAAGGAGACCTCACACTACTTCAAGTGCTGGCTTAAGTCCCGAGTTTTCGATCCGATTGCTACTCACAGATCCCAGCCCCAGGGCAGCGACTGAGGCTACCTCAGTGCCATTTGGCATGGATCTCAGAAGTGCAATGGGGGAGGGCAAGGGAAGGAACTGGAGGGGTGTCTTGCAGCCAGGAGTAATTCTTATCCCAAGAACCCAAACAGAAAAATATCTCTTATCTACCATATTTACTAGGACGGGAACAATAAACAAGGGACCCCAATTACTCTGAGTGTTCACTCAGGCCCTGGGGTACTGATCCATCTGCTCTTCCTGGATCCCGGTTCCAGGGTAGCATGCTAAGGCTACCTTAGTCCCGTTTGGAATGGATCTCAGGGAGACAGAGGGGGAGGGAAAGGGTATCAGCTAAACACTACTGGACTTCTAAAATCTGCGGGGCGGGTTTCCCACCAAGTAGTGGTACAACATTGCCCCTACAAACAAATAGTTCAAAGGGTGATTTCAGACGTTACGTTGTCTGAAATCACCACAGTCAACCGCAGTCAACCGCGGAGGGGGTTGAATGCAGATGAACGTCTGGTAGCTCGCATCCAGATGTTTACCTCAGTTAACCACCCCCTGCGGTGAACACAACACTTTGTTCTCCAGCACCATGGCAGTGAATGAAGCGTGGTTAGGGGGAATCTGGAATGTGGTGAAGGAAAAGTAACGTCTGTTACCTTACCTTCACTGCATTCTGGAGTCTTGATGGCAGCAGCGGCCAGATAGGTCGCAGTGGCTGCCAATCTCATGGAGGGTGGACAGCCTGGGAGTGCAGGGGGCAGGGCTGTGTGACTGCACACTGTGTCGCGTGGCCCCGCCCCCTCTGGGGGATGGAGGTTTGCAATAGACGTGACGGCCGGCAGCATTGACCCTGGGCCGTGGTTCAGCGGTCCCCACAGCCGGAGGCAAAGGGGAGAATGTCTGTTGGCATGCCCCTTGACCTCCCCTGCCCATGGTCCGAACCACCCCAAGGCCCAGAGTCAATTCTGCCGGCCGTCACGTCCGAAATCACTATTGCCTCCCCTGAGCTCTGTTAAAAGCTACTGTTTCCCTCTGTACCCTGTCCTGGGGGGTATTTCCAAGAAAGGGGTTTTCCAGGGGCCACTCAGGAACTTGAGGAATGCTAAGGGGAGGGCACAAAACCTGGGGCTGGCTGGCTGCTGAGGGGGACCGCTTCTTGGGCTTTGGAAGGACTCTGGCCGGGGTAGCGATCCTGTCACCCTGTCCTGCCTGCTTGGCCAATTTGTAACCCTCTGCCTGTTCAATCCGGTTTTCCTCTATCCTGCTTCCAGCCCCTATCTGTGCTTTCTTCAATTTACTCACTAAGGAAGAACTACGACCTTCCAACCTTTCCAGGGTTTCCTCTAACTGGCAGGTGGAATTATCTAACTCCCCCTCATCTGGGGGAACATACACTATGGGCTTTCTTTTCTTCAAATCCCTTTCTAAGTCCTTGACGTGGGTTCTAGCTTGGACTATTTGCTCCTCCGCCTCCTTAAGCTTGCTCTGGGCTTTTCTGGCTTGCTCCCTCCAAGGTGCCAATTCCCTTTCTGCCCTCATGGCCCTGCTCACAGCCCTATCTGTTTTTTCTGTTTCCATTTTAAGAGAATCTGCCTTCTGTGATGGCTGTCAGATCCCGTTTTCCCTTAGTCACCTTTTCACACTCCCTTTCCCACTCTTGAACTTCCTTGTCCTTCTTTTCTAACTGTCTGCCACAGTCCTCCCACATCTCTTGCATGCCCCGGCAGACCCACCATAGTGTCCACGTTGCACACGTGTCTCTGAGATCTCCCTCAACCTTGTACTCTGCACAGAATTCCACATAATGTTCCTCAGCGGTGGCCATTGGGTTCCATGCCTTAAAGTAACCCCGTGGCCAGGGACACTTTCCCTGTTTGGTTACCCATTCCTCTAGGCTTTCCTGGTGCCTACACCCAATAGGTCTCCTCTAGAATGCCATGTCTATTTGTACCCTTTCCTCCTACTCTTACAATACTCCCACTTTTCTCCTATCCGTTTCCCAACCCACTCACAACAAGCACAGCCTACTAGTTTCAAACTTGAAGGAAAAAGGGTGGGAATTCCAGCCAACTGCAGCAGCTACGTACTATGCCTCTGTGGGTTTCCACTCATAAACACCCCATGTGATGGCCCGCAATCTCCACCAATTGTTACAACAGGGAATCCCACTTCCATGGATGAACACCAGGGGCTGGTACCCCAATATTCAGCCGTCTCTCAGTTTAAGGGAATTTAAGCCAAATTATCTTGCATAGGGGTTCCCACGTGTCACAGGGATCAGTCTGAGGTTGTGACGCGCTGCAGAGACTGGACCAATCTCACCCCCCAAACCAAACACAACAAGGGGTAAACACAACCAGTAAATATTTATTAAAAGGAAATCACAAGAGTTACAAAACAAGCTTCCAGTCTGGCTGATTTACTTAAATACAAGTGGTGACTGGGAAAATGGAAGTAGTTTGGACAGGGGGAAGGGAGGGGAGAGCAATGAATGGCAGGGAACCCCAAAAGAAAACTAGTTACCTCTCCTGAGCTGTTGTAAGGAGACTGCTTACTCCGTGGATCCTGTGCAGTTCTATGAGAAAGCGACCGACTGTTGGGGTGTGTGTGTGTGTGTGTCCAGGAGTAATCCTTAAAGCAGGCTTGTGTAGAGTAGCCTGCACAGTACTACATTCAAGGGCCACTCAATTTACCAGGGGAAACAGGGAGCAGTTATAGGGTTTGCAGAAAGGATCTGGGAGCTCATGGGAGCTACTGCAAACTGACACACTAAGTATTTAAGAGTGACAAAGGGATTTTTGAGGGCCTCTGGGCTGGAACAAGAAGAAAGCTCCAAATATAAACATGGGCTCTAGGGATTTTCTAAAGGAACAATAAAGTATCAATCGCAGGGTTGGGGGGTATTTCTAAAGATACAGGAAGGGAGCAGTCTTGGGCATTCAGGTGGGTGGAGGCATTCAGGTGAGTTCTTAGAAAGCATAGAGCAAGAGCACTAACGACCTTTTGTTTCCATACTTAAGTTTTAATCTTATAACTTGAAAGCTGTTGCTAGTTAGGAGTTTCTCAGATTCACCGGGGTAGTTTATCACAAAGGGAGGATGCCCTTGACTCAATTGCTCCGTGTTTACTCAGGTCTCCTGCTACATTCCTTTCCCAAGGTTGGACTGGTTTTGCAAGAAGGGCTTATCTTTACTTTCTAGGCTTCAGCCCAGCCTGACTCTGAACTCTTGACTTGGACTCCTTAATTCTCCTGTGCATCCCTTGAACTGCCTTCCACAGGGTGCTGCCTTACCCAGAAGAGGGGTGGGTGGGTTGTGCTATTTTGTGTGAAAAAGCATCACGGGTGACATTTTTGCAATGTTGATTATTTTGTTTGTTTTTGTTTGTGTTTTTGGAATTTCTTGCTTTTGTTACTTTGTTTTGCATCCATCTGTTAGTTTTTGAATATAGATTTTAATTAAAAAATAAGAACTGCCAGGAACCAATAAGGATGTGTGGGATAAAAACTGGAACTGGACATGGAAATGGAATGAAGCAGCCAAACAGATGAACATAAAACACAACCCACCCCCAAAGGTGGTAATCGGTTCCCATTTCGATCATTTGGAATCTGTAAGTTTATCTGTGTCGGCAGGTACCTGTTTCAGTTGTAGAATATATTGTATGATGTGCCCATCCAAAATAACTCAAATAAATTAAAACACTCCTCATAGCTAAACTCAATTTATTTCATACAATTCTAGCTACAAAATAGACAAGGGGCTGAAATCACCTCTGATAAAAGCAATTGAACCTCCACTGACTTGGAAAGGATTTGTCTAATTACAGCATTTATGCATCTAACCGTGACCCAAGGAATACTGGGACATGCATTATTTCCCTCTCTTTAGAGAATTTGCAGAGAAAATGATGTCTTTGACTCAAGAAAAAGTTGATGTTTATCTTACAAAATATCACTTGTATTACAACACATTCAGACAAAGACATCCCATATAAAAAAGGAGATAATGGAATAAAGTTTGCTAACTCTGAAATGTCACCTTATAAATTAGATTGTATCAGTGCTGCTTATTGAGATATCTTTTTATGATTATGCTTTATGCTGACAACAGATTTAAATTAGAGGGTGCAGTTGATTGAAATGAGCTAATTCCCTTTATAAATGCAGATTGCTGAAAAGAAATGGCTTACTTCAGGTCCAAAATACATTTTATCCTACCTTAATTAGAAGAATATGTAAAGTGAGTGGGGGAGAAAATAGCTTTCAATTTACCATAAAAAGTAACACCAGTAGTTTATTGGATTAGTCTAAAAAACAAGAAATGGACCATTACCAGACATCATACATTATTCAATACATATGACATTATATGGATCATGCAAATTTTCTGGTTTAGAAAGGATTGTTCATTTTCAAGTCCTTGAACAGCGAAAGAAAATAGCTATGCTGTATATGGCATAGGAAAGAATGACCCTGCTATGGTTTTTATCACACATGGTGTAGACCAGTGGTTGTTCTGGTCTACAAAGCCTTTATCTGATGCGCAAGGCCTTCATTGAACTGGTTGTAGCTACAGCAAAGCAGGCAGGGTACGGTCTCTTGACTGAGGGGTGATCACAAAGCACCTGTAAGGGGTTGCGAAGCCACCTGCCTTATTCAGTTGTGATCAGCCTGCGGTGAGCATGCTTTAGGCAACAGCCATCTTTGGTAGAACTTTGACAAAGGCCCAATAAGTTAGGTCACTGGTGGTGTAGGTAAAGGGTAATCCAGAAACTTGAAGGTCCAGTACGATGACTGTAGCAGGGTGCAGAGGAATTGGAACACTGCCCCTTTAAGGCACGTAGCACCAGCAGCATGAGGCAGGGTCTATTGGGACTAGGTGCTTCCAGGCGTGGAGGAGAATACCTAGCGCCTGGGCTGGGCGTGACTGAACCAGCCCTGAGTATAAAGTTGTGCTGAGGGATCAGTAGGAGAGAGATCTGGAAGAGGAAGGCGTTAGTTAGAGCTCTGTCTCAGATAAGGGAGGGTATCTCATAAGGATGGGACTCTGGGATGATTTTTGGTTTAGTTTTTTTTTAGTTCAGTTCTTCATGATTTTCGGATCTACTTTTGGTTTGGGTTTTTTTTGCATTGATTTTATTTTTTTATTCCATTTTTTTTCTCATAGACTTCTCCCATTGAAGTCAATGAGAACAAACAAACAAAAAAATCAATGTAAAAAACCTGAAACACTGCAACCAAAATTAAACCATAATTTCGTGGTTTTTAAAAACAAAACAAAAAAACCCAAGTCATTTGTGGGCCATTTTGGTTTTATCCAAACCAAACACCCCAGCCCTAGTAGCTAGGGAGACCAGAGAAGGCAGGAACTAGGCTGGGTCCTGCCTCCAAAGAAAAGCCCATTTTGGAGGACCTGCTGGAAGTGGTAGTGGAGCAAGTGGGATTGGAGCGGGTTAGCAGACTGCTGGAAGGGGGGGGACTACCGGGCATGGGGGATATCGAGAGGTTTATCTGGCCTATGGAAGGAATGTGTCTGGCCAGAGAGATTAAGATTGAGAAACCCAAAGCCTTAGCATGTAGTATGTGAGGGCCCTTAGGCGGGGGATAGGCGAGTGGGTGGGATTACCCCCCTCCCCTACTCCTTTTCATAGTTTGATGGATTATTCAGTACTCGGTGTTGTTTCAAGGTTCTTCTCTCATGTATTTGGTTTGTTTTGTACATGTTAATGGCCGATGGCCGCAATAAACTTAACTTGAACTTGAGCATATAGTATTGGGTGGTGGTG
>QEPC01001788.1:1266899-1287237 GCA_003113815.1 Sphenodon punctatus
AACGCGCTCTACGTGGGGCTTCCCTTGTTCTTGGTTCGGAGGCTGCAGCTGGTGCAGAATGCGGCGGCTCGTCTTCTTACGGGGACGGGTCGCCGGGAGCATATTACACCTGTGCTCCGAGCTCTGCACTGGCTGCCGATAGCGTGCCGAGCCAAGTTCAAGGTGTTGGTGATGATCTATAAAGCCCTACACGGTCTCGGCCCCTCATACCTTAGGGACCGCCTCACCCTTCGCGCCCCAGAGCGGCTCCTGCGGTCCGCCAGGGGTGCCTTCCTGGAGGTCCCCCGTGTTAAGCGGGGGGCCACGATGGAGAGGGCATTCTCGGTAGTGGGGCCGCGGCTGTGGAACTCCCTTCCAGAGGAAGCTCGCCTGGCCCCTAGCCTATTAATATTCCGGCGAAACTGTAAGACCTGGCTGTTCGCCCAGGCCTTTGGGAGGGAGGGTGAGTAGGGTGGGTTTAAATTCCCCCACCTACTTTTGGACTTTTAGTGTTTTGTTTTGCCCTGTATATTAATTATGTATAATGTTTATGGTTTTTAAAATTGTTTTTACATTGTTTTAAAGATTGTTGGAAGCCGCCCCGAGCTGCGTGCAGGAGGGGCGGGGTAGAAGTTTTATAAATAAATAAATAAATAAATAAACATGACTGTGATTAAAAACCTACCCCAACTGGATCCATACCCTGTTATAATAGGTAAAAATGGACGTGACAATAGCCCGCTGCAGTCCACTTTGACCCGTGACCCACCTGCACTTGTGGGTGCAGACACTGCCAGATGTTCGCCTGGGGTTGACCTGGGCCATGTTGGCAGCTAGCCTGTACTGTGACCTCGGCAAAAATCAGAGGTCACAGCTTGGGCTAAGGCGTGCCTGCCCAGGACAGAATCGACCACAGTGGCCTATCACATTTGTTCTGCCCACCTAGTCCCGCTGTGAGGTGGGATCAGCGGCTCAAGCCCACAATCACCCTGGCCCTGCCAAACAGCTGTGGGGGTGGTGGAGGCTGGAGGCGTGCACTCACCCAGCCCTGCTGAACAGCTGAAGGGGGAGGGGGCTAGAGCTCTTCCAAGCCACCCCATCAGCTGTTCAGTGGGACAAGGTAAGTTTGCTCCTCCGGGCCCCCCTCCCCACCCCCATCAGCTGTTTGGTACACACACCCAATGTGCCAGTTAGACCACCAAACAGCTGATGGGGGTGCTTCTGAGGGACACACCAGCCACCCTTTGAAAGTAGGAGGGAGCAATCCTGTGCTGCTGTCACTGCCACGGGGCCTTCTCCCTGTCCCTTTCAAAGCTGGGACACCACTTTCCCCACTCCAGTGTCTCCCAGCTTGGAAGCACTGGGGAAAGCAGCCTTTGAAAGTGACTAGGAGCCAGGCCACTGCTCTGGGGCTGGGTCCAGGTCCCAGTCACTTTGAAAGTCCAAGTGCCCCATCCTGCCTCTCCAGCACTCCCAGCCAGGATGCACTGGAGAGGAAAGAGTGCCCATGCAAAGAGAACCACACAGAGCTGCTGCTGTGGTGGCTACTTGAGCCTGGATGTCACACTGCAAGTCCGGGTGCTACTTTCCCCCCGCCAATGCAAAGTGACAGGTAGTCAGCCCGCAATAGTGGCTCAGGCCAGCTGGCTGTCACTTTGCACAGGCAGGATGTGCTGGAGAGGGATGGTGGCCTTTCCCCAACTGAGAGGGAGTCCCCCTGGCTGTTGTGGAGTTGGCTCCCGGTCACTTGGGCAGTCTGAGCAGGCACTGGAAGTGGAAAAGTGGCACCTACCCAGACTTCCCAGGTGACTGGGAGCCAGCCTGGCAGCAGCTCTCTCCCAGCTTTGCAAGGGAGCTTGGAGGCTTTTTCAGAGGGATGCTCTTTCGGGATGTGTGTGTGTGTCCTCCACTAGGGATGGGCGAACTCGGTTTGAAAGTTCGGAACCAAACTCAATCAGAACGTCGAAATGACCGAACAGTTCAGTCAGTTCAGATTGCGTTCGGGTGAGTTTGGGTGGCAAAAAAAGGTTCACTGTAAGGTCAAACGTGACAGGGAGGGGTAGTACTAGTCACTGAGGAGCATACTTCAAGGCACCAGGGGTAGAGAGGCTTGCAAGAAATGAAACTATCTGCCTCCCCCCTTCCCAACACCTTCTGAGCTAGTCTCTGTTTCTGAACAGCAGGCGCTGAGTAGGATTATTAGATTGCTTTAAGTTTCATTTCAGTTTTGTACTGAAATGAAGCTTAAACCTTAAACTGAAACCTTGTTTGTGATTTCCGCCCCCCATCCCATATATATAGAGATAGAGAGATATAGATATATAGAAATAGATAGATAGGTTAGGGATAGTAGTTGTTGTAGGATCTAGCTTAGTGATAGAGATAGCGTTAGTGATTTAGTTTTAGTGTTTGTAGGAGTAGGCCTGTGTACTTATTAGATAACCCATTTAGTTCATAGCATTTAGAATAGTTAATAGCAGTTAGATTTAGTGTAGATAGATAGATATAATATTAGATAAAAAAATAAAATAAAAAAACTCCATATAAAAACAAAAAACCAAATAAAAAACCAAAGAAAACCATATAAAACCCAATAAAAAACAATAAACCATATGAAAAACAAAAAAAACACCCATAACATTTCCCGAACGGATGAACCGAACGGCTGAATGGCCGAACCGAACGGCCGAACCCAGCGAACTAACCGAACTGCCGAATCAAATGCAGCCGAACCGAATGGCCGAACCGAATGCAGACGAATCAAACGGACGAACCCGAACCGCGATCTGTTCACCCATCCCTATCCCCCACTCTCCCTGCCAGGGCAGCCCTTCGGGAAAAGTCTCCCAAGCCCCTTTGCATAGTGCTGTGCTGGTGGAGTGAGCAGATCTTTGCTTGCGCCCGCAGCACACTTGGCCTTTGAGCATTTCGCCTTTGCAGTTTGCAAACAGACTTTTTAAATGACAAGCCCTGGCCTGGTGAGCTGAGGGCTAATTTTTGTCTGTTACAGAGGCCTTTGAGATCTTGGTACAAAGGCAGTGAGTTCCCAGCACCCCAGCCACTGAAATCTTCCTCCCCTGCTCAACAAAGATGGCTTGAGCTTCACAAACTAAAAAAAGAGAACAGTGCATGTATGAAATAACTCCTGTTGTCTTAGAATAAAATAGGACTTTGTGAAAAGTATGACATAGTGTGAATTGTAATAAAATAAATAGACCCACAAACTGGGTAATATACATTAATTTTGTAAAGTACTTAGATCTCTACACAAAACCTGATCAATTTCCTCCCCTGATCAACCTGGAACTGTACAAAATGAGTTAATCTTTATATCTTATGACTCAGTCATCTGATCTTCACTAAATTTTATTACCTTTAAATCACTAACGTACTAATGGTGTGTGTGAAATTTCAAATTCATATCATTTATTTTCCCCATTTTACTGGACATCAAAATATTTCTCCTTATACTAGAAGACAATGCTTTCCTTAACTTATGGAGCCACTGTTACTGCGGCTCCATAATTCACAGAACACGAGCAACTTAAGCTTCCCTGAACTTCTCCATCAACTTGTCTTCATGCTTGACAAGGAAGAGGCCACTTTTAGGTGTGAATGAGTGGCTCTGTCATCAGACACATTCAACTTTGACCTCTCTCTTATGATTAATCATCATTTCATACTCATGGTGATTCCACAAGGAGCTGAACTAAGACCACCAAATTATTCCTATATACAATGTAAATCTTTTAAAGTTCTATTCAAAATATTATTAGTCAAGTGTTTGAATAAATGAAAGGGAAGGAAACAGCAAGCAGCAATAGATTTTGGAAATTAACAGTAAAAGTAAACATTATACCAACTTTGCTCTTACTGCAAATAAGTGTTTCAAAAGACCCTTCCATGGCCTTCAGTCCATCAATGTGTATTTCTGTTTCCTCTATCTCCCTCTTCTTTCATTTGATGACTTCTTTGTTGATACCTTTCACTCATTCTCCCACTCAGAATATGGAATCTGAAAGATTAGAGAGAGAATTACTTTTAGATGGAACACACAGCCATTTTTGCAAGAGGAGACATTTTATCCAGGATTAATCATTGGAGTTGTGGGCAAAGTGGTAGGCAGATGATGGGATATTGTCCCACACCCCGGAAGAAGACAAGTACACACAGTATGTGGAACTTAAAGGCCACATTCTTTATTCAAATTAAATCTGCTATTGGGGGAGGGACATTCCACCTCCAGAGTCCGGTAATACAAACATTAAACTTTAATGTCAGCCTGATGTACACTTACGTACCACCCTTATTTAATCTAAATTTCTTAGGTCACTCTCACCCCAGCCACCAGGCTGGTTGGGTGGGCATCATATCCTTTAGTAACTGAAGCAGGAGTGGGAGGCAATGGTCCACTTGGGACTGCCCCTGTCCTTGGTTGTAGTACTTAAACCTCCATCTTGGGCCTTGGGGTGAAACCTGGCCACCCTTGCTCTTCCTTCCCCTGCAGCCCCATCTCGTAAGGGGCTTCATGACTGTTTGTTAATTCTTGAAATAACTTCACAACCGTTTAATTCGACAACATGAATTAACTGGCTGGAGCCCTGGAAGAGTACGACAAATTGCTTATAACAATAACCCCACTGAACGTTAGTCTAACTAAGCCAATTAAATCATCATGCACTGTGAGGATGGTGAAAAGTTACCTATCGGCATAGCCAGTCAGGATTTGGTAGAAAAAAAAATCCTTCCTGGTTCCCAAAATGGGCAACCAGTCTGCACCCACAGTGTCCTAGAGTGGGTGGGTGCTTCCTCACTCAGTGGGCTCCAGAGGTGTACTTCCACTCATAGCCCCTGAAGCCAAAATGGTGCCAGCAAATCTCGCAATGTGAGACCTTGCTTTGTGCCAAACCATGGCTTCGCCTGGCAACCTGTGCAAGCATACTCACAGCGTCGGCTGCACCAGGGCGGACCAGTCAGGCTTTTCCTTCCTTTGATGGGAGTGGAAGTGGGCCCATAGCATGGCTGAGGCAGACATGGGGGAGAGTAAAGGGAATGAATGCTTCTAGGTACAATGAGTTTGAAGATGGCATATTGTGAAGATAGGAAAAGGGAGAGCTGGAGAGAAGTGGGGAAATATACATAAGAACATCACCACAATTTGTTAATTGTAGACTTGAGAGAGTGTGGTTGTCATGTGGATACAAATGTAAGGGATGGAGACAAAACCAGTCAGATATTATCTTTTATTGGACTAAAAGCCAATGTTATCTTGTGTGCAGTTCTGGTTGCCGCATCTCAAAAAAGACATAGCTGAACTAGAAAAGGTACAGAGAAGGGCAACAAAAATGATCAAGGGCATGGAAGGGCTCCCGTATGAGGAGAGGCTTGGTAGGTTGGGGCTCTTCAGTTTGGAGAAGAGACGACTGAGAGGAGATATGATAGAGGTCTATAAAATCATGAGTGGTGTGGAACTAATAAACAAGGAGCAGTTATTTACCCTCTCAGCTAGTACTAGAACTAGGGGACACTCCATGAAACTCATGGGTGGCAAGTTTAAAACAAATAAAAGAAAATATTTTTTCACTCAGCATATATTTGGGTTGTGGAATCTACTGCCAGAGGCTGTGGTAAGGGCCAGTACTATAGCTGAGTTTAAAAGAGGTTTGGACAAGTTTCTGGAAGATAGGTCCGTTAGCAGCTATTAGCCAGACAGGATCAGGGAACATGACGGGAGCTGGGGGAAAACAACAGGGAATGGATTCCCCATTGTGGGTGCTTCTCCCAAGTCTACAGTTGTGTGCTTCTCTCAAGCCACTGTGATTGGCCACTGTCGGAGACAGGATGCTGGACTAGATGGACCATTGGTCTGACCCAGTATGGCACTTCTTATATTCTTAACTTTGGTTACAGAGAGTGTGCAAGTTTTCCTGACAAACAGGGCCCTTCCTTCTCCCCAAACCTTGAATACTTTCACCCACAGAAGTTAATCCAATAAATTATCACCTAAACTGCTTTTTCTCCATCATAAATCTTGGCCGTCTTTAGCATCAGTGATACTGAACTCTGTTTTAAGCCACTCAAAAAAGATGAATCTGTTACAGCAAATCCGGTCTCCACGTATAATGGAAAATAAAAAGAGTAAATACCCTTAAAAGACAAAAGAAGTGAAAGAACACTTAAACCATTTATTTTGCATATGCGTATGACTCTGTGTTTGAGATTCTTACAGAGCAGAGAAAGAAATATCCCTGTTGTAGAAAAAAGGTATGCTGCAGCCATACAGATGTATTCCAGTCAGGGACCAGTAATACACCATGGGGTAATCCCATAACCAAATGACCCAAAGCACTCTCATTCTACTAAAATACAAGACTAGGGACAAGTTGATGAAACGGAAAACCTCAGGCAGCACAAAAATATGTTAAAACACTCAGAGCACCATGTTGTTGCAAGCCCCGTTCACATCCATGGGGCTTTTAGCAAGGCAGTGCCACGAGGATGAAAGCCAAGCTGCTTTCCCTCCCTCTGTAGTTTCAGGGAAGGATAACACCTGCAACTGCCCAGAAAGTCCCTGCTTTGAACATCTGCATAAGCAATCTCTGTTGAATTACCTCAGCTGTCACTGCGCCTATGAGAGGTGGTTCTGTGTTAGACAAATTCAGTGGGGCAGGGGGAGAAACATTCAGTTAAAGGATGTTCACAGGAGTAAATTAATATGCAGATACATTAAAAGATTTAATTGAGGTTAATCTCCTGGGTAGGTTGAAAGAAAGAATAAAAGTTAGAGACAGTTTTTATGAGAGAGTTGAGTTATCAGACAATAAATGATATCAAGGAGGGACATAACATGGAGAAAACTCCCAAATTAAGGGATGCAAGTAAAAAGCAGTCATCTAGTGATGTGGCTTTCAATGCTTTAACTAAGCTGTATTTCCCAGATCTTTCATGTAAAGACTTCAAATGAACATTGCAGCAACGAAGAGTAGGATAAAAAACAGGAGGGTGAGGGAAGGTGAAATAAGATCTGTGGCATGTTTACCCTTGCATCCATGCAGAAGTCGAACCTGCAGACAGTATCCTGATTCATAGTCAGACACGTTATCCATTGTGCCACTGGCTCCCTGCAGAAAGGGGCACAGAAACGGTGTCTCCAGCAAGCACAGATAAGAGGGTATGGTCTGGAACCCCGTCTTGCATATTGCAAAAGGGTGGCAGGTCTGCTCCCCATTTGGGATTTGAACCCTGGTCTCCAGTCTGACAGACGGGGATCCTCACCACTGTACTAATGAGGAGAAGTGCAAAAGATTACGGGGAGTCCTGTGGTGGGAGCGCAAAGGCTTTCACGGGAGTGCAGACAGGAGAGAGCACCGTCCAGATCCCCGTCCTGCATGTTGCAAAAGGAGGTGGGTCTGTCCCCATCGGGGAATCGAACCCCGGTCTCCCGTGTGACAGGCGGGGATACTCACCACTATACCAATGAGGAGATCTGCTAGAAAAGCCCCCAGGAGTCCTGTGGCAGGATCGGAAACTCTGTCCCTGGAAGGCAGACAGGACTAGGCAGGCACCACCAGGGTCCCCATCCTGCAGGTTGCTAAGGGGGCGCACGTAGCTCTGGTCCCTGTCGGATTTCCTGCCCATTTCCCCTCAGCTGGTGCATTTTCCAGGAAACCTCCATGCCAAGCGTAAAGACCAGGTGTGGCAAAAAATAATCATCCACATGACAGGCACTATTAGTCATCACTATACTAAGAAGAATGGTGTTTTTTACATGATTCTCAACTACGAAAATCTGAGCAAGAAGCCTGTTCTTTATGAGATTTTCAAGAGTGTTGAATTGTCTTCATTTGTAGACTTAGGTTTGTTTGCCATTGGGAATCTGAACCTGGTGTTCAGTGTGACTGACTGGTGGGATTACGTACCAGTATATTAGTCAGAATTCCAAATGACCACCGGAGCATCCTGTGGCACGAGTGCAAATGATTTCTCCTTTGTCCATACAGGAGAGGGCCGCACTAGGGTGACATGGTGGGAGAATACTTGCCAGACATCAGAAGTAGGTGGGGATATGCACCACTATACTAATGAGATCATATGCTAGAAGGGTCCCATGGAGTTCTGTGACGGGATGGCAAACGCTGTCCCTGGAAGGCAGATGGGACATGGCAGGCACCACCGGGGTCCCTGTCCTGCAGATTGCCAAAGGGATGTACATAGCTCTGGTCCCTGTCGGCTTTCCTGCCTGTTTCCCTTCAGCTGGCACATTTGCCAGGAAACCTCCATGCCAAGTGGAAAGACCAGGTGCGGCCAAATAAATAAATAAAATAAAATATTCCACATGACAGGCACTATTAGTCATCACTATATTAAGAAGAATGCTGTTTTTTACGTGATTCTCAGCTACAAAAATATGATCAAGAAGCCTGTTCTCTATGAAATTTTCAAGTGTTGAATTGTCTTCATTTGTTTGTTTGCCATTGGGGACCGGAACCTGGTGTTCAGTGTGACTGGTGGGATTATGCACCAGTATATTAGTCAGAATTCCAAATGACCACTAGAGCGTCGTGTGGCACGAGTGCAACTGATTTCTCCTTTGTACATACAGGAGAGCGCTGTGCTAAGGTGACATGGTGGGAGAATATTTGCCAGGCATCAGAAGCACTGATGCCTGGGAAGGAGTCCTCATACACTGCTGGTCTATTTAAATCCAGGTCTATTCTCGAGATTGAGATCGTAGTGATGCAGCCCTGAAAGTTCGGGGCTGCTCCTTGTCTCCAGCCAGGGATATTGGCGTTGCTTCTTCTTCTTCCCCAGGTGTCCTTCCACAGGTGATGGGCAGACAAACCAGGGTGCACTCCTCCCTGCTGCTTCAATAGTTGAATGATGGTGGCATATTCCTTCAGTTGTCCAATCCTGCTGCCTCAGGCCCAGATTCCTGGGTTCTGGCTATGGAATGGGCTTCTCAGGGCTGAACCAAAGCAGGGGAACAGGTTGTAGTGGCTCATCTGCCTGCACGATGTTACCCCGAGATTCTCCCAGGAATTATTTCCACCATGTGGTCACGGATCTCCATAGGAAAGCTAAAGTTTCCTCACCAAAAAGTCACAATAGATGATTATTATGACTAAAATACTACAATTTATTGCCCTGCGAAACTGATTTACACACTACTATAAAAGCACTATATATATATATATATATATATATCTTTTCTATCTTTTATTTTTACTATTTTTTCTTTATTTTTTATCAAGTCTACAGCTTGATATATATATAACTTTTATCAAGTTATATATATATATATATATAATTCTTCAAGAATATATTTAACTACACAGATATCGTAGGTTCCTAAAAAGTTGTCCAGGGTCTGTGGGGTCCTGCTGGGGAAGATAAGATGTTAGTTTGGTATTATGCTGTAGACTTGATAAAAATAAAGAAAAAATAGTAAAAATAAAAGATAGAAAAGATAAAGAAAAATATAAAACAAAATTTTCCAGAGGTTGAGGAATGGCTCCTAAACAGGCAAGGTGCATGGAAGCTCCAAACAGGGAGGGAAAAGACAGAGAAGCACTTAGGGAACTCTGCCCACAAGGTTGAGTAAAACAATTGAAAGGAAACAGTCCCATCTGGGACAAATACCGTTCTTCCTAATACCTAAAGAAAAGTAAAGGTGGCAATATGGGACAAAAAATTTAGCGAAAAGTAGGAATTGCCCTTTTCTCGGGCAAAAGGAGGAAAATCCCAACTGGGAACAAATAAAAATAAATAAAAGGTAGGAATTGCCCTTTTCTCATGCAAAAGATTAGAAAATTACAACTGGGAGTTAAAAAAGATTTTAAAAGAGTAAAAGGGAAAAATCACTTTAAGGTAAAAGTGAAATTAAAACAAAAAAAGTTTGAAAAGAGTGAAAAATGAAAATAATGAAATGAAAATAAAAGAAATAACTAAAAAAGTTTGTAAAACTAAAATAAAATGTATTTGCTAGAGCAAAAGAGAATAGTAAAAGCTTAAGAAGCTTAAAATAAGTTTAAAAATGGAAAAGAAAAGACTTAGGAAAAAGATATAAAAGTAAAGAATTAAAGCAAAAAAACACTAAGGCCCGCCCTTCAGCCCTATTCAGGCCTTTGCCTGACAGCAAGTCTCCATAGCATGCAAGATCTTCATCTAGTGTCAACAATATCCTGCCAGTCTTATAGGATTTCTGAGAGTCTTACAATATGGCTGCCAGGTGTTCCTCCACTCGTAGGCAAGCACGTCAGGGGTGCCACTAATCAACATGACGTTTGCCTCTTGCCAAGTGATGAAGATGTTTCTGGTTTTCATGTCTCCACAGCCGTATCTTCTTCATGGTTATTTTGACTTCACCCCTCTTTACTTCTATGAACCAAGACCATTGTAACCTTTTCTGGTCCGGATCTTTGTCCTACTTCAATAGAGTCTATTACCTTCACTGGAGCTCTATGAAACCCAATGGAGTCTATTAGCCTCACAGAAATTTTATTAAATTCTAATAATTCTACATAATTTCATATTGGGATTCTTTTCAGGAACTTGGTGAAGAACAGAGGTCAGATCTGCCTCAATTCTATCCATTTCTAGAGCAACATTGATTTTTAAGACTTTGAGTTTCTCATTGAGACACAGTTGAAAGGAACAATTACTTATTCATCTGAATGGTGTAATTTGAAGCCAAACTTTGTCTAAATAAATTTTAATTCACTAATTAAATACATTACTCTTAATGTCTTTAGTCTCTAATTTCTACCCCAAATTTCCATAACTGTCCCTAACTTATTCAGAATTCTTCCACTGAAATACCTTAAAACAATTTGGAATTTACATTATGAAATATGTTGATTAATACTACTCCAATTGACAGCCTTTAAAATCCTTATTTAGCTTAAAAATTAAACCTATTTCAACATTTGAAATATGACTGAAATACTAAAACACCTTTTTTATGGGATGGCAATGTTTCTCTATTATCAATATTATGACCTCATCATTAGTTGAAAACATGTTTTCAACTCATTTCACGTTATGAGAAACTGTTTTGACCCAAACTTGCAGGAAGACCTTGGGTCCCAGAAATAAATAAGTTATCAGCGTCTCTTTTAATTCCTTTGTACCAATTATTCTAAAAGTCTGCTTAGCTATTGAACAGTCTAAAAAGAAAACTGCTTTTTAGGCCAAATTAAACCACTGAATAAAGACATGTATATAAATAAAAGACAATTTCAATGGGTGGGTAACAGATCTCAAAAATCTATAAGAACATAAGAAGTGCCATACTGGGTTAGACCAATGGTCCATCTAGCGCAGCATCCTGTCTCTGACAGTGGCCAATCATGGTGGCTTGGGAGAAGCACCCAACAGGTCACAATGGGGAATCCATTCCCTGTTGTTTTCCCCCATCTCCCATCATGCTCCCTGATCCTGTCTGGCTAATAGCTGCTAATGGACCTATCTTCCAGAAACTTGTTCAAACCTCTTTTAAACTCAGCTATAGTACTGGCCTTCACCACAGTCTCCAGCAGAAGATTCCACAACCAAATATACACTGAGTGAAAAAATATTTTCTTATAGTTGTTTTAAACTTGCCACCCATGAGATTCATGGAGTGTCCCCTAGTTCTAGTACTAGCTGAGAGAGTAAATAACTGCTCCTTGTTTATTAGTTCCACACCACTCATGATTTTATAGACCTCTATCATATCTCCTCTTCGTCATCTCTTCTCCAAACTGAACAGTCTCAACCTACCAAGCCTCTCCTCATACGGGAGTCCTTCCATGCCCTTGATCATTTTTGTTGCCCTTCTCTGTACCTTTTCTAGTTCAGCTATGTCTTTTTTGAGATGCGGCAAACAGAACTGCACACAATATTCGAGGTGTGGTTGCACCATTGATTTGTATAGAGGCATTATGATATCTTCAGTTTTATTCTCTATCCGTTTTAAATAATTCCTAACATTCTGTTTGCTTTTTTGACTGCTGCCACGCGCTGCGCTGTGGATTTAATTGTATTGTCCACAACCGCCCCCAGATCCTTTTCCTGAGTGGTAACTCCAAGCTTAGTACCCAGCATTGTGTACACATAGTTTGGATTATTTTTCCCTACATCCATCACTTTGCACTTATCCACATTAAATCTCATTTGTCATTTAGATGCCCAGGCACCCAGTGTCATAAGATCCCATCGCAGTTCCTCACAGTCTGCTTGTGTTTTAACTACCTTGAATAACTTGGTGTCGTCTGTAAATTTGATCACCTCACTCTTAACACCCTTTTCCAAATCATTAGTGAATACATTAAACAGCACCGGTCCCAATACAGATCCCTGAGGCACATGGCTTTTTACATCTCTCCATTGTGAAAACTGGCCAGGGAATGTGTCTGTCAGTCTGTTGGGTTGCTCCCCATACTCCCTCCTACAGCCTCCCTCCCCTTGCAATGCCAGGTGCCTGCCTCTGACTGGCACTGCATGTGCTGCTATTTATCTGAATAATGGTCTTCAAGGGGGCAACTTCAGTTGCTAATACAATTGGGTCCCTTTATCAAATTGTCCTGTAGTTTGGCAGAAATAACGGGGAAGGTGCATGATATATTTCTGCCAAATTTCTTGTACATAGGTTGAATATAAAAATGGTACAGCTGGAAATACATATTCAAATTAATGGACTTATAACATCAGGACACTTTATCCAATCTTTCTGAAATTTGGCAGGATTTTTAACCATGTGGAGGGACATAGTATTCACAGGTTTCATGCAAATTGGATGGAAGATTAAAAAAAAATATGTAGCCAGGAACGTGTATGGAGCTTTTTTAAAAATCACAACATTGAATTGCTTCTGATATTAGTTCCCTTTATCCAATCTTTTCAATGTCTGGTACACAGTGTGTCCTCTTTTGGGGGAACAATTGCTCCATATTTCATCAGAATTGAATAAGAAACAAAAACGTTATAGCTGGAAATACTTTTTTCAGTTTTTTCTCATTATTTAAAACACAAAAATTCGTTTTTGGTTTTGTTTTCATTATTATTGTTTGATGCTTCTGTTTTTACGATAATGAAAAATAAAATCAAAATTTTGTTATCATAATAACAAAAACGAAATGAACACTTCTAGTGAGCACCTGGGAACGTCAGGGTTCTCCCACTGGCAGGCTCAGTCTCAGACTGCAAAGCAAACACTGCTTCTCGACTTTCCATGAGTTGATCTGCATAACCTGAGCAGCATTGGGGAATTGGGGGAGACAGTGCAGAGAGGCTCCCCAGAGCCAGAAGATCATGGAGCCAGAGACACTCTTCTGCTCCCCCCTCTCTTTAAAAGCTAAATTCTTCAGCTGTTCTTTGCTGGGGGGGTGGGATGAGAAAATACCTGGGAATCCTGCGGTTCCTGTCTCACATTTGCCAGAGGCTGCAAATCAGTATTCAATTAGTTGTCCCACCGAGTGACTGCATTTACATAGCTTGCTTGCACTGCCCAGTGAGATGGGGGAACAGGTGACTTAACTGTTTGGTCAGCTGCTTGGGTCCCCCCCAACCCCCCCACAGGTACGGCTGGGCTGGGCAACAGACTGAGCCTTGGGTGCAGTGGGATGGGGACTATCACTCATCTGTTTATTTTCCACAAAACTGAGCAGCATTGGGAGGTGGGGAGCAGGCAGACAGCACAGAGAACCTCCCCAGAGACAGAATCAGAGGCACCCTTCTGCCCCCTCTCCGGAACACACTCTCTTTAAAAACTAAATCCTAGCCCAGTTCCCCTAGTCCCAAAGAAGAGGCTTGAATTACAAATGAAGGGGTGTGGCGCAGAGCAGTCACCAGAGCAGGACATTGTGTTTGACTTTTTCTTGTGTCAGTCAGACAGAGATAGTAAACAGTCCCCACCCACCTACCCCACTCCCACAGCTCTACCTGTCCTGAGTCTGATGGTCTTCTTTACTTTAGGTTCATTAAACCTAATTATCTGGCACGACAAGCACTGCTGCAGTTATAATGGGAGTTTTTTTAAAAAAGACGAACTGTGGAAAATGTGTTTTATTTAGCAACCGTGTTTTGTCAAGGAAGAGTTAAATAAAAAGTGTTTGACAAAGTGTTGAATTCATACATCATGGAACAATTCCTTGAACAGGGCCTTCCTTTTCTTGAGATTCCCCCTTAAGCACCCTCACCCCCCAACTTCTATGTGACCTTCGGAGCTTGTGCAAATTTCAAAGTGGCTCTCAGGAGGGAAAAGATTCTGCCCACACTGATATATAGGAACATACACATACCTCTTACTAGGCACTCCTAAAATAGCTGAACATTTCTGAAAATCTAGCCCCAACATCTCCAAAACCCAACAATTTTGTTTCCAATGTTAAGGTTTATTAGAAAGACCCTTCTGTTGAGCAACTGGAGCTTACTAATTTTCTTCAGTTATCATGAAAACCAGAGGAACTCACTGCCACTGTATCACAGATTACAGACAGGATGAGGGAGGGCTAGGAAGTACACAGTTGGTGTCTTTAGACATAACATCAACGGGTGCCTAAATGTGTGTTTTGACCATGATATGAACACTGCTTTGGCCCTGTGTTCACCATGTGGCGCTGCTTAGACACACAGCCCATCTTGGGGCAAATCGGTGTTTTGCTCACCACCCGATCTCAGCACGCAAGTGCTGCTGCCTCATTTCTTGTGTTTTACCTGATAACACGCCAATATATCATTAGACACAACGTTGGCCATGTGTTCAGCTGAAACACGCAAATTGTCCTTGTGATGCAATGGTGTTCACATCGCGTGTTCAACTGGGGGGCAAATTGGTGTTGGGATTGTTATGGTGCTTACACACAATGGCCAAACATGTGCTTAGGGGTTTTGACACCTGATCTTTGTTATGTCTAAAGTCGTCCAGTCTTGCTGCTGCTGCATGGTGTACCACTGCTTCTCCAGCTAAGCTGTAATACAGCAGCTGTATTACAAGCTCATGTGTGCTACCGTGACAGTGCTGCACAGCAGCTGTATTACAAGCTCATGCATGCCACTGCTACACTCCTCTTCCATCCTGTCTGTAATCTGTGATACCGTGGATGGAGAATCAGTGGAGCACCATGCAGTAGCAACAACACTGTGTACTCCCAGCCCTCCTCCCCTTCCTGTCTGTAATCGGTGATAAAGTGCCAGTCATTTCCCCTGGTTACTTGACATGCAGGGGGTCTTACTCTTTAGAGTCCTCTCTAATTATTTTTAAACACATATTAGGTCTGGATATGCCCCACCCCTCAGGCCACGTACAGAGTAGGCAGGGGAGGGGATCTGGGAGTAAAAAAAAGAAAAATTGTGGAAAATGCATTTTATTTATCAACAGTGTTTTCTCATGGACGAGTTAAATAAAAAGTGTTTGACAAAGTGTTGAATTCATCCTTCATGGGCTAAATCCATGATCGGAGCCCTCCTTTTCTTGAGAGTCCCTCTTAAGCACCCTCACCCCCAACTTCTATGTGACCCTCGGAGCTTGTACAAATTTGAAAGTGGCATAGTGGAGCAGTATTTCCTCATCCCCCCCCCCCCTCCTCACAGTAAAGAACAACGGAAGAATTTAGTTTTTAAAGAGAGTGTGTGTGTGGGGGGGGAGCAGAAGAATCTTTCTGGCTGCATGATCTTTTGGCTCTGGTGAGCCTCTCTGCATGTCTGCCCCCCCTCCCCCAATGCTGCTCAGTTATACAACTTAATAATGAAGGAGATGGGAGATGTACAGCTGATACTGCTATCTTTTTCTCCTATCAAAAGTAGCACAGACCTGCTTCCTATCTCTGCTTCTGTAGCTTCCAAATCTGTTTGTTGGATTTATTACAGGTCATTAACTGCTGTGCTGCAGCAGAGGAAAGAAGTGACAAGATTAAAGGACCAGCTGAGGCAGTTGAGAAATAATTTAGTATTCAATATAACTGTAAGTCCATTGTTCAACTATTATCTCCAGTTTGTCCTCATAGTAAATTTGGTTAGTGAATTTATTATTGCAAGAGTGGTGATTTTTCAACTGAGTGTTTACAGACCGTTAGGTGGTGGTAAAAAAATTGAAAAACAGGCACTCGAGAAACTTCAGTCCGTGAGTGAA
Organism: Sphenodon punctatus; assembly: GCA_003113815.1. Lineage (NCBI taxonomy): Eukaryota > Metazoa > Chordata > Lepidosauria > Sphenodontia > Sphenodontidae > Sphenodon > Sphenodon punctatus. Next base: position 1,282,987 of record QEPC01001788.1, read on the forward strand.
ATCTGACCCTCAGCTGTTCTTTATCTGGCCTCTTTCCAATTCTTGGATCTGGCCCATAGATAGAACTCCTACCCTCAAGCACTGAAAGAATGAGCTGATGGGAAAGAAGTGGAGATAAGGGCATACACTCAAGGATAGGGGCTGGATCCATGATCTGAACCCTCGTCTTCTGTCCCCAATCCTGAGCACACCCCTTAAGCACCCCACCCACAACTCCTTTCTGGCTTGTGGAGATGGTACTATAGAATTTTTCAAAGTGGCCAGAGGGAGGGAAAAAGTTCCCCAGTCTTGGTCTTGATTATGTCATTGGGCAAAATCAGAAGTCACTGTGCTTCAGTGGCAATCCAACCCGGCTCAGGTTAGGAAGCTGTGGCAGACACGGTCCTGAACAGGTTGAACTGCAGAACAAACATTAATGCAGCTGGGGCCTGGATGGGGGCAGGAAGATGCACAAACGTGCAGCCTCCTGGCCTCGCTTCCATGCTGTACCCAGTGCCCTGCCCCCTACCATGACTAGCAACCATGGTGACCTATGATGACTGCCATGACATCTGGCCCTGGCAGACCCAATCCGGGTCAGAGGGAACAGATGTGCAAACATGGTCTGTTTTGTCCTGATGGGGTTGGCACTAGCCTGGGCTAGATTTCAGCCATTTGCCAAGGTGAGAACCCAGGCTAACTATCAATACATCCGGGGTCAGTTTGAGCAAACATCTGGGGGCCTGGAAACAAACATGACAGTGGCCTGTAGGCCAAAGCAGACCAGAATGGGCCAGGAAGGGCTACTGTCACATTTGTTTTTACCCATTGTAAGGCAATTGGGATAGATGGATAATATATGTGATACTTGGTGGGTTGTTTGTATTTATCATCTGTGAATACATCTCTGTCTTATTTAAATGTCTATTTTACCAGAGTCTTTTGCAAAAGTAAAAAAATAAATTAAAACAAATATTTGTTTATCTTCTTCCCATTGAAGAACTACATTTTCAGTGGGAGATGATGGCAGTAAAGGACAAAGGGTACTGCATGATGCAAGGTTGAGGGTCTAGCACTAGCAAAAATAAGTAGGGTAGCTATTACAACCATTAATTAAGGGAGAGTAACGCACAGCCAGGGGAGTGCAAGGAATTAGTTTCTCTCTGTTAAGTAGAGACTAGGCTCTTATTCAAGAAGCCATCTCCTGAAGATGATTAATTTGCCAATCAATTATTCTACTTCCTTTTATAGGAAGGTTATTGAGAAAGTAATAGTAATGCAATGTCTATGTTTCTGAAGTCCTTCAAATGTCTTTGCTCCCTTTTGGTCTGGATAGAGCATAGACAGCTGTCTGGATGTTTGATGACCTTCCAGTATTATACAAACATCTGGTGCCCCTGCTACTGGTTCTCAGGCCATTTAGCAGCCTTTCATATTCTTGGTCAAGAGGTTTTGCCAATTCCTACTGGAAATGATAGAATGATCCTTGAGTACCCAGATACAGAGTACGACATGACATAAGGCTTTTGTCAAGGAGGACAGAGACTTGTGGGCATTCTTGCCTCCAATAACAGTGAATTAAAAGACACAATTAGGACTTCATCTATAACAGTGGGTGTTTTTACGTACACATTTCTCCTGGATGTTTGCTGTTACATCTTGAACTTTCTGTGTGTCTAAATCACTCATCCAGATCTTAAACATCTGGCTCTTTGACCTTCTGCATCGAACTTCTCCCAGAACCTTTGTGTGTAAAAGGTTCTCCTGGTAAACTGCTTTGCTCCAGGCAGCTGTGGTCACTTGGTTTCCATGGCAGCCTGTCACATATACAGCTGCGGCTACTTTAGGCTGCTTCAGGGCAGTGTTTGTGTGAAGAATGCATCCAGGAACTGCCTCAGGGCAGTGTGTGTGAAAAATGCATCTGGAACTTACTTGTGGACTTGTAAACCCGGAAGATTGAAAAATCTGGAACTTGAAGGTGTGTACAAATACCCATTGTGTCCAGCTCTGGCCATCAAGTTCAAGAAAAGTGAATGAAAAGTTGAACTGAAAGAACCACAAAGAACATTTACTGGCGTGTTCAGAGGAATAGAGATCCCTTCTTACAAGATGGAGTTAAAAAATCTCAGCTTGTTTAGCTTAGCAAAAAGGAGGCTACAAGATGATATGACTATTTACATAAAATTACAAATGCATTGGGTTAAAATGTATGGGAAGGTAAGAAGGACTATTTAACTTAATGGAGCATACAAGAACAAATGGGTATAAACTGGACATGAATAAAATGAGGCTGAAAACTGGAAGGTTTCTCACCATCAGAGGAGTGACTGAAGTTGTGAAGCAGTTTCCCATGTGAATCAAGAGGGCAAATTATCATTTTAAGGCAGAGCTTTGGTAGATTTTTAAGTGGTATCCTCAGGGCCGGCCTTACCGCAGGGTGGCTAGGGGCGGCCACCCAGGGCCACACGCTTGGGGGGGCGTGGGTTTTTAGATTTATATATATATATATATATATATATAAAGGTCGGGTCCGGGGGGGGACTCAGGTCGGTATGGCACCACACTGCACTGGTAGCGGCACCATGGGGCCCCTCGCCCCGGCCCCTCCACAGGGCCTCACCTCCCCACCCCCAAGTCAACCTTGAACCCCCACCCATGGCCATGGCCCCACCTACCACCTCCTCTGTTCTCACATCCTGCCTGGCCAGGTGGCCCCTCCTTCTCTCTCCCTCCTGGAAGTTTCATAAAAGCAACTTCCGGGAGGGGGGGAGAACCCGTGAGCATGCAGTGTGCGGAGCACGCTTACCTGCTGCTGGCTTGCTGTGAGGAGGCCAGAGCAGAGGAGGCGGCACGGAGAAGTGGTGGGCCAGCCGGCTGGTGGGCAGCAAAAGAGGAGCGGCAGTGGCGGCGGCACGGAGGGAGCAGCAGGCAGCGGCGATTCTCATCCCGGTGGGACCCAGTGGAGCGGAAAGTAAGGAAAGTAAAATTTAAATTTATTGCAAGCCACATGGCCATAACAATATACAAAATAAAAACACCCTCATATATACACCACCATATCTAAATATTCAATCAAAACTAACAAAAATCCTATAACCATACTTCTCATAGTACAGACAGAATGATTAGGGAATTTATACAAAATAATGAATTCAAGAATAGCCTCTCAGGAGTAAAGTATAGAAAACCCAAAATCAAACCCCTAATGGCAAAAGTAGCTCATAGGCAAAAAAAATCATGCTTAGTGTGCAGTTTGTTTGCTCTCAAGGCAAAAATTGCAACAAACTTTGTTCTTCCCGGGTTGGAGTCCCCCAGAAGAAAGATAAGCTGTTGCAATGGAGGTCTAGGTTGATCCCACACAGTCTCTTGGAGCAGTTGCCTACGTAAGTGGGCATAGATAGGGCATTTCAAAACATAATGCCTGAGGTCTTCAACCTCCTGGTCACACGGACAAAGCCGTTCAATATAAGGAATCCCCCGATATCGACCCTGTAGCAATGATGTATTCATTGTTTGTAGCCTTAAGTGTATAAAGGCTTTCCTGAGGGAGGGATCAACAATATGATGTATATATGAAGCCCCAGAGACCCTGGCCCTCTGCCCCTGCCTATCGATGTCCCAAATACGCTGTTTTAGCAACTTGATTACAGCAGTGCTCGGCATACCAGACAGAAAAGGCACAGAGAAACCCAAACTCGATAACCACGTATTTACCTAATGCCACCACAGGTCCTTGCCACATTTGGTATCCCCTCGCTTTTCAGTGACAGCGTGGGATAAGATAGAAAATTCCGTAGCCTTTCATAGCCTTGCCCAGAATGTTAGAACATGGATCTGAATAAGTGCTCATAGAGAAAGCCTGCCCGTTTCCAAGTTAATAGCGGCCGAGCTTACAGATGGCAGTATAGCTAGGAGCCTTTTCCAGAACCCAGTTCCCAGCGGAGCAAAGAGTGGCAGAGATGGCAACAGAAGGACCAGCAGGTGGTGGTGACGATCCAGTGGCAGCGAAGCGGCATGGGACCAAGGCAACGCACAGCATGGGACCTGCCGGGAGCAGCGCAGCGGTGGAGGAGGAGCAGTGGGCGGTGGTGTGGTGGGGCCTAGCCTCAAGGCTGTGGTCACATGGAGTCAGAGGCCTGGGACCCCATTTTTGGGTACGTTCAGGGAGGCCCAGGGCCCTCGGGGGTGTGTGGGTGGGTGAGGAAGGGGAGGCCTGGGATGAGCAGGGTTGGTGAGGCCTGGTGGTGGTGGCGGGGTGTGGGGCCCTGCGGC
>QEPC01001788.1:1288096-1302068 GCA_003113815.1 Sphenodon punctatus
GCCTAGCCTTGTGGTGAGACCTAGCAGTGGGGGGGCACGGAACCTAGCCTGGTGATGGGGCAGGGGCCTTATGGTGAGGCCTAGCCTCCTGGTGAGGCCTAGTGGGGGGGGCTGGTGGGGGGTGGGGAGGGCCTCCCGGTGAGGTCTGGCCTCGTTGGGGCTCATTGGTGAGGCCTGGCCTCAATGGGGGTGCCTATATTGTGTTACAATATCTGTATCAATTACACAGGGCCCCCTTTCCTGTAGAGAGAGAGAGTTTGAGGCACCCACATCGGTATCTGGCAGGCAAAGCGACAGCAGCAGGTAGGCGAGAGCAGCAGTTCTAGGGGGGAGCTGGAGGTGCCTTTGGGGAGCCTGCCTTGGAAAGAGATGGCCAAATTAAGGTTTGGGTGAGTTGCGCTGCACATCTACGGGGAACTTTGGGTAGCCACTGAATGAGAAATCTTGTCTGTGTGCCCTTTAAGGGCACTTGGGAGGCCAGAGAAGGTTACATGGTATCTTATGTCAGTCGTAACATGTGAATCTTATAGGCATGTTTGGTTTCTACTCGTTGGTTCTAAGTTTGGGAATTTAGTATTGTTTGTAGATCTGGGGTTGTGCTTAGTTATAGGCAGGAAGTTTGGAGCTGAAGTATTTGCTGTTGGACTTGCTGTTGCTTGTGTTTTAAATAAAGAGTTATCTTTTTAACCAATATCTGTGTCCTGTGCTCTCTTTCTTCCATGTGGGGACAAAACACAGATTTAAATGTTCTTTGTTGCATATTGACTTAATTGCACTGATGGTTTAACATGGCATGGGGGGAATTCTCTGCATTTCTCTGTGGGGAGCGGGCGGGGCCTATGGGGAGTGGGCGAGGCCTGTGGGGCCCCACATTTTGTCTTCGCCCAGAGCCCCGCAATTAGTAAGGCCGGTCCTGGGTATCCTATGATTTGGACCCTAATACTTCAGTGAATTGCCTGCAAAGATTAGTAAAGAATATTCTTCCCAAAGATATTTGATTCCCCCACCCCCTCATCTGCCAAGGCATCCTATTCCTGATAAAAGAAGTGATAGTATATCGCTACTTTGTGCTGGTTGTGCCTCCGCTGGAGTATTATGCCAAGGTTTGGTCAACATGTTTTAAGGAAGATGCCGACAAATTGGAGAAGACTCAGAGGAGAGCAACAAAGGGTTTACAATGGGAGACATATGAGGAAGGATTGAAAGAACATATGATATTTAAAGAAAATAAAATGAACAGGGGAAATAAGAGTTTCCAAAAATTTAAAAGGCTGTCATTAAGACAATGGAGAAGCAATTGTTCTCCTTTGCCACAGAGGTTATAGCAAGAAGCAACAGGCTTTAAGTTGTAGGAAAGTAGATTTGGGTTAAACATTAGAAAAACTTAATATTCATATTGGCCAGTTGGGCAATGGAACACATTGCTTATGGAAGTTGTGGAATCTTCTTCACTGAAGGTTTTTAAGAAGGGGCTAGAAAAACATATGTAAGGGATTATTTAGATGTAGTGACTCTAGCCTTAGTGTAGGGAAGAGCAGTGAAGAGGTAGGTTGAGATCTACTGGTAGGAAGCCTCCACTAGACCATGATGTGAGAAGGGGACCAGTCTTTCAGAGATTGTCTCCGGGGAGGAGAACAGGACCATCCAGGGAGTGCCTCCAGGGAGGAGATGGACTAGGAGAGCTCCTCTGATTCAGTAGGGAATGCTTTCTCTTTGAGGGGCATGCTCCTCTTCACTCCTGAGACCAGTAGCTGAGGTGCTCCAAAGCTGGGAGCCAGGTGGAAGGGTTGAGCTGGAGCCAGTGGTAAGGGTCCTGGTATATATCACCTGAGGCAGATCAAGTAGATTACATGCCCCATACGTTTGGCCAATCCTGGTGCTGGAGATTGGGCTACATGACGGTTGAAGTCACTTTCAGCTCTACAGTTCTATGGTTATCATATGGCTTTCCAATGCATTGCTGACAATATACGTACGGAACAGGAAACTGGTGAAAACATAGCATGGGCAAGATATAAATAATATGAGCTGGAGTGGAGTGTGATGGGTCAGTGATTTCTGACACCACTAGTGACATGGCTGACATCCTTTTCTCAGTATTTTGAGGGTATTCTTACCAGAATGCCAGGTTGCATTGGTACTTAAAATATCTTTTTCATACTTCAGTTTTATAAGTAGTATTGATAGCTTAGTGTCAATGTATGCCAATGCCTACAATAGGTTCTTCATTTTACACACAAATTACTTCATCCTCTTTCACTCTCACAATATTTTTGTTATCCAGATTTGTATTATATTTATTAATTTATTTATTACATTTCTACCCCACATCCTCCTGCACAATGGCGGTTCGGAGCAGCAACAACATATAAAAAAATACAATAAAATACATAAAACAAGTATTATAATATTAAAATTGCTAAAAAGGCTAAATGCTACAGGCAATAAATAAATATACCATCCCAACCCCTCACCTACACCACCACCACCCCAGGTCCCTGAAGGCCCAGTGGAACAACCAGGTCTTACATGCTCTTTGGAAAGAGGGGAAGTCTGGGGATAAATGGGCCTCCATCGGGAGGGAGTTCCACAGCCGAGGCGCCACCGAGAATGCTCTCCCCGCCGTTGCCACCCGGAATACCCGGGGGACTGTGTTGGGTGCCTTGAGTTGAGCTTTTTGGCAGGATAGTGTACTGAGATATTGTTATTGTTGCTTGTTTTTGTTTTGTTTTGGTGTTTGTTGTTATGGGAATTTAAATATAGAAACATATAATACATTACCTGGAAGCCATTAAGGCTCAAAAAATCAGGACCAGAAATTGATATTGTAGCAAATCTAGTCAGCTCTGCTAGGAGTGGGTTTCTAACTCTCCCCCCCCCCCCTTAGAAATGGAACACTGGTGTGAGCCAGTAAAAAGCCAGGCTATGGCTTGATGGGGGTGGTGGTGGTGGAATGTTCTGGTTTTTGAAAGGGGGGGGGGAGTTGATCTAACAGGGGAGAGGAGTCAGCTGCTGTGGAGACGTCAGGACTGAGAAGGCACTGACTCCTTGTAATTGCATGAGGGACCTGTAAAAGGACAGTGGAAAGGAGTGATTGGGTAGTCTCTGTGTTCCAGGAAGAAGAGATGGGTTGGCAGAGTGGTCAGCAATATGCTTTGCAGATAAGGACTGAGATGTTGGACAAAGTGAAGTGGGCCCTCATCACCCTCACCATCAACAACAATTCAGGAAGCAGCGCAGTCAGCCGCACACTGTTTACAGGCCTAGACACTGGTTTTGATGTGGGAAGCTTCCCATGTTAATTTAAGCGTTGATTTCAATCCTTTTAATATTAAAAACTGTTCACGGTTACCCTGAGTTTTTGTCCATTGTCTCTCTGTTAAATAGCTGGGATCCCCATAATAAATTTTACGGGAGAACCCCTTGGCAATCTATTATTGCAATCTATTCCAGGACATCAGGTACTCAAATTGAACACTAATCAACCAATTCAGGTTCTGGAAATGTGACAAGTGTACCCATTTTTGCAGGTACTCGTTTCAGCTCTAAGAACAATCTTTCACTGTGGAAATGTTATCACTGATATTGTGCTTGGGGATTTGTACACTATGTGGTACTGAGATACAGCACATAAGAATAAGCTTATTCATCAAAGCAAAGATTATTAGGAATATTTATTTATTTATAATAAATCTTGTATCCCATGCCCTCCTCCCTCTGGCAGCTCAGGGAAGCTTACAATAAAACAACGAGCAAACAAAATAAATATAAATAACAACAAATATAAAGATAAATACAAATATAAATATAAAACAATATGAAAAGGCCTCAAAATTATACCTGTTGCCCTAACTCCCCTCCCACTACCCATCTCCCATGCCAAAAGCCTGATGAAACAACCAGGTCTTACTCTGGTGCCTGAAGGAGGGAAGATCCAGAGTCAGATGGAGCTCAACTGGCAGGGAGTTCCAAGACCATGGTGCTATGACCAAGAATGCCCTCTCCAACATTGCCCCCCCCCCCGCCAGACATGGGGGACTTCAAGAAGGCTGGCCTCGGTCAACCGCAGGGGCCGATTCACAATTCAGGGGGTGAGGCCATCCCACAAATAGGCAAGGCCCAGACTGGTTAGGACTTTCTAGGTAAGAACCAACACTTTGAATCAGGCCCAGAAGACTATATGCAGGCAATGCAGTGAATGAAGAACAGGTGTTATATGCTCATGGCACCCCACCCCTGTAAGAAGGTGGGGCGCCGCATTCTGCACCAGCTGCAGTCTCCAAACCATCACTGAGGGTAGCCTCACATAGAGTGCATTACAATAGTCTGGTGTTGAGGTGATGAAGGCATGGATAATGGTGGTCAGGTTAGAGTTCGAAACATATGGCTGAAGCCGCCATACTAGATGTAACCGGGAGAAAGCGCTTCTTGCCTCAGCCGCCACTTGGACATTCAGGCAGAGCTGTGAGTCAAGGAGCACCCCAAGACTACAAACCTGAGGAACCAGGGAGGGACAAACCCCATCAATGAGAGGAACCTCCAGACCCTCGGCCCTCCCAACCAGCATCACATCCATCATGTCAGGATTCAGCTTCAGATAGCTCACCCAATCCCCCACAGCTGCCAGATATCGGGTAAGCAATGAGACTGCCGGACCCGGGTCAGCTGAAAACGAGAGGTAAAGTTCGGTGTCATCACCATACTGATGACACCGAAACCTCTCACAACCTCACCCAAAGGCTCAATATACACATTGAACAAGAAAGTGGTCAGAATAGAACCTTGAGGGACACTGCATGTGAGATTCCAGGGAGATGAAGAACAGTCCCCCAGAACCACACGCTGAGTCCTCCTAGCCAGGAAAAAGCGGAATCATTCAAGAACAATTCCATCCATCCCAGCACGGTCCCACAAGCGAGTCATCAACATCTCATGGTCAACAGTATCAAAAGCAGCTGATAGATCTAACAAGTCCAAAAGGGTTGAACAACCTCAGTCTAACTCATGGCGAAGGTTGTTGACCAAGGCCACAAGCACAGTCTCAGTGCCATAACCCGGAAGAAAACCAGAATGCGAGGGAGCCAGAAAACTGACTCAATCCAAATGTGCCTAAAAGTATGGAGAGCAGTCATATTCAGTATAAGTTTAAACCATTTGAAACACTTCGTACTCTGAAATAGGAGACACCTAGACTTGTAAAGGTTTACAAACGTAACTTGTATTGTTTAAACATATAATGCAACAGTGCAGATGAGGGGAATGTTGTGGACATCTTGAGTTTATGAAGATGTGGATAAAACACACACATGTTACTCCCCCTCTCTCCCTATTCACACACACTCAGTCACTCTCCCTGCCCCAGCCAGTCACACGCATGCACACACAGACACTCCTACCCCAACCAGACACACACACACACACACACATGCACATACATAATCATGTGCTGCACAGTTCAATCCTTTCTTTCTGACTCTGATCTGGCCAGAGTCATCCATGCTTTCATCACCTCCAGGCTAGATTACAGCAATGCACTCAACGTAGGGCTGCCCTGGATGACTGTTCCCTGAAGTAACCAGGGCAGGGTTTTTGTGCTGAGAAGAGCTTTGCAAGCTTTAACAAATGCTAAATAGCAGAATGCTATTTTTCAGCATTCACATTAGCTGTAAATTCATGTGCCGTGAAAGGGACACAGAGCAGGTGAGGAGGAGTCCGCAGCAACTGCCATTACTTGGCCAAAACGCGATGATATTATCTAACACAAAAACTTCCGGTATACAACAAATATTTAAGGTGGGTATGCACTACTTAAACAAACCCCCCAAAGAAAGGAAATTAATATTTCCTAAGCCCAGAAACCAAAGAAAAAACAAAACAAACCCACATCTCCCAAATGCCTGCCAAACCTGCCTTAACAACTATGCAATGCAAAAGCCAAAACCGTTGAATGTTACAAAAAGTTTCTTCATTACAAGTTGCTGTGAAATTAAAACCATGGACAGCATATTCTTCACCCATCTGCTGAGTTGCTTAACTTTCAAACAGACAAAAAACAAAACCCATTGAGAGGAAAATATTTTTACTACTTAGAAAATAGCAAGCTACTGCATTATCCCTCTAAAATTATTCCAGGGGATATCATGACAAACCCATTAAGAAGACACAGATGTTACATAGCCCAACATGTTACAACCACCTTGCACATGCCTACAGGGACATACAACCACCACAAAGAACATAGGGAACATGACTATGACCTCTCCTCACATGCACAATGTGAAAAGTACTGCACTGGAATTCTGTGAGTGTGCTGTGCTATGGGGTTGGAGACAAGCTGATTCTACGATGCATGGGTGGAAAGATACCAAGAACTGCATGTGTACGTATATCAAGCAAAGTGGACAGCCCCCTGGTGGGTACAATGCTCCCTCTCCCCCTCAAAAAAAGCTAAGACCATGAGACTGATTTAAGGAAACCAAACAAAACTTAACACTGCATGCCTACAGCGAAACAGACAGGGACATACAACACCACACAGAACATATGGAACATGGCTCTGACGTTTCCCCACATGCACCATGGGCAAAGTGAAAGCTCATAACTGGAATTATGTGAGTGCACTCTGCTATGGGGGTGTAGATAAGCTGACACTATGATGTGTGGGTGGAAAGAAACCAGTAACTGTATATCATGTAAAATGGACAGCAGCCTGGTGGGTACAACCCCCACCCAAATAAAGCTAAGGCCATGAGGCTGAGGATAGGAAACCAAACAAAACTTAGTACTGCATAGTCGTGAAGGTGGGTTTGGCAGGAGTTTGGGAGATGTGGGGTTGTTCGTTTGTTTTTTTTCCTTTGGTTGCTGGGAAATATTAATTTCCTTGGTTTGGGGCGTTTGTTTAAGTAGTAAGAACCCACCTTAACTATTTTTTGTAATATATATGTATATATAAATATGGCCCTTTTCACACAGACACTCCAACACTGATAAAATGGGTGTTACATTTTATTATACATGTTGCAGGACTGCAGGTGTGCTCTATGGGTACCATGCAACGTGTATAATAAAATGACTGTATAGTACAGAATATGCTTAATCACACTAAAAGCACCCCAAGCAGAAAGCTAAACTAAGAATCCCAGCTCTGAGCTGAATATGTGCTGCAGTTTTGGCGGCCACATTTCAGACTTCAGTTGCCACATTTTTCAGGAAATTTGGAGTTCACTCAGAACCCAAATATACATCCCTAGTATTTATGTTTCAAATATGGAACCTGAAAAGGTATTCTTTGCATTTATTTGTGTTTATCAAAACCCAAATGCACAGTTCTACCTAAAAAATAAGGCCTTTGTATGGTTCCCTGAGCACAAAAGTCCATTGTCTTCACTTGGTTTTGGATCAAGTCGTAATCCTTAATACAACTGCATAATGTGATCTATGGGAAAGAAAATAAGGAAAAATGTCTACTGCTTTAATGGAGACAAAGTAGCTTTGATAATGTTTTTTATTGAACCAACTGCTATTGGTGGAAGTAGAGGCAAGCTTTTGTGTCTCTCACTCTCACCAACAGTAGTTGATCCAATAAAAGATTTCATCTGAACCACTTTGTCTCCATCTCTTACGTTTGAGACAAACACAGCAACTACCCTCTCACTCTAGACTAGCGCTTTAATGTCACTTATCACACTCTATTCACCTTGGGCAAGTGCTTAAAGATAAATAAAATTGGTTTTATAACCTCACACAGAAAAAGTAGTGCCCAGAGTGCGGCAAAAGCCTCACTGAGATAGATGATGTGTGAGGGTAGTGTTCACTTTGGGGGTAGAGGTTTGAGAGCACAGTGGTTTGGATAATGCTAAACTGTAGAGACTTGAAAAGAAATTGGTTGGACAAGTGTTTAATCTCTTGTTTAGGTGAGTGGATATTATATGGAAGTTGCGATTTCCTAAACTTTATACATTACTTTTTTGAAGAAAAAAAATCCCCACATTGAAAGTTAGGCAATAGGCTATTTTAAATATTCAGAAAAGTACACATATCAGCATCTGTAAACGTATGTAAATGATTAGGGATGTGCGAACACTCGGGGGTTTGGGGTTTGGCCCATTAGGGGTTTGCTCCCCCGAAATTGTTCGGGTTTGTTGAGGGGTGAGGGGGACCCAGTTTTCTGCTTTTCTGGCCCCCCTCCTTCAGCACCTGGAAGGCCTAGAAGAGGTCTGAACCCTCCGGAGCACTGTTGCTACCGGACCCACTGCTGCTGCTGCCGCCGGACCCAGGACCAGAGCCCCAGCACCACCAGGTAGGTTGATCCCTGGGGTGAGGGTTTAATTATTTTTTTTTACCAGGATGTGCAGTGGGGGGGAGGTGAGCACCAGCACCCCTTCCACCCATGCAGTCTGGAGGGGGGAGGGAAAACCGGGTTCCCGCACCCCGCCCGAACTGGTTTGAAACCCGAACTTTGTTCGACTGGTTCGGGTGGGTGGCAGTTTGGGTTCGTGGTGTTGGCAAACGGTCCGAACACCCCGAGTTCAGGCAAACACCTGAACTCGGTTCACACATCCCTATAAATGATGTTCTTCGTTTCAAGGTGTGCTGTCCCTGTCTGTGAGAGTTGCTACCTCTTGCTTCAATAACCAGCAGTTTGAGAGGCATGTTTACATTTTGTTTTTGATTTTTTTCCTGTCCATCATCTTGCTTTGTAGAATTTTAATCTCTGTAATAAGCTTTGGAATGTTTTGTTCTGTTCTGTTTCACTAACCACTGTGATTTTCCAGCACTGTATCTGTCTGCAAAACTTTGTTTTCAGTGTTTCCCACTGTCTATGTCATGAACTCACAGGAGGGGCTGATCAAATTGGGCTTGAAGATTCCAAGCTGAAGAGTCACCTGGAGGTGGTGCCTTTTTGTCTTTCAGTTTCCCCACTGCTAGAGAAGAAAGCAAGGGCAGGAAATAAATTTTGTCGGGATGTTATATATATGTATTTTTTAACTTTCACCTTCTCTGCTTTAGTGGCAGCAAGACTAATCCTCTTGAATTGCTCCAAGAGACAATGAAAGGGAAAGCAAGAATATTTCCAGACAAAATAAAAAAGAATGTCAGATCCCTGAGCAACATGTTCAGATTGTTTCAGGCTCCTTCTTGTTATCCTTAATGCCATCAAACCTAGAATAATGCTGACATCTTTGTATTTTCTTTAATACATCTTTATCTACTCAGTAAAATATTACATTTATATAGAATAAATAACATCAAATAATAAATCTAGAATGAACTGTCTTTTTTGTGTCCTGGCAACATAAAACCACTGACCAGTTTGTGCTAGGGCTGCCCCTTTTCGTGATTTCTCCCCGAGGCTCCCTTTTTGGCCTATGGTCTCAGGGTAAAACCTTAAGAAGTAGAAACCCTTGTTCGTATTACTTTCTCATCTCTCTAAAGCCTTCTTCTTACAACACCCTACCCCTTTGCAAGCTTAACACTTGTTCTTTAAGTGTTTTCCTTCTCCTTGGCAATACATCCACACAGCTGAAGATTTCCCTGCGCTTCAATGGCTACCCCTTGCATAAAGTGTCAGAGGACAGGAATCATCACAGCAAATGGTCATGAGTTTGCACGAAACTTAGAATGTGGGTTTGGGCAACTACCCACTCTAAAAGCATGTTGTGTGAATTAATCCTATGAATTGCAGACTGGGTATGTCAAAGCCCTATTCAGGTATTACACAGCCACTAGTGGGGGATGGTCCTCTTTGGAAATGGGTATTGTTCCAAATGATGATTACCAACACAAAACCTCCGGTTTAAGTGAATAGTTAAGGCTTGCAAATATTCCAAATCCATGGGGATGGGGTTTTATATTGTTTTAATTTGAATTAATATGGTTTATTTTAATGTTTTAATATATTGTGAGCTGGCCCTAGATGCCTGAGGCAGGAGGGGGTGGCATATAAATTGTAAAAAATTAATCAATAAATAAAAACCTCCCATCCAAGAAAATGTCCAAACAAAAAACCTCATTGCAAACAAAAAACTTGAGACACAAAACATTTCAAAAACCTAAAACCTCCTGTTCCTGAAAAATACAAACCAAAAAACTGACAGCCTAACAAAAACTACACAAAACTAAAAAACTAAAAAAAAATCTCAAACAAAACCAAATCCCACCAACAAAACTAAAAAGAGAACACTAACTAATCAAAAATAAAAAAGCATGGAAATAAGACATTAAGACACAAAAGACGACTACCACAGTACTATGAGCTTTTCACACCAGATTTAAAGCAACCCATAAATCCTTTCAGCACTTGCCTCAACTAGTGCACAATGTACTTTCTTATGCCGATTTAACCACTGCAATGCTATTGTTTTTTGGTGCACATCATAAGGAGAGAAAGGATTACAATGTTATTTCTCTAGTACATAAATGTTCTTTGCCATGTTGTTTTTTTAAGATTTCCCCCCCATATTCCTTTAATATAATATCACTTTTTTCCTACATGTTTTAGATTTCCTGTTACATCATGTTTCATGGTTTATCATTCACATACAACTCAAGTATAACAATGTACTTTGTTGTCTTCTTATTTCTGCATTAAGTTGTAGATATTTCAGGACTCTTTTCACATCATTCCATATTTGTAAATCATATTTGGGATTATCTCTTGTTCCGTAGCTGCATGCTTTACAGACAGAGAAGAAGTTTTTTGGCTTCTTGATCTCACTCATATTTTTAAATTCTTGCCAGTTCTTCTTCTTCTTCTTCTTCTTCTTCTTCTTCTTCTTCTTCTTCAAATTACAGTACTGCTCACATTGCACACTAGTTAAAGCGAGTGCTAAAAGGAGTTAGGTTTTTTTTAAAAATCGGGTGTGAACTGTACTGTACTGTAGTACTGTACATGGTGTGGTAGTTGTCTCATGAGCTCTAATATCTAATTTCCATGCTTTTTGATTTCTTGTTAGTTAGTGTTCTCTTTTTAGTTTTGTTGGTGTTTTTTTTTTTTTTTTTTAGTTTTACGTAGTTTTTGTTGGGCTGTAGGTGTTTTGGTTTGTATTTTTCAGAAACCGGAGTTTTTAGGTTTTTGAAATGTTTTGTGTGTCCGGTTTATTCTTTGTAAGGAGATTTTTGGTTTGGAAAATTTCTTGGATGGGAGGTTTTTGGATTTGGAATATTTACTAGTCTTAACTATTAACTTAAACTTGAGGTTGTGTGTTGGTAAATTTCCTTGGTTTTTGCTCAGGATTTTTTTTTTTTTTTAAAAATAACTAGCTTGTGCTTTCTCATGTACCTTTTGGTTTTTTTGCTTGGTTCTTATTACTGGTTTTCTGTAGATTGTACAAAAACCACAAAAAGTTAGTGTACAAAAAACACAGACAATTTGATTTGGTTGATTAATTTTTTTATTTTATGAGAGAAGGCTTGTCATTTGCTCTTCAGAGGAAGGCAAAAAGACTCCTAATATCCAACAATCTACTTTTTGTAGGGTAAAAAGGATTTAGTAGGCAAAAATTCCTTCCTGAGTCCATTTCTGGCAATTGGATATTTGGCATTCAAAGTAGAATGTGTATCCCTGAAGTGCAACCTTTCTCATTTTTTGTGTGTGTGTGTTGCTTTCTTAACAATTTCTTAAGTTACTCCTGTGTTTTGGGGAAAATACATAGTTTTCATACATATTAGGCACATAAAGGCATGTTTATACTCTTATATGTTAGGTATCCAAAGATACAGTATAGTCTCTGTTGCAGTCACTGTAGTAACAAATTAGAATTCTCTACATCTTCTGTTTTCTTTTGTTTGTTTGTTTTTTAACTCCAATCACTTTGTTTGGGTTCTCTGACCATTCTTTTTACCTAATTTCTTTATTTCATTAAGGAAACCAATAATGCATCCACTATATTCCTCCACCTAAAGGAGTACAGTAGATAGCCACACCTGTCGTGGAACCTGTTAGGTAGAGCCTAGACAGAGTCCTATGAACATTGGTCTACCCACTTCCCATCTGCCATGGAATCTGCTAGGCAGAGCCTCCTGGAGAAGAAGGCAACCAAGAGTTTATTGCCAAGAGTTTATTTTTAGGTCTGATCTTTGTTTAAACCAGCCCACTTGTGTCCCACTACTGCAACCTTCTGCCTCGCTAAAGGTCGGTTTTGGCAAAAAGTGATAGTAACTCAGCTCCTTATGATACTCAGGTGCCAGGCTATGACCTGCAGAATAGCAGCTGGTGATTCTGAGCGTAGCCTTCCTGCACAACCTCACCAATGTGAACAATTTAATTTAACAGAGGGACAAGAGTATTGGGCTGTCCAAACGGGAAACAACTTTCTGTATAATCATACCCACGACTGAATTAGGGGTCCACATTCTCACTACTCATTTGTGTCTTCCTCCCACCATCTATGTTCCAGGGGTGTGGGGATATCAGTGGTGCCTGCCTCCCCTCCCCTGGCTTCCCTCCCCTTCCCCTGCCCATGACTGTGAAGTGGGCCTGCAGTGTTGAACTCCTACACAGATATTTGCCAGCTGCAAGCTAGCTCCACATGGAGGATGCTTTGATCTCAACAGCTCCCAGCTTTCAGTCCACTGAAGATTTTTAAAGAGGCTGTTCCTCCTAGGCAAAGCTACCAAAAGTCCCAGTTCCTCTAGCCCCACCCCCTAAAGCCAACAGAGTGCAGACAAGCACCATAGAAAGCAGGAGGCATTCCCTGTCTGCTTATTGGGAAAACACAGATAAACCAAGACAGAATTCGACTAGAAGGGAAAATGCAGGTTGGCAGAGAGTCCCTGGTAATAGCAGGCAGCCAGGGAGCTCAGCATTCCTGACGCAGCCATAGAACGCTTCTATTAGCACCGACTCTCCAGCAACCGACCCATAGTCTATCATGAGTTTTTAAACATCTCAGCTACTGGCAAGGAGACATTACTTGCAACAAGTGAATGAGAAGCTCGCCCCTCCCCCCTTCTCCCCACAGACTCCATCCCATAAATGTTGCCTCTAATCTACTAACAGACAGGACTAAAAAAACCAAACCCACTCTCTTTTAATTTCAGTATAGAAATGACAAAGATATCATTGTGATCTTCAATTTTTGAATAAATAATAAAGCCAAAATGCTGAAGGAAAATAAAATTAATTATTGAAAAGATGTGCATTCTCTTGTTCAATTGTTTGCAGAATTACACTGTCAGGCATGAATCACATAGTTCATATCTTGAAGTTGCACAAAATTTAAATGAGGTCTTATAGCTGCAAGTTCTTGTGCTGCCTGTTCCTCATCCATTTCCTCTTCCTCTTCTTCATCTTCATCTTTTATTCTTGCAAGTATTAAACTGTCTGGCCAGACTTTGCGTAAACGGATCACCTCCTTTAATTGATCCACATCTAAATAAGTCATTAAAGCCTCAAGTTCCACTGTAGCTTTTTGCTCTTCCCTTTTCCATTTCTGCATCTCTTCCATTTCCAACTGGATTCTAATCTTGTTTTAATTCTCACCAGACATGGGTGTCTGATTGTTCTTTGTGATATCTTTTTCGGTATGTTCACCTGCCTGACTCATAGTTGTGATCTAAACAATTAGAATAGATTTCTAGGGATGGGCGAACGTGGTTTGGAAGTTCGGGGTTCGGCCCAAACTCGGCCTGCTCGGATGACCGAACCTGAACCTGAACATACCAAACTGGACAAAATTCCAAACGTCGAAATGACCAAACAGTTCGGTCAGTTCAGTTCGGGTTTGGTTGAGTGGTCTACTGTCAGGTCACTGGAAGGCCAAATGTAGCAGGGAGGGGGAAGTCATCTGACTCAGCTAGGAGCAGACTTCCAGGCAGCAGGGGTGGAGGGTGGAGAGTGGTTTGGAGTAGCAGCCAGCCTGCCAAATCACCAACCCTTTTTGCCTCAGACCACTGGCATGGCAGTCTGCGATTGGCCAAGGGCTAAGCTGCACAGAGCCAATGGGGCTTGTGGTGAGGCGGGCGCAGCAAG
>QEPC01001788.1:1303637-1323849 GCA_003113815.1 Sphenodon punctatus
ATTTCCTTGTAGACTGGAAATAACTACCTGTTAATATTGTCTGCAAAGAGAGAGAGAGTGAGTAAATTTTCCTGTTACTTAGAGTGCAAATGAATTTAGTGACACTCCTTTTATCTCTTGACTTAGGAAAGTTTTTACTGCTTCACTGAAGCAAGGCGAGCATAAAGTGAAGATATAAAGAATGAAGGATGGAAGAAATACTATTTGAAATTAAGAAAATAAAGAGGACAGACCAGAGGTTAGATGGAATGAGGCAGATCTGTTTATTCAGAGAAGAAGATGGATCTTCTAATAACTTATTTGTAGGTCTGCCTGTAAGTGTTTATTGCCTTAAAATAGTTCCCTTTATCAACCTTTCAAGTTAAACTCTCTGTGTGGCTTTCTGGAAGAGTTGCGTTCCACCGTGGAGCATTTGCTGTTCTCAGTTAAAGTCTTGTCTGGAATGAACAATCCTGGATTAATATCTTTTAAGTGCACCAGTCAAAAGACATGTATATAAAGCAAACAGCTAAGATTAATGATGAGAACTAGAAACGGATGCAAGTTTTTCCCTAATTAACATGAACCAGAAAGTTTCGTACCCACCTTTTGGGTAAAAGATTTTTGGATTTGATTTGCATTTTTACACTGAAGCCCCTTTTACATCATGGGTGAAATCCTTGCTCCTTTGATGTCAGATTCAGAACTCTGGAATTTGGCAGGATTTGACTCAGGTTTTGTTTGTGTGTTTAAGAAGAAATATTAAAAACTTCGCTTTTAACAAATTTCAGTAAGATCTAAATGTTTCACAGATTGAAGTATCTGGAAACAGCAGGCACCATTTCACCATTCCAGCTAGGAGGTTTTGTACTTATATTATCATGCAATCCTGCTGTAAATGCTAATGCTGGACCTCACCTGACATCCCTGGAAATTTTAAGTCTTCCCATTCTCCACAGAAAAGCATGACTGGCAAATGCACAGGCTTCCCCATGCAGTTCTACATTGGTCTGGAAGGATTAGCTGCTGAGAGTTGATAGCAGTGGAAATGGTCATAAGAATAATCCGCATGTGCTAGGTGTGCAAGGGGGTTAAACCTGCATAAGTCAGTGCCAATTTCTCATTTTCAGTGAAAAGTATCAATTTGCCCTTCACTCACTTGTCCAGCACAGCCCATGATCAGGATTTAGGTGTGCTCTGATCATCCATAAATATACTCCAGGTACAGAAGTGCCGAATACACTTCTTAATTACAGATAGCAGTCCAATGACTGTGGTTGTGCTGCACAAAGATGCCTCTTGCTGTGAAGAAGGATTTGGCAGCTACTGAAGACTAGTGTGATACATTGCTATATCACACATGCACACCTGACAAATGGGGGCTGTGCCCAATATCTCTTCAACCAGCCATGTTGTTATACTTGCAAACAAAACTGCTAGTTGATTACATGGAGGATGCATACCTCTTAGGAAATCCACAACCCATTTCACATAAACCCCCGTGTAAGGCCAAATGAGACAGGGCCATCTGGATCCCCCACCCACCTTGGGGAGAGTGAANGGACAGTGGCAGGATTAACTCCAGATTGTGAGCTGGGCTCCCTGCTAACTCACAATCCGGGGTTAGCCCTGCTATGGTCCAGGGAAGCCATCCCCCGGACTGGGGTAGAGCAGACCATCATGTATGTTGGCCCACTCTACCTAACTCTGGCTGGTGGCCAGAGCTTTTCTGGGCGGGGGTTGCACCATGCTGGCTAGCACAGGGGGCGGGGAAGTGTGGACCATCTCTGCACGTCGCTCCCACCCTCTCACTACCCTCTCCCCAGCCACAACCACTGGCATGTTTGTTCGGTGGCAGGGCCAGATCCTACCTGGACTGAGGGCTCTCATCCTGGACAGGATCAATGCGCTGTCACATTTAAAAATACCCAGGGAGGCAGCACCATCTCCATGACTCTGCCTCTCCAAAATGGAGTGCAGAGAGCAGCAGAAGGAGTAGACTATGGAGACGAGGCAGCTCCAGAGAAGTCTGGGACTTCTTCAGAGATGCCTCCCTGCTACTCTCCACTCCCTGCTTTTCCTAATTCCTCTCAGAGGTGGAGCTGTGGTGACCCAGCTTGGGAGAAGACCTTGTTGCTTCTCTGTAATCGCATAGCTTTGGCATGCAGCATATCTGGTCTTCTCTGTAGCTTCCAACTTGAACCTACCCTTCCCCTGTGGCCACTGGCCACTCATCAAGCTATAGTGTCTAATTAGTACCCACTCATCTATTATGCATATTTTTGTCTCCCACTGAATAGAATGCCCAGAACATTTAGTCAGGGATTGCATAGCATCCCATTCATCCTCCCCCCCCCCCCCCCCGGTTGCATGTAGGGAAATGTTTAATAGATTTTTCATGTTGGCAGCACCATTGATTTATTTCATCCAATTTAGTGGCTTAAATAAGACTACTCCAACCCTTCTGACACTAATCTCAATTTCTCCAGCTTTTAAGTACAAGTCCTTCATAAAGGATGAGCTTCCACTATAATTATATTTGTTAAATGTGCCACCAAATCCTGGTAATTGTCACTCATAGACCTATAACAGCCTGCTCCTTAACACCTGTATCTTCAGGCTAAATTCTTAAATTCATAGTTCCATTTTCCAAAGGAGAAACAATTCCTTTACTAGCTGTTGTTTCACTGACCTCCTCTTCTATTTAAAATGAGGTAGGCTCTAACTTAATTTCTGGCAAAGAACAAGCTAACCTTGTTCTTTCTAATGTTCTCCTTTCCCCACATTCCACGTTGCCAATAATGATTCTATAGAGAGAGAGAGAGAGATCATTACCCCTGCTGTCTTCTCTTTTGCATGTTTTTCAAGCAAATCAGTTTACTAATATATTCCACAAATGCCTATTCAAAATTACTTAACTCCAATCGCTGTTTATGTGCCAAGTTTCTGTAATGGATCAGGCTTTTAATTTTCTTTTCATTATAATTATTTGGTTATATGGTGCCAGAGAGTTTAGAGTAAATTATCAATCTTTTGGTCACCAGGAATTTTAGTGGTTTCACCAGGGTCCACCTCAGAATAGCTCTCCATATATTTTGTTAAGTAGTATGGGTGGCAGCAAATGGTCTTTCAGGACTTGGTCTGCCGTGTCNCCCCAGCTAATTACTTACAGATCAACAGGATAGCACACAGAGCCAAAATCAGTAGAGAATTCAGTAGAGAAAATGGCTGTACAGCCACTTTTATTTTGCCCCTGCCAGCCAATCAAAACTTGCCATCTGTCTTGTCCATCACTCAGCTGTCCCCTGCCATACCCCCCTCCTACCAAATATGGTACTAAGTTTCATTTCCTAGCTCAGAGAAGCTAGGGAGTCAACTGTCTGCATTACTCCAGTCACGTGCCCCCTACCTTCAACTCCTATCTGACCCATGGAACTTCTTCTAATTTCCAGAGTTTTCAGAAGTTTTCCGGGGACCAGCCTTGACACTCGGAACTTCAGACTTAGGAAATTCGGAACTGAGTACTGCAATCCATAGTTGATTCCAGCGTTTTGAGAAGACTGAGTTTCAGGTCTACTTATGACCTGTTTGGCACACTTCGGTGAAGCAAGTGAAGCTGGCCATGGTAAGAGACAGAATGGTGGGCTAGATAGACCATTTACCACAATGGTACTTCTTGTGTTTTCATAAAGTACAAGTCATTCTAAACAATGTTTTCAAGTTGATTTTATAAATATAACTTCAATTTGTGTTTATTTAGTGAGAACTGTCATAAAGGGAGATGCATGGATCCTATTAGCATTTGTGCAGGATACTCCAAAAACTGCTATTGATCTACTCTATTTCTTTCACTTGCGATCACTCCAAGAAGCAGTGCTAAAACACTACTGAAACAATATTCCTGTGTTGATTATGGTATAATGTGCACATTTCACTGCTACCATCTAGTGGGTAGAATGTCAAGCCAAGGTGCTTCTGTGCTCCCACATCTGTAGTGCCAGACTCTCCCAATCTTTTTTTTTTTTTTTTTTTTAAATATATATGTGCAATAGGTCTCTACTGTCAGGTAGGAAACTATTATCCACATTTTACAGAAAGGGAACTGTGGCATACAAAAATTAAAAATTTCCTGTGCTGATGGCAACACAGGAAATCCAACTGTTGTCAATGGGGACTTTGGTTGAGCAAGAATTTCAGGATTGTGAACACAGTTTGGGATCTTTCACAAAGTAGAATATTAAAGTAGAATACTAAAAAGCATCGCTATTAAGATGTATTGTGAGGTGAAAAAGGAAAACTTCTAACTGCCCTATATATTTTCAGATACTGGTTCCACCAAGATAAAGTCCAAATCACAGTACATTTGTTCCCCATCAAAATGTTTGGATAAATGAGTCCTCATGCTCCATAAGGAAAGTATGTGAAATAATGCCTAGAGGTAATGCTAAGAGGAAGTTGTCTTTTTCCATTAGCATGATCATAGTTCTGAGTACAATTTGCAATATACAAACAAACAAACAAAAAAAATCTTACCAGAATTAACATTACATAGATTATGTAATGATATTACATACCATTACATATATTTGTCTTCAGAAACTTGAATACACAGTAAATGATAATGTGTCTAGCACTTTAAGAGAATAACAGAATCCTGATACATAACCAAAATATCCTAGAGGCATAATTTTGTATCCTGCCTCGTCTCTCTAACAGAGTCAATTACTCATATATTATATTTTGCAGAAGCTGTAATTATCTAGCAATTGGACTTGTTGGTGAAAGTCTGGTGTAGTCTGAAGTTGGGACACGTAAAGTATATTTGTAGGAAGCATAGCTAATAATATGAAAATGTGGAAGTTTCTAATTCATTGAGGAACAGCCAGAAGGAAAACAAAGAATTGTAATATGTTTTCAAGATAAAATGGAAAGCACAGCTAATTAATTCTTTTCTCTTGAGTAAAATATGAATTGCGAAGTTCTGCCTTGAACCATGCAAATCCTTCTGTCTTCTCTAAAGGTCCAGCGCTTCTCACATTTCTCACACCTAATTAATTACAACATGTATTCCCCTCCTTAACCAATGATGCATAATTTATTGTGTCATGCTCATAAAACCATTCTAGGTGTGTTTATTAAAATGTATGCAAAGTACCCTGCTGTAGAAAGTATTATTCCAGNGATGAGTTCAGAGGCGGGACTTCGTCAAAACGTGACTTCGGGCAGGAAAAACGTGACTGGAAGTGGGAGGCAGCTGAGGAGCAGACTTCCTGGCACCAGGGGTGTAGACCAGGGGTTGTTTCAGGACCAAATGATACTGATACTGAAAAAAAATCTTCAAATTCGGTATCTGTATCGATAACACAATTTTTGAATGTTCGGCCAAGCTCTGTCGAACCGAACCTGAACTCAGGTTTTGAACCAAACATCCGAACTGCACATCCGAACCGCATTCTGTTCACACATCCCTAGTTTTAGTTAAATTAGTAACTAAACCAAATTTTTCTACATTCATTTTAGTTACTAATTTAACTAAAAAATTAAGTTAATTTCAAATGAAAGTCATTTTAAAAAGTCATTTTGTTTTTGTCCCCATTGGACTCTATACAGCGCTAAAAGGCATCCCTCCTGGCCAATTGGAATTGGGAACACATCAGGCACCACAGTGATGGACACAGAGGACCTCTGAGATTGGTCTTTCTTCAGTATTACCAGCAACTTGGCAGTGCCAATCAGTGGGCTGTGGCAAGAGCACTGGAGGGCCTATAACTCCTTGGGAGCGCCTCCTGCTTCTGTGCCACCTAATGGCTACTGGTGTCTATCTCATATCCTGAGGTGCTGGCTGCACGTTGAAGACCTGCCATATTCGGGGCACCCATCCCAGTGCCTGCTGCTCCTCTGCCTGCTGGCTGCCTGCCAGTGTCTGTCTCCTGAGCACACCTGTTGCCTACCAGTCTCTCTCACAGGTTATTGAGTGCCAATAACAAGAAGGGTAAGGGAACCACAGCAAAATCCAAGCAAGCAGTTGTGCTGGGATATAAACACCCATGAGGATGCTCTAGGCTTCAGGTCTGTGGACCTCCATCACTGCCTATTTCTCCTATGCTTGCCTGCTGCATGCCAGTCTCTCTCTGATATTCTGCCACCTTGGGACACTCGCTGCAGGTTTGGGGATAGGAAAGAGTCAAAATAAAACTTCTATTTAAATGAATACAAGACTTTCAAAGTGATGCCCATTGAAAATAATGGAAAACAAATTAATTGCTTAAACAATGTTAATTTGCAAACAAATACATAACTAATTTTTTAAAAATGAAAATGAATCCAAAACAAAAACAAAGCTGTTTCCTTCTGTACACCCATGTTTTTGGTCTTGGTGCTTAGAAAATTTATTCTTCTGAGGAGATTTAATTAAAAATGCATTATACCTACACTTGAGTGTTTTACAGTTTCATAACAAATAGTATCATTACCAGGGGCTGTAATTTTTGCTTCATTAATGTATTTTATGATGGCATATACAGAAGATTATGACTTCCCATTATGTGCCAGAAGAAAGGGAGAAGGAGGCAGCAATTGTAATTGATTACAAGAGAGGGATAACAGTTTTATTCTTATGCCGCCATCATGATATTCAGAATATTTTTGAAAGAAACAATGGGTGTTTTTAAACAAGCAGGGGCGGGGGTCCGTGACTGTTGATTGGCACTACTGCGGATGCGGAGCACCCACTCAGGTGGAGTATGTTGGGAGAAATTCTAATAGGTGGCTCCCAGTGCAGTTACCACAGCAGCTGCCTCACTCTCCTCTTGCTATGGACCATGGGGCACGCCAGACTGACTTTTAAAATTGATGGGTNTTTCATTATAATTATTTGGTTATATGGTGCCAGAGAGTTTAGAGTAAATTATCAATCTTTTGGTCACCAGGAATTTTAGTGGTTTCACCAGGGTCCACCTCAGAATAGCTCTCCATATATTTTGTTAAGTAGTATGGGTGGCAGCAAATGGTCTTTCAGGACTTGGTCTGCCGTGTCCAGAATATGCCAAGGATTTGGGAAATGGATGAAATGTCAGGGACTGTTAGAGATGAAGTACTTCAGATGAACACTTTTATTGGACCAACTACTGTTGGTGAGAATATGAAAGGTTTGGAGCCACACAGCACCCTTCTTCAGGTTTGTAACAGGACAGAAAGGGCATATAAACAAACTTCCACTTATTGACGATAAAGTTTGGGTGAAAAGAAACAACAGCCATTTTAAAATGGGATGTGCCCACGGGGGTCCACCTAGCCCCCACCCACCAAGCACTTGCCTGAAGGCGGTGTGGGTGGGCGTGTGCTCCCATGACCCATGCACCACCCACTCATGACCACGTGCAGAGAATCGAGGGGAAATCCTGGGATGCTCTGTGCAAGGGCAGGTGTGGATGGTGGGTGGGCAAGAGCGCACACCCAGTGCACACCTATCCTGGCCTGTTTAAATCCTCCCACTCACCAGATGTGCATCGGTACGCCACACAGCACGCATGGACCCACTCCCCAGCCGTACTTGTTTAAAAATGGCCAGCATGATGGCCACCTATGAATGTATGGTCATCTGGCCATTTATTAGATTTGCTATTCACCTGCACGCCTGTTCTTCCTTAGATCTCCATGCACAGCGTCCTGCCAGAGGACACGGTGAATAGAATGCGGGCCAATTCATGCCCATGTGTTGGTGTTCCAGTTGTTGTGGGAGGGGAGATGGCTGGCTGGTCGGGGAATAGAGTAGCTGGCAGTGGCGCTTGGAGTGCCAACTGGGAGACGAACTGAGGAAGTGGTGGTTATGCATGTTACACTCACTCACATTCAGTTTGTTAGTTTCAGGACTCATGAGATGTGAGGTAACAGCACTCTCACAACTGCGGTTATTGTGCTGATTGTTTTCACCCTATAACATAACCATTTTCAAGAGAACACGCTCTTACAAGATTTCTCCTTTTTCATCCTGTTATATGTTTTAAAGGGTTTCTAGTATGGAAAGTAATTAAATGCTGTAAAAAATATTGTATGTTCTATGTTATGTTCTCCACATTTTACCTTTCACTATTTTTATAGAGAATTAAATATGAAGACACACAACTTAACATATCAACCTCTTCTTTTACCTTTCAAGAATTCAGTATTCAGTAACAATCTCATTTCCTTTCACAAGGCCAGCATGGCTATGAATATAAAATTGATGGGGTTTGGCCTCACCTAGATGCTGCATAAGATCCTTTAATGAAATGATCTTTGAGGTAGTTTGTCACTGACAGCGTGATCCTTCATGGAGGAGCACATGCACTAGCAGTTACCATGGGCATGAGTCTCATTGTGGTGCATGGGAATCATGTCTGTGCATAAAGTTCACATTATCCAATGGAGGGCTGTGTTTTAGTTCTTTCTGTCAGAGCTGAATGTTTAGGTTTCTGGTGTTTTGAAACTCTGGTCTGGTGACTGAAATTTAAGGTTGTTTGCTTACCACCCTTCTCTATAATATAATTGGTGTTTCTGTGATATTCTTTAACATTGATGTTGAGAGATGAGGCATTAGTCGCTTTCATATGGGTGAGGGTGTGGTGGGGTATGGGTGTGCACCACAGTGTGGGGTTGGTGCATGGGGGATGGTTACATCGGTGCACATCCACCTCCACCAATCTCCACGCACAAGCAACTGCCATTTTCGCTGATTTCTCCATGTGTGTGGGATGGGTGAAGATGGGTGTTTCGTGGGAGTGTGCACACACACACACTGGCTGCAGTGTTTACACAGGGCTCCCCCACGCATGCCCACGCAGGCCATCCATGTGTGCATTGCATGGGGTTGTCTCGTGTAAAAAGGGCGCTAGTGAGTTTCACTTTCCATTGTATAGTGGAGCATTGTTAAGCACTGTACCGTTAAGCATTGTACTCCATTGCAAAGTTAAATAAAGCAAAGTTAAGCACTTTTCAATGTTGATGAGGAGAGATTGTGTTGTGAAACCCACCTTCCATATTAAAGTTTAGTAGTCTAGGAGAACTACTGGCTTTTTTGCACCTTCTTGTACAGGACAATTAAACTCTTTGGGTAGAAACAAACATGATTTTGACCTGCTGTGGTCTGGGACACATCAGTACGTGTAAACATGCACCGCCAGATGTTGGCCTGGGATTGCAGCATGAAGTGTTGGTGTCTAGCCTGGGCTGTGACCTCGACAAATCTCAGAAGTCACAGCTCGGGCGAAAGGCTGCCTGCCACNCAGGTCTTATGTGCTCCCGACGACCCCCTACCTTCAACTCCTATCTGACCCATGGAACTTCTTCTAATTTTCAGAGTGGCTCATGGGAGAAAAAAATGTTCCCCATGCATTGGTTAAAGAGATGGTTAAGTAGTTTGGACCCCAAATTAAAAAGGAATTTGACAGTTTTAAGAGAATAGAATATTAATGTGGTAAAAGGAACTGTGCTAAAAAAAAGAAAAGGAAGATATTTTCTTACTCATTAGTTCTGTTTTCTGTATGTATTCACAGACACAGACATCTGTTGTTTTTAATGATATCAAAATACTTTCACTTTTTAAAAAATTCTTCTACTTAAGAAGACATGCTACAGCTCTAGAGAAAGAGAGCTGGATTCTATTCAGGCCTTTACACATGGAATATTAACTGTGCACTAATCACAGGGGCAAATTGTTCTTCCCGGCAGATACTAGGGATGTCTAGGTATGACTGTTTGAAGGCAAGGGAGGGAAAAAAAGGGAAATAATAAAGATTTTCACACATCTTTTATGTAGTAGGCTAGTACTATGCTTTATGGATAATCAGAGTCTAAACCAAAACTAAAGGAATTTAATTCCTAGGGCAAGCTATGCTTATATACACCCTAACTTTGACTACTACTGGTCCCAGCTGCTGCCCAATCCAGGTTCCAACTCCAACAATTCCAGCTGCCAGTCAAGTATTCCCCAGTTCCATTCCTGCTCCAAATTACTAAGGAAATCTTTGGCTTTATCCTATCATCCTTTTCCTCCCCCATCCCTGAGCTAAGTG
Source organism: Sphenodon punctatus (assembly GCA_003113815.1). Taxonomy (NCBI): domain Eukaryota; kingdom Metazoa; phylum Chordata; class Lepidosauria; order Sphenodontia; family Sphenodontidae; genus Sphenodon; species Sphenodon punctatus. The sequence goes on from QEPC01001788.1 coordinate 1,313,669, forward strand.
AAGCCATCCTATTATCAGGAGTAATTAACTAAACCAATCCTCACTTTTCCATCTGTAGTTAATTTGCCAGCCACAATCCTGTTGGTTGGAATGAATCAGTGCTATGAACAGGGAGAGGTCATGTAGATAAGCACTGGCCTGTCAGCTGTGTGCACATCTGAGTTTAGCAAACACCACCCCCCCCAAATAAGGGTTCTGCTTAGTGATGCTTAGCATTGCCTGAAATTTGGAACTGATTCCATGTTCAAAAGCCATTGCTTTACAGACATACAGCGGGATGTTGAATATAGGGCCCCACTTCATAATTGTGCTAATTAGTTTACTTGGATGAGAGTTAGGCCCTTTTCACACAGACACTCAAACACTGTTAAAATGGGTGTTACATTTTATTATACATGTTGCAGGGCTGCAAGTGTGCGTTATGGTTGTCCTGCAACATGTATAATAAAATGTAACACCCATTTTATCAGTGTTCGAGTGTCTGTGTGAAAAGGGCTATGCTTTAAAAATGTCTATGTCAGACTGTAGGCACCCTTTCAGTTCATTAAAAATACAATAGATCCTTGCTATACCAGACCTCTTGAGATCGGAGCCTTTGTTGTTCATTACAGGGTGTGAACAAACGTGATGGTATCCACTCACAAGTGAATAGGTACTAGGGGTGTGCAGCAGGCACATCATTGTTTTTTGTTTTTGTTTACAAGAAAGCCTTCATTTTCAGGGGTTTCATAACCAAAAACGTTAATTTGGGGATTTTTTGTTTTTGTTTTAATTAAAAATAAAAACAATATTAAAAAATCACCACACCTGTGCAGCCCTTTTTCAAAATGGCATTGGTAGCGTCAGGACCATTTTGGAAAAGGGCAGCTGGTCTGTGCTTGTGCAAAATAGCCACTGCACGTTGGCAAATGGCCACCACGCATGCACAGACAGACTGCCCTTTCCCTAAATGGCGCCTAAACTCCCTGCATTATTTTTGGAAAGGATGCACATGCGCAGAATGACCCGAGAAGCCATTTTGTGCATGCACCATTTTTTGTTTTGTTTTTGTAATTTATTTTATTTACATAATGAAAATGGAAGCTTTTTCCCTTTGTTTTTGTTCTTTTTCTTTACCCCGTCCTATTGTATTTAATTACTAAAATGAACAGGACTTCATTCATTTTAGTAATTAAAAAAAAGAAAAATGAATTGCATACCCCTAATAGGTTCTATCCCATTTGTTTCAGCATGGAGCCCACTATCTGGGGAAGGCCACCACATATGTGACAACAGCTAAGGGTAAGGGGAGAGGGGGGTGATTTGGAAGCTGCAGCCGGGAGAAAATCCATAGACCGGGTCCTTTCTCTGTCGTAGCTTCTCCTTTCTCTTCCCACCACTCTGTGCTCTAGTTGTGCTCTCTGCTCTGTCACAGCTACTGGCAGTGGCTTCTGGGTGGAGAGGGCTTGATAAACAGTGCAGCCCGGCACCACCACAAGTTCCAGCCACTGCTGCCGTTGCCTCCAGCCACCACCAGCCTTTACCATCAGTGCGAGGGGGCTATTGGGGCTCCCCCCAGCAAAGACTGAGCCTGCTCCTCCCCTTGTGGGGAGGTTTCAGCGTTTGTACCCCCCTTCATTGTGGGAGGGAATGAGGGCGGGACCAGCTCCTGGCAGTGACTTCTGGGTGGAGAGGGCTTGATAANTGTCTCATGTGAAAAGGGCCAAAATAATTGTGTGGGTGTGTGGTGAGGGGCAACAGGCTTGGGCACTTTTTATGCCCAAAGGGAGCAGGGCTATGCCAGCCCCAGCTCAAATGCATGGCTTTGGCACTACACAACCACATGGAATAAATTATAGAACCCAATCCCTCTGAAGGTTTGTCTAAGCCCAAACGTGCTCATATTCTGAGACAATATAAACTTTTACATTTGGCCAGGCTTCTGACAGGCAGGGAAAAGGGTGGTTTCAGTTAATAGTTTTAACTGATTTTATTTTTAAATGCCTGTTTTTAGACTGTGTATTTTATGTGTGTGATGTATCAAACCCTCCTGAGTCCTCAGGACAGGATAGGATAAAAATTTAAATAAGTTAAGTAAATGACTTTTCCTGGATGGACAAACACATAAGATGTGGTAATGTCCATCCTGGGTGCACAGAAGCAGTGCAGAGTTTGCTCAAGAAAGGAGGAGCTGCAACAGACAGTGGAGAAACTGCAAGGAGAGAAGCAGTTTTGGGCTGGCATCACTTCAAAGGACTCATGCTGACCCTAAGATTAGCATCAGTGCTGAACAGCCAGAGGATTGTACTTTGACTCTGGTTCTCTAACTTCCTCAGAGATAAATTGCAGTTTAAATATTGTAGCTAAATATTTAAAATTGTAAAATATTAAATAGTTTAAATGTTTAAATAGTTTAAATATTGTGCTAATTAAATGCAATTAGGCATTCCAAGCATTACTTTCTACTACTACTTTCTACTACTTGATGTACTGCATCTTATTTTTCTGAATGAGGACTAGAAAACAGGATTCTCATGTTATTCTTGGGATTTTGAGGTCTGTCCCATTCTCACTATCTAATCTAGGTGTGACAGTTTAAATGAATGTACTAAAGTCCTGTTTGGAATTGACCAATTTATCTCATTTGTTAAATTTGTCAAATTTAAATAATGCATTCCCCTAATGAGCATAGCAATAGCATTCTACAATGTATTTTTCATCGGAGTATCTCAAAGTAATTTGTATATTAAACAATTAAATCGTGCACAGTTTGGAGAAATGGGTAAGGGATATTCAGAGAATTGCTACCCCCACTGCTGGAATGGTGTGGTGCAAAGCAGTCAAGGCCAGACCCCAGAAAGTATACAATGTGTGACCACATTGGAGGGCCCGAAGAGGCCCCTAGTACAGTGGGGTCCATGAATAATCTTGGAATGATAACATGAGTGTGAGAAGCACGGGGGTAAACAGGGGGCCATGAAATAAGCCCTGACCTGTGAAGGACCCACAGCAATTTGGGAGGGGTCCTCCCACACTTGAGATCCATGAATAAACTTGAGATTATAACAGGGAGAAGAACTGATATAACCTAAGGACCAACAAGACCTGCAACACAATGAGACCCAGGGGATATGTTTAACTTATTAATTATGAGGGGGGCCAGGACAGTAAAGTTATATACTTGGTGGACTGAGGAGAGCCATATAAATGAGGAAGAGGGTGGTGGCGGTCAGTATGTGTATTGGGAGATAAACAGTTGAGGGTCGTCTGTCACAGAAGTCAGGGTTATTATCTCTGTAGTGAAAAGGGTGGTTCTGGGTACAGGTCTACAGAGTAGGCACAGGCTGCACCATCCTTGCCCTTTCAGTGACCATGTCTGTTAGGGATGTGCGCCCGCGGTTCAGATGTTCAGGGTTTGGCCCGAACTCAGCCAGTTCAGACGTCTGAACCAAACGTCTGAACCAAACGCCAAACCCCCCGAACAGTTCGGCTGCGTTCGGATGAGTTCACTTCCTGGCCCCAGGGGTGGGGAGAGGCTTGGACTAGCAGCCAGCCTGCCCAATCACCATCCTGCTTTTCCTCAGACCACAGGCTTGATAGTCTGCAATTGGCCACGGGCTAGACTGCACAGAGCCAATGGGGCTTGTGGTAAGGCAGGCGCAGCAAGTAACAAAAGTAATTGCCCTCCCCCCGCCCCNTGTCGGGGCTGGAGTTTTATATGTTGGCTTGTTGGGGGAGATTTGGTTATGGGTAGGGTAGGGTAGGGTGGCTGGTGGTAGGTTATATAGTGGAGGGTTGGATGGGAATATCCCTTGCCTCGGTGAGAGGTGTGGGCAGGGACTAGGTTAGGGAGGGAAGTAACATTTCCCCCAGTGTGAGGAGGGGTTATGATCCGTGGGAGGAGTTTTTTTAATACCACCAGGTGAAAGCAGGGGGTAGTGGAGGATTGGGGGGGTTGGGATCTCCCTCACTGACTGAGCGGGGCAGCCATGGGCCTTGGGGGGCTGGGGCTGGATTGGTGGGGAGGGACCACAGCTATTGGGGTTGTGATGGGGCAGGGGATATATGGTCCCTCTGGGGGATATGTGCGATCAGCAATACGGGACAGGTGTTTGGTGCCTGTTCCTCTTGCTGTCCCCCAAGCAGGCAGTAGGGTGGTTCATGATCAGAGGTCCCCTGGCATGAATCTGTTGCTGCTGAATACAAGGTCGGTTGCAAATAAATCAACAACTGTCTAGAAGTTGATCCTGGACTCTGCGGCCAACCTTGTGTGTATTACGGAGACCTGGCTGGACAATGAGTCAGAGCCTATTTTGGCTCACCTTGTTCCAGGTGGGTTCTCCATGCAGCACTAGCCATGGTCAGAGGGACAGAGGGGCAGTGTAGCCATGATTTTTAGTGATTCATGGGCCATGAGGAGGCATCCGGTGCAGATTATATTGGATATTGAGGGCCTTCAACTTATGATTGATTTGGCAGGAGACAAATTAGGGGTGCTTCTGATATACCATGCACTGACCTGTACAGCAGCATCCCTACACACTCTAGCGGAGCTGGTGTCAGAGGTGGTGTCGCGCTCCCCAAAGACCTTGGGGAATTTCAACATCCATGCCGATGCCAGTCTTGGAGGGGCAGAGTATGAGTTTAAGGACACCATGGCAACCATGGACTTGTCTCAAAGGGTCATTGGCCTGACACATGATGGGGGGGCATACCCTGGACCTGATTTTTTGCACCGGCTTTGAGACAGGGAATCTGTTAGTGGGGGAGGTGTTAGCAGATCCCTTGTCATGGATGAATCATTACTTCATGCGGGCCTGTCCCTTACTGCCCCCCTGCCCCCAGAGAGGTGCAGAACCATTCAGATGGCTCACCCCTGGAGACTNACTCCAGCCCCAGCAGCCACCATCAGGGTTCTGGGGCCTATGTTCCAGGCAGGAAGGGCTGTCATTTCACTTCACTGTCTACCAATGCTCCACCAATGCCAGCTAGCCTACATTCCAGGCAAGGAGGGCTGCTGTTCCACTTCCTCCAGAAGCTACCATTCCAGTCCCAGGACCCACCATCAAGGTTCTTGGGCCTACATTACAGGAAGGGAGGGCTGTTCATCCATGTCATCCAGAAGCTGCCACTCTAGTCCCAGGACCCATCTTCAGGGTTCTGAGGCCATGTAGTGAAAGATCATGGAAGACCCATTGTAAGCTGGTGGAGTCAGTTAGGGACACTTATATGTCTTATTTGGCCTGCTCTTGCTTTGGAATCCATCTTGTTTGTTCTGAGCTGTATGCATGACTTTTTGGTAGCCTGCTTTGTACAGCCCATAATAGTTTTTTTGCTGGGTACTAAGGCAGGCTAGGAATGTAGTGTTTTGAGCTTCTTTATCAGCCTGTAACCTTGGTGCTAAGTTTGCTTAATTGGGAGTTGGAAATGACTCAGGGCAGGGGGAGGCACATTTGCAAGAGTTAGAACTGCTTAGCACATGCACAGCATTTGTATAGTGGGTTTGCAAAGTTAGAATACTATAAAGACAGAGAAACTAGTGACCAGCATTGGAACTTCACTGCTGGTCACTTTGCAGATGTGCTATGGGGCACCTGGGGCCCACCCGGGGATCATTTCGCAGTCTTTGTTGGGGTTCCCCGGCTTGCAGAAAGGGATGTGAGATGCTTTTCTTTACCTTTTGTATGCTTTGTATTTAATAAAACAGCTTTCTTGGCATCATCATCTGAGTCATCACTGGTTTGATCCACTGGCTTGATTGTATTTTTAAATTGTTTAAATTTTTTAAAATTGTTTTATTGATTGTTGTTCACTGCCCTGGGCTGCCCTGTGGGCAGGAGGGATGGAATATACATTTTAAATAAAAAATAAATAAAAAGAACACACCATTTTAAGACAGGCTTTTTTAAGACAACCTTTTAAGACAGGCTGTCATTCTGCTCACAGGGAGCCGTCATTTCACTGCATCAAGAAACAGCCAGCCACTCCAGCTCCAGGAACCACCATGAGGGTTCTGGGGCCTACGTTCCAGGCAGTAAAGGCTGTCGTTCCACTTCACAGTCTCCCAATGCTCCACCGATGCCAGTCAGCCTGCAACGCCTGGGCAAGTAGAGGTGCCAATCACCAAGCCCTGGCCAGGCCTCTGCCGCTGCTCCACCAATGCCTGGCAGCCTGCAATTCCCAGCCTCTGATGCTGCTGCTGATGCTGGGTCTCAGACGACCAGCCATGCCCCCGCAGGCACCCCTGGGGGCCAAGCGCCAAGCCTGCCTGCCCAGGAAACCCGGGGTGCCAAGCCCCACGCCTTCCCCGTCTCTGCTGCTGCTGCCATTCCCCCACGGGCACCTCTGGAGTGCCCCAAGCCTCTGCTGCGGTTGAACTTTCCAAACGTTCAGGGGCGTCCGAACTCCACGGGATCGAACCCATGAACCCGAACGAAGTTTTTAGTCCGAACGTCCAAACGTCCGAACTCCGGTCTGTTTGCACATCCCTAATGTCTGTGTCATGTTCCAGTACAGGTATAGCAGCTCTTATGAACTAAGAGATGTGGTGGGAGCAGAATCAGACACTTCATGGAGTGTTTCTCCTTCCTGAGACAGGCCTGTAAGCAGAGAGAGAGCTTTTTGCAGGCTTAAAGCACCAGGTCCCAGTGCTCTGGAGATGATACAATGAGTTCATTGCTGTTTCGGCACTTTATGGTGGAGTGGCAGGGAAGGAGTGGATTCCTCAGAAAGGGAAAATGTATTATGTTACATTAAACAATGATAACTGTTGAACATTTCTATGTTTACTTGAGGAGGATGCAGAGGATCATTAACGCTACCAATTAATTAATTACTATCACACCCTTTCCTATAGGTTTAGGACAGTTTATAATAGAAAAATATAAAATTAATCCAGTAAAACCAAATACAATCCCATTAAAGCCATTCTCTCCGCAACCCTCCAAACCCTATTCCTGCCCACTAAAGGCCTTGACAAATTAAAAAAAAAAAATTGCCTTCTGAAGATGCTTGGGTTTTGGCGAACCTCCAGGGGAAGGGAGTTCCAAAGCTGTGGGGTAGCCACCAAAAATGCCTCTCTGCGTACTTGACTTGTCTGGACCTGCTGCAATGAGGGTATTTGCAAGAGGGCACTTCTGGCTAACCCAAGGGAGTGTGACGGGACAGAGGGGGGAAAGGTGGTCTCTTTAACTATGCAGAGTATAAGACATTTTGCACAGGGTCCCAACTTTTCTGCATCCAGCACTAAAAATAGTAACTGATTAAGAAGCCATGGGCTGCTTGATGATTTTTGAAATCAAACATCCTAATGGCATTACAAATAATAAATAAAGCAGAGTCCAAACCCAGAGAGGACTGGTTGTGAACCCAGTGGGGCAGAGGAAAGAATGGTAGAAGCTCTTCAAAACACTTTCCCCTCCAGCGTCCCCAACAGAGGAAAATGCAAGAAAAAGAGTTTGTACATTTTGAATGGATCATCAAATAGACTTGCTTCAAGGGGATGTGGAAATATGTTATCTGAACCTCAGGGAAAGGACAGAGACTGCACAGATGGCATCATGTTATGCAGAAATGTGCCACTACATCAGGCATTGACATTCATGATCAATGACCATATGGGATCCAATCTCAATGACCCCATCTTCGGTGAGTCAGATTAGCCCCAAGCAGATAGATATGGAGTCATTCCATAATATTTTGACAACACTTGTATAGCTGGTCACTCATACCAATAAAGTATCACTAACTGAATTTAATTGTTTCTTCTAAATGTTAGTCAAGTAACATAGTTGATCTCTAGCTGTGTTCTTTCTTTTGCTCAACACACCTGTGTAATATGCGGCTTCTACACAATTATGTCCTTCCTTCTGATGTTATTCTTATACTTTCTGGGGTCAAACCTTCCCCTCCCCACTCTGAAGTAAATTTCTCAATTTTAAATTTCTCAATTTCTCAAGGTTAAATAGTTCTTCTGATCACATGAGCCATTGAATGAATAAAGAGAGAGTAAGTTGGTCTCTCTCTTTTGTCTTATCCTCTGGCCTTTTCGCTCCCACACATAATTGTCTGTCTAGACAGAACGTTTCTCTACTAGGGTTAGATTTCTGGTGAATTGCTTTTTGCAGGTCGACTAATGTACCATAACATGCCTGGGAATGGCGCCAAATGTCTGCCATATTGGAAGGGGTTGTAGTGCTGAATGTTATAGCTGACAAAGAATCTTCTTCTCTAATAATTTTTCTTATGACCCCCCCCCTCCGCCCCGAGAGATCACTAGCCCTCCCATAGAAGGGATTTTGAACTTTGCTGTTTATTTGACAGCATGTAGTTCTCTCTGACTAGTCAAAACTGAGTTGAGTATCATTTTGTACTGTGCCCTTGTGTACTATGCTGATAGGCAGATGTCTAAATCTTCTGTGTGAAAGTTTTTGCCAGATATAAGAACAGCTGGGAACATTAACCTTGTGGACCTTATTTTGAGAAACAATGAAACACTTTTTTAAAATGGCAAACAGCCCATTTCTTCTATAGAAGACATGATATTTTATTGCACTAAAGATGGATTGTTCTGATTTTAGTAGAGCACTAGATGTTTATAGACACATGGGCCAGAGGGCATGGGCAAATCCATTGACAAAAAAGAATGGAATGATTATTGTTTAAAATAGTCTTTTGGGTAAAGTACATGTAGAAATTATTCATAAGTTTTTGCTTCTAAACTAAAGCAAGAATGGATTTGACCAAACTCATGTCAAGGAGTATAAAACAAACACTGGGGAAAAACAAAACAAAAACCTAAAATATTTATTAACCATGTGAATGCTCCATTGCTGATGGATTATTTTTTTACTTTAAGTTTTAATTCAATAATATAAAATATAACATCAGTCCAAGTGGATGATGCGGCTATAATGATTAAAATTTGAAAAGGAAAAGATGGGAAACAGGAGACAGTCGTAAGAGACAGGCAAGTGTTTAAGAAGTGAATAAATGAGATGAGGGGAAAATAAATATTTTAATATAATCTGCATAGAACATGTGGTTAGAGATTTTCCATGGCCCACATATATAGAGAGAATGAAATACCCTGGGAATTTCCCAGCTTCTCTCTGCATAGACAAGATTCCTTCTGCCCTGATGCTAAGACCTAATGCACACTGTGCATGATGCATGGACCAAAGGGACACTGCATTTGTGGTGCCACCACCAGAGTCAGATGATGCCACCACGCAAGTCTGCTGCCACACCTCTGCTCCTGGAAGAGGCACAGCTGAGATTGTAAACTCAGATGTCGGAGCGGTCTGAGTATAGCAGCAGCGCATCATGTATGTGCACAGTGGGCCTTTTCTGTGCATGTGTGCAGTCCTAGTATTATGGCCTTAGTTTGTGGTGGTTACTCATAACTTTGGCCTTACCATTAACTGAGAGAAAACCAAGATTATATATCGGCCTCCTCCTCCTTCTCTTCCTCTTCCTCCTCCTCAAATCTAACAAAATCTATCCCTAAGTCTCGAGGATAATACACTTTAATTTTGTCAAGTAGTTCACTTTTCTTTGTAGCATACTTAATAACAAAGCAACATTAATTAAGGTGGATACATGAATCAAGGAAGTCAGTGCTGCATATGACTACCTTTATCACTGGATTTGAAAGCAGTATGGGATACATCTACAGACAAAACAGCTGAAATGGGTTCCTGCTGTTAAACCCGAATCTGTCAGATTAGCAGTATCCAACCTAACCTGATGGAGAGAGTATAGAGTACCAGCAAGCTGCTCTCCATTTGTTCTCACTTCAGCTGTAACTCAAATAGTAATATTTTTTTAGTTCTATGAGAAAAATTAAAAAGAAAATCATCATGGAATAAATTTATTATTATTTTTTTTATTTTTTTATTTTTCAGATTTTTATCCCACCCCCTCCTGCAACGCAGCTCGGGGCGGCTAACAACAACAATAATAACAATAAAAACAATTAAAATTCACTTAAAAAATAAATATAAATATAAAATACATCAATAAAACAGGGCTAGAAAATGAATAAATAAATAGATAAATTGGCGGGGGATTAAAATCACCCCCCCTCCCCTCCCTCCCGAAGGCCTGGGCAAACAGCCAGGTCTTACAGTTCCGCCGAAATGTCAAAAGGCTTGGGGCCAGGCGAGCTTCCTCCGGAAGGGAGTTCCACAGCCGCGGCCCTA
>QEPC01001788.1:1337406-1358589 GCA_003113815.1 Sphenodon punctatus
ATCGTTTAAAATAGGATAAGAAAATTAGGAGTCATCTCCTTAAGGGATGGGGAAGCCACGCGTAACGTGGTGCAGGGTATGGCACGCGGGGGTGTTGGTTTCCCTGGGAGAAGGGTGTCAGGAAAAGTGGCAGGACATTGTAAGGCCTCCCACTGACAGGCACCTCAATCCTTACTCATGTCCGGATGGACAATGTCCCCTTTGGGAACTGGTGCGACGACAAATGGTGACCGTCTAATGTGACTGCCTTATGTAGCCAACTAGTCCACTACTACCAAAGCCATCATCACCGCTTCCTTTTCAAGAATGGTGACTGACTATTTCTTTAAAATATCCTGATCTCTGAGAGTGATCAAGTCTCAAGGACCTTCTTGCAGGAGGTTCTTATCGAAATACCATGTAAAAATGCAAACCACACAGTGCTATCCCATAAGACAATTTTATTAAGCAGGTTCTTAATATCACTTATAGACTTATTTATCTTAAACTATGTTCCTAATTAAGAACACCTTTCATACTTACAAAATAAGCATACATTCAAGTTGGCCAGACTTGAAGTAACTTGGTGCTGGGAGGCTGGGAGTGTGCCCTGCAGTGCTGCCTCTAAGGTGTCCAGGTTAGGTTAGCTGCTCCAAAGTAAAGGGAGGGGTGACAGTCTTTTATATCCTCCTTGTTATTAACCACTGTCTTGGGAAAACATGATCCTTATGAAAAATACATGTTGCAGGGCCTACATTGGCGCCCTGTTTTGTTCCTTTTCTTTTCTTCTCATGCATCTAGGCAAAAGTTTTAACAGCCTGTCTGTGTTTACACAACTTTCTGTGTTTCTTTCTGTGTTCCTTTCCAAGGCTGAAAATGTTGCAGTCTTTAATATTTTCCCAGTGCTTTCTGCTTCACACAGCTCTCAGCAGTTTCTGGTTTTTTCGGCAGGCAGAATGTTACAATTTCACACACACTTGCCCCCCTTTCTCTGAAGATCTTCATGTCAGCAGTTCCTCTGTCTTCTGTTTGTCTTGACTTGACCCCTGGTACTTTAGTTCAATTCAAAAGTCCAGCTTCAACATGATGTTTTTCCAGAGCCCTTTGCTTCCAAAAGCTTGCTTCAAAAGTTCTGCTCCCAAAAGCCTCTGCTTCAGCCCGTGTTAATCTGAAAATCAGCCACTCAAAAACATTCACACAACACCTTCACTGACAACAAGTTCCTCAACTCTATTGTCTGCTGAGTGAAAAAGTACTACCTTTTATTTGTTTTTAATCTGCTGCCATTTAACGTCAGAGGTTGTCCCTTTGTTCTCTTATTGGGAGAAAGGGCAAAGAGTGGGTAAAAACAGACACGACAATGGAGTGGTGGAGGCCCTGGCTTAGTCTCAGGTCGCTGCTGCACCACTAACACGGCTGGGGGCAGATTGGGGAACTGACCATATGTGACCCTGGCTGGGAAGCTTCCCCGTCCCTGCGCTGTGCCCAGCGCCCTGTCCCCCACCATAACTTACAACCAATCACAGACCACCATGGTGGCTGACCATGCCGACCCCAATCTAGGATGGGTCATTGCATGTCAGAACGAACGTTCAAACCCGCTGTTGTTCACTTTGCCCCGGAATGACCCCAGAGTGTGTGCTGGGGTGTAGCCCATACTGTGACTGTGGCAGTTTGCCAAGTGAGAACCTGGGATAGCCACCAACATGCCCAGGGTCAGTCTGGGCAAACATCTGGGGGCCCAAGCACAAATGTGACCATGACCTGTGGGCCACAGTGAGACAGAGCAGGTTACTGTCATGTTTGTTTTTACCCAACATTTCCACATTTACTTTTCCTACATCTTAATAATCTCTTCTCCAAGCTAAGCAGCCCATACCTGTTGAACATCTCCTCATAGGAAAGTCTACCCATCCCTTCTATCATCCTTGTTGCCCTTCTCTGAACTTTTCCCACTTCTATTATATCTTCCTTGACTGGAATGCATGCAGTATTCAAGGTGAGGTCATACCAAAGATTTATACAGTGGTATTATGATATTTTCCCTTTTATTTTCTATTCATTTTGCAATAATGCCAAGAATTTGATTTGCCTTTTTGACTGCTGCTGCACACTGAGCTGATGTCTTCAAGAAACTATAAACAATGACTCTCCTGAGCGGTTACACTTAGATCATAACTTAGCATCATGTATGTAAAGTGAGGATTATTTTTCCAATATGAATCACCTTGCACTTGTCAACATTGAATTTAATTTGTCACCAGGACAGGGGCCACATGCTCCATTGGCCAGGACTGGGCCCTGGAGAATGATCCTGGTTATGCTCTTCCCTAATGCTATTTTTCTTTCATTTTCCTTTTATTGTGATAAAAGGGATCATTCTCTTTCATGTGGTGAAGAAAATAAATCCTCATCCAATTAAAAATATTCTTTCATGATGATAAACTCTCCTAATGCTACATAATTGGACCACAGATCTTTAAACCTTAAACTATGTGATGCCTTGACCTAGATTAAGAATACAAAGCCAGAGATTTTACTTTTTTGTGTTGTGGATGTCCTGCATGGTGCTTCTCTTTTTGCTGGAAAACACGACACCCATGAATGTTTTATTTATTTATTTATTTATTTATTTATTTTAAGATTACCGCCCCTGTGACTAATTTCAAAAGCTCTGCTTGCTTTTCCTCTGCTATTGAATACCTCTGGAAGAAAAAAATATATAGCAAGGTTGTACAAGTTCTGGAGCAGGCAGAAAGGAGGAGAATGGTCTTGTTCGTTAAGACTAAGAAAGTATAGTATCAGGGATTCTCTCTCGCTCTCTCGCACGCACCCACACATACTACCAGCAGCGTGTTCAAAAGGGCCTGCCCTTTGGCCGTGCCCTTTGGCCGGGTCATGAGGCTGAGGCGAGAGATCCTGTGAGTGTCTGTATTGTTTGTGGGGGTAATGATATTTGCTGATGAAGAGGAGGACACAGCTGACTCTCCCCGGTGAGAGAGGGGTGGAGTTGGGTGAAATATCCCCTGGTGGCAACAGGGGATAGAAGGATTAGTTCATGGGACCAATTGCCTGACTGTGTAGGAGTTGGTGGAATGAGAACATCAGTATGGGGGGGGGGGGAAATTTGTGATAAGATGATAATTTGTGATTTGTTGTTATTTTTTGCTGTGCTGGGTCCCCTGCATGGGATGAAAAACCCAGAAATGTGTTTTGTTATGATGTGAGCTGCCTCGAGTTGGTTTCCGAGACATTGCGGGGTATAAATAAAAATGTTATGTTATGTTATACGTGAAATTCTGTAGCTGGCATTTCATACAGGTGCCACTTTTCAACAACAAAATACTCATCAGTGGTGAAGAATTGATCTGCAGCAGCAAGTCCACCCTTCTTATCTAATCTGCCTATTTTAGCTCCCAGCCAGGGAAAAGCTAAGGCTGCTTCAGAGTGCTACTCACACAGTACATTGTTGTGTGGGAGAGTAGTGTAGATTCAGTACATTATGTCAAACATATTAGTTATGACAGGTCCTTCTGGTCCAATATTTAATCATATAATAAAATATGATTAAAATGAATTATGATTTATTAAAATTATAATTAAATGCTTTAACTTGATATTAAGGGGTATAAAATGATAGGATCTTGAATGGAGTGCATGATACATGTGGATAGGCTGTTTTTGTGATTGCGCTATTTAACTTTAATATAAACATTATTCACCATTAAATGGTTGTGTAAAAAAGAAGAGCATATATTAAACTGTATAAAGCTGAAAGAACATGTATAAACAGAATGAATAGTAGATTATAGGAGAGAGAGAGAGAATAAAAGCATGAGATATTAAGAAAGCTTTATTTAATACATGTAAAATATAAAATGAAAAATGAAAAATAAACAAAAACTAAAAACGGAATTAAGAAAAGAAAAAAACAACAAAAGAATGAGAAAATAATGTCTATAAAATAAATGGAGTTACTTAATTCTATACATATAAAAAATTAAACTAGAAACTGAATTAATAAAATAAAATAAAAAAGAATGACAAAATAATGATTATAAAACAAAAGATTAATTTAAAATAAAATTTAAAGTTTTTTACCCCATATGCAAAGAGTCTCAATCATGTTAAAAATGGAGTCTATAGATGTAAGATGTTGCTGCATCGCTAGTGCTATTGGTAATGAGGTCTTTCCCCCCCTTTCTTTGGAAATGAGTAAGAAATCCCACCTTTAGGCATGAACCAATCAGAAGAGAGTGACATCACAGCAAGTCGTATTGGTTAGTTTGAATTTTGTGTTTGCTAGTTTATGCCAATCAGGAAAACTTCTAAGTAAATTTTGCAAGGGTCTAGCTGCATAAAAAGACCTCCGTTATTCAAGGCTTTTTAACCTAAAACAACAATGGAGGGCCTCAAGACCCCAAATGATGCTGAGATTCCAGAATTTCCACCTTTTACACCGACTTGGAGATTCTATGAAAGATTGTACAGATGTGGTAACACTTTTCGATACCACAGCCTTCTTTTGATTCGGAGGAGGAGAAGGAAAATAGACTAGACTGTGTACGCAGACTTCTGATGATGGAAATAAGACAACAGTCGGTGAATTCTGACAATGAAGTATGTAGACAAAGTAAGGGAGTGGGGGCGTTGTATGTATTTATGTCCTAGGGTTGTAAGTTTTGTTTATAAGCTAAACGTTTTTTGTGGTTGCTTTGAATTAACAGACTAGCAAGGACAGTGAGTCTTTTGTACCAGATGATGGTATCAAAGGTGTTGGCTGCGGAGGTGAAAGAGGCTGAGGAAACCTATGTAGAAATGGACTGGGCAGGAAACAAAGCTGTAAAGAATGACAACGATTGCCAACCGATGCCTGTGAAGAGTGAAAATGAGAAGCCTGAGGAGATGGATGATCAATACTATATTGAAATAGATGGTGTGGAGAATGATGCGGGTGACCAGTCAATGCTGGGGAAGGTGCATAATGAGAGATGTAAGGAGCTGTCTGATGAAGATTATGTGGAAAGAGATGGGACTGAAATAGAGGGGATTGTTGTGACGGGGCCTACCAGGGATGAACAGAGCGATGTGATAATAATATTTGATTCGGATGATGACGACAGCCAACCAGCAGTGAACAACATTCAAGGAGTAGCACCAAAGATGGAAAATATGATACGCTGATGAGTAAGAATGCTGGTAATATATGTAAATTTTTAATGATCACAGTAATTAATAACCCCGGAATTGTTTTTACATAGGAAAAAGAGGACATGTGCGATTGTACCCCACCAAGGAAGAAGACCCCGGATTCTGATGAGAAGGTAGAAATGTGTAAACATTTGAGGATGAGGGTAGATTTGACAACAAGTGAGAGTCTAAAACTCCTTTTCTTTTTGATTATTGATAGTCTTTTGAAAATTCTTCATCAGACGACGATGAAGACGCCCATTGTGCACATGCTGTTTCTGCATAAACAGGAAGGATATTAAAAAGATTGACAAAAGTTCGGGATCTATTTGGGAGGAATCTGAATATGCTATCACAACACATGCAGTTAAGGCTGTGATTATATGTGTAGTGTGTAAATGTGCGAAGGTTGAATTGATGGATTATTTCAAATGTGAATATTTATTTTAAAAGAGTAACGCACAATGCCTGGGATACAGTTGCTTGTACCAGGACACAGATAAATCAGAGTTTAAAATCCATGTGGCAGTGGTTAACATAAGTCTTGACAAGATTCTTAGTATAGTGATGGCTGCGGGATACAAATTAGGAAAGCTCCATTTGACTATAAAACATATACATGAGGCTACGCAGCTGCTAAGAAAGTTAGAGCTAACTAAGCACAAGATAGCCCTAATGACAGAGTTGTGCGGTACCATACCCTATGAATTTATGGTAATAGTCCGTAGAAGGGCCAAAAGGTATGATGGAGCAGATGTATACACCGTTGGTAGTAGTAGGGATAGGAAGCATGAAATGAGACCCCACAAAAGCACGTTAGATTTTGATTAGGATAATGTGCTTTTCTTTTTCTACAGTTATGGTGACAGAGGATACCCGAAAGAGTGGTTATGCTATGTCACATATTATCAAAGCGTCTATTGTATATACCATTTGTAATTGTGCGATTGAACAGTTGCTAGAAAAATATGAGATGAGATGCATTATATCTATTGTAGTAAGAGGCCAAAAATAATGAAATAATAATAAAATAGTAAAATTGGATTTTGATTAGAATTATATGTTTTTTATTTCTTTATTTCAGAAACAGTGATAGGGAATGAGTTCCAGTACTATGAAGGATACATCTCGACATCAGATTGTTCAGGCGGTCGTAGTAAAAATCATTCAGCATTGTCGGAAGCAGCAGCTTCATGATAATTGTCACGTGTTATAAAACACCCCAGCCAGCATCGTCATGAATGCGTGTTTTGAGATGATGAGGAGCCTGCGAGGTAAATTAAAATTATCTGTTCTAAATTGAGTGTTATGATAATTGGAAATGTCATTGTGGTTGTGGAGTACAAACTGAGGAGACTTTATTTCATCAGAGATACCATACATGCTATTAATGACATTTTAAGGACTTTCAAAAAGAGCAAGCACCCTGAAGCTTTGATGGCAGACATGTGTGAGATGGTTTTAGCAAAACCTGGGTGTCTGGTTTGTAAGAGGGTTAGAGATATACCTTATAAATATTTTTACCAAAATGCAGATGATCCATTAAGACTAAAAGTAAGACGGTGATTGGTGTTCGATTTTTTCATTTGTATTTCAGAAATCTGATTTAGAAGAGGGTGTGTGTTTCTGTTTCTTTTTCTTTTAAGAAGGCTGTAAAATGTGGCTTTTATTTTTTTGTAATTTTGCTTAGCAAATGTATGATTAAAAATAAAATGAGTAAGGACTTTTGCCTTCTTGTGTCTATATATTTTGGGGATCCCAGGGATGTCAGAAATGATGGGGCTATTAAAGATCATTTATTACAGCCCCAGAGAAGCTGGAAGCTTTGGAGGTGTAACCGGTCTACATAGAACCGCTAAAAAGCAGGGAAGCACCCTGAGCAGAAGACAAGTAGTTGAGTGGCTTACAGATAAAGATACTTATATGCTGCACAAACAGGCCAGAGTTAAAATTAAAAGAAATAAAACAGTTGTATCAGAGGTGGATGCCCAATGGCAAGCTGATTTGATGGATACGTCAGTCTGTTCGAAGTACAATGATGGTTATAAATACATTTTAACCATGATAGATATTTTGTCTAAATATGTCTGAGCAGACACCTTACAAGACAAAATGGGTGAAAAAGTGGCCAAAGCTTTTGAAGTTATTTTCAGCCAAGGAAGGCTCCTCAAGCTTCAGATGGACAGGGGGAAAGAATTTTAAACAGGGCATTAAAGAAATGATTAAATCAAGAAGGGGTTCATCATTTTGTGACCAATAATGAGGTGAAGGCAGCCGTGGTGGAAAGGTTTAACAGAAAGTTGAAAACAAAAATGTGGAGATATTTTACAGCCCATAACACATTTTGATATATGGATGTGCTCCAAGTCTTTATGCAAAGTTATAATCATAGTTACCACAGAACACTACAACAGAGCCATGTGGATGTGACCACTAGGGATGTGTGAACAGAACCAAGTTCAGAAATTCAGTTTGGTTCAAAAATTGAGTTTGTTTTGAAAGTTTGGTTCAGTCGACCGAACTATTCGAGTTTGGTCGAATTCCGAACTTCAGAACCGCGTTCGCACATCCATAGTGACCACCGCTAATTATCTAAGGGTATGGAGAATGGTCTAGGGGTATAGCTTTAAAACAAAACCCCACAAGTCTCTATTGAAGAAACGAGACTACGTAAGAATAGCTAAATACAAGAGAACATTTGAAAAAGGATACGAGCAAATATTTATCGATGAAATATTTATTGTGAAAGAGATTGTAACAAGGAAGCGTGTTCCTTTGACTCCCTCCTCAAGCCTCCCTGTCCTCCCCCTCCTTCTTCCCTTTCTGCTCAGGATCTTGCCTCCTTCTTCACCTCCAAGATAGACAAGATCCGCCTCGACATTGCTTCCCACTCCTCTCTTCCCACTCCCACCCCTCTCCCTCCTCCCCCTCCTTCTCTCATGTCCTCCTTCTCCCCTGCCTCCCTTAAGGAAATCTCCTCTCTGCTCTCCTCCTCCAACCCTTCCACTTGCCCCCTTGATCCCATTCCTTCCCGCCTCCTCACCTCCATTACTCCCACTGTCGCCCCTTCCTTCCTGCACATCATCAACCTCTCCCTCTCTACTGGCTCTTTCCCTTCTGCCTTCAAACATGCCACAGTCTCTCCTATTCTCAAAAAGTCCACTCTTGACCCCTCTGACCCTTCTAGCTATCGTCCTGTCTCACTCCTTCCTTTTGCTTCCAAGCTGCTTGAACGTGTTGTCTACTCCCGCTGCCTTGACTTCCTATCCTCCAACTCCTCCCTTGACCCCCTCCAATCTGGCTTCCGCCCCCTTCATTCTACTGAAACTGCTCTCGCTAAGATCACCAACGATCTTCTGGTGGCTAAATCTAAACGTCTCTATTCCATTCTTGTCCTCCTTGATCTCTCTGCTGCCTTCGATACTGTTGACCACTCACTCTTGCTGGATTCCCTTCACTCCCTTGGCTTTTGTGGCTCTGTCCATAACTGGTTCTCCTCCTACCTCTCTGACCGCTCCTTTAATGTGTCTCTCTCCAACTCCGCCTCCTCCTCCTTCCCCCTCTCAGTTGGTGTTCCTCAAGGCTCTGTTCTTGGCCCTCTCCTCTTCTCGATCTATACCTCATCCTTAGGCAAACTCATTGCCTCCCATGGCTTCCAATACCACCTCTATGCTGATGACACTCAACTCTATCTCTCTACTCCCTCTCTCTCTCCCTCTGTTCAAGCTCGTCTCATCAACTGTCTCTCTGACATCTCTACCTGGATGTCTCAACGTCAACTCAAACTCAACATGGCTAAAACTGAACTCCTTATCTTCCCCCCTCATCCTTCCTCTCCTTCCTCACTGTCAATAACTATTGATGGAGTCACCATCCTGCCTGTCCCCCAAGCCCGTAGCCTAGGCTTCATCTTTGACTCACCCCTTTCTTTTAAACCCTACATTGACTCTGTTGCTAAATCCTGTCGCTTCTCCCTCCATAACATTGCTAAGATTCGCCCTTTTCTCTCTGTCTCGTCTGCCAAAACTCTTGTTCATGCTCTGGTCATCTCTCGCCTCGATTACTGTAACCTCCTTCTCACTGGCCTTCCCCGGTCTCACCTTTCTCCCCTCATCTCTGTCCAAAACTCTGCTGCCAGGGTCATCTACCTCGCCAGTCGCTTCGACCATGTGCAGCCCCTCCTCTCTTCGCTTCACTGGCTTCCCCTTCCTGAACGAATCCTGCACAAGCTCCTAGTCTTCACCTATAAAGCTCTTCACAACCTTGCTCCCCCCTACCTCTCTGCACTTATCGCCCTCCATACTCCAGCCCGTGCACTTCGCTCCTCCTCTGTCCCTTCTCTCACCCTTCCACGCCTTCCCTGCTCCCCTAAGCGCCTTCGTCCCTTCTCACTTGCTGCCCCCCATGCCTGGAACTCCCTCCCTGTCCACATCCGCCTTGCCCCCTCCCTTCATACCTTCAAATCTCTCCTTAAAACTCACCTCTTTCGCTCTGCTCTGTCTGACTCTTTATCCTGCTGAGCCACTATTCCTATACCTACGATCGGTTTACCCTTATCCTTGCAACATGGACCTGCCTGCTGTCATTCTCATCGTAACCAAGCCAAGTACGTGCACTTGAGACCTCGCATCTTCATGAATGTTAGACCCCTTGTCTCTCCCTCTGTTCCCCTTCCTAAGTCTCTCCCCCAGCTCCTGTCTCTCAGATTGTAAGCCCTAGGGGCAGGGACCGTGTCTATTTTATTACTTTGTAAAGTGCCAGGTACACTGCTGGCGCTATATAAATGTTTGTTATTAATAATAATAATAATAATAATAATAATAATAATAATAATAATAATAAGGAAGCAGAGAATGGTTTACAAGTTAAAAGATTACAAGGGCGAGAATGTTACTGGCTCATTCTATCCCGCGGAATTACAACAAATAAACCATAATGAGGATCATGTCTAGAGAATAGAAAAGGTTTTTTTAATTGAGAGAGGGAGGGGAAAACACAAAAGTTTTTTGTTAAATGGGTAGGATAGCCTGAAAAATTTAACAGTTGGGTCAAAGCATCATGAGTGCAAGACACTGTTAGGAAAAAATGACCATGGGTGGTTTTTATGTGACATTAATGAGTAATGCTTCTGCCGGCGCTTTTCTGGAAAACACCAGTGCCGACTTTACGATACAATTGGCCAAACCTTTAAATTTGCCAGGAAAGTGGGAGGTAGGTTTAGCAGAAATCATCTATACGCATACCTGGCCCACCTTCAAGAAAGACTGCGTATTTCTAATGGGTCTGGGCAGATACTTGATAACACACGGGCTATTATTCAAGCATTGAAAGGCTGTTG
Source organism: Sphenodon punctatus (assembly GCA_003113815.1). Lineage (NCBI taxonomy): Eukaryota > Metazoa > Chordata > Lepidosauria > Sphenodontia > Sphenodontidae > Sphenodon > Sphenodon punctatus. The sequence goes on from QEPC01001788.1 coordinate 1,347,914, forward strand.
TCGGAGATCAACCTGGAGATCACGAAAAGACCGATGGCTGAAAAGGTCAAACTTGTCTATGACCTGGTGAGATTACAGTCAAAACCCCCTACTTACAGGTTGCAGTAGGGGCACATTTGGCTTGGGCCTTGGGAATAGCCTCTCAGCAATACTAGAGGCCCGCATTGCACCCCACTGACATCACACTTGGCAATAATTCTTTATATGTGCACACAGATATAGTAGAACATCAAATAGTGGGGGACTACCACGTGTAGCTGTTGCGCTGTGTGCCTGTCAGAGGAGTCGATAACGATTATGTCACCATTACGTATGACAAACCACATTATGTTCCAGTGAGCAAACAAGACATCAATACGGTGACTATAGAAATAAAGATGGCTCAGGGTTACCACATTTTATTTCATCACAGCAATACAAAGGTTAAAAGTTGCATTTCCAACCTCTAAAAAACAAAGCATGGTGATTATCAAAAGCTACAGGGAGATTTCAGTTTATAGGAACTATTACAGGGCCCAGGACGGTTATGCTATCCCAGGATTTCGGGGGCTGTCCGTTATGTATTGAGCGGGTCTTGGAGGTTTATTTCACAGTCTTTTTTGGAAAGTCATACCGTTGTTGAGAAGGGGCTTTGATATTGATAAACCCCATATGAAAGTCGCTGCAAAAAATATTGCTAAAGGTGTAGTGAGTGGCATATCCACTGCCGTGTTTAGCCAAATAGTAGGCGAAAAGAACCAAGAAAGTTTGGGGCTGATGGTGGTGAAGAAAAGGAAAAGAGCATTACCACCTTTTCCATTGATAGGGCCCCCTAGAGTCTTTAAAAGAAAAGCGTCCGGAAGACAAAGAGGTCATAAACGTAGAAACTCCTCTAAGAAATGGACGGTCAGAAGTCTTTGTGGTAAACAGAGCATATTTTAAAACAAACTATGGTGTTCATTCGCTGCAGCTCTGAAGAATGCGCCAAATCTGAGTTGAACCTTTTCCGGATGGCCCCCACCCAAACCAGTATCAAGAGCAGTATTTACTTCAAGGTGCCATTGCTGTCTTCTCTTTAAACATGACTACTCCATTAGAATTCTTTATTTCAGGCCATTGAGACTAATACATAGATCTGAACAACACGTTGCTGTACGTGTGCTGCAAGTTTGTGAAAGCCGACGGAATGAATATTGATGAAGGGGCCAAAGTCGCCTTAACAAATTACCCCATAGTGTCACTTTTTAATAAGGTGGATGTGACTTTAGGGGATCAGCTTATTAGTCAGAGCAACAGTTGATACCATTATAGGGCGATGATAGAGCTGATTCTCAACTATGGTGGTGATGACACAATTTACTGCAGGTGGATTGTATAAAGATAAAGGAGGAGCTCATGAGGGAAATGCTTTGACAGATATGGGTAATCTTGGTTTCAGATTCAGGACTGCCTGGCACAGAGCAGGAGGTAAATTTGCTAGGCCCTTTACACTGTGCTTTGCTTTTTCAAGAAAAATTGCTTCTTAACGGGGTGGATGTGAAAATCAAACTCATGCATAGCAAAGAAGCCTTTGTCTGATGAGTAGTGATGTCAATGAAAATTATTAAGTGCATATTTTTTCGGCCTCTCTGTTTGTGAAAAGGGTGAAAATCATGCCAGACATGCATTTGGGCCATGCTGAAGCACTTATGACAGCAAATGCCAAGTACCCAATTGACCGCGTGGGGATAAAAGTGGGGATGAAAGCATACCGGCTGGTAGCAGAGTCTGTAATCAAGAAAACATGTTTTGGAGATAAATCCCTCAAACAGCTTGTTATTTGTTTTGTGGATATGGACGTGCAGAGCAGGACCTACACTAAATATTTTAAGCCCAACTATGCTAATTTTGTGGCCCTTTATGTAGATGGCGAACAAGTTCCCTTTAAACCTTCGCAGCCTGATTATGAGAGTGGACATTTTGTGAGGGAGTACATGCAACTGGTGCAGGCGAGTGGAAAAAACATGAAAGATCACCCATTTTTATTTGGGCGTTAGGATTTGAACAGCGGCTACACGTTGTATGCTTTCGATCTGACCCCTGACTAGGAATGTGCGGATTATTACTCCCTAGTTAAAACTGGAAACCTGAGAATGGAGATTCGCTTTGCCAGCACCCTCAAAGCTACAATTAACATGATTGTGCATGCAGTTTTTGATAATGTGATCGAGATTAATCATACAAGAAGCGTGCTTTTTGATTATATGTAATGATGAACACGGACCAGATAACACATGCATTGTCAAAAAGCTCATCCTTTTTAGGCATTTCCCCCAGTGACATGCTTCCAAAGCCCCCCGTATCCAGATGACCCTTGGGAATAGTGGTTAACACCCACCCTCACACCTTATTGGGTGAACATTGGCTGGCTTTTTACCTTCTAAAGCACAGACCTACAGAGTTTTTTTTCTCCTATGGCTGTGTTTCCTAAATCTATCAAGGATTTTTTACATCGCAACATGAATGAAATCACCTTCCACCACAGACAGTTACAAGACCCTGAGGCTATGACCTGCGGCTATCACTGTGTATTTTTCTTAGAAATAGGTGTCACAAGAGATACTGGGCTACATGTAGACTACAGGCCTAACAAATATGTAAAGGTAAAAGTTGAACATGTATGTAATGTGAACGCTGAGAACTAGAAACTCGCATTATGCGATGGAGAGAGGCAAAGCATCCCGAATGTGTATTCAAAAAAGCTGGCACCTCCACTGAAACCAGACAGACACCTTTTTGAGTTGCAAATGAATCGCTTCCTGCCTGAGAAGCACAGAGCCCTCCAGTGGGAAAATCAAACAAAGAAGCTGCAAAGATATAAAAGGTGGGAGATCTTTGCTATTGGAGACACAAGGGGGAATTCATTCAACCTATGATTTGCTGAGTCTCAGATTGCAGCCAGGGTGTGTGTGTGTGTGTGTGTGGATGAGCCTGCCAGACAGTCTGCTGAAGCAATGTGCTGAGAGAAAAAACTTTGCTTTCTGACACTTTAAGGACTGGTGCCAGGTCAAACTTTCCATTGCTGACCGTGACATGAACTGAACCACTTTTGGACCTGGATACGGTAAGACCTTAAGTTAGGGACTCATGCAGTGTAGACTAGGATTGCATTATTTATTTTTGTTTTATTCACCACTCTGCATTCAAACTATCTTTTTAATGTAATCAATACACTTTCTTCTTTACTAAGAAGTGATTTCTGTTGTCTCACATTGGGGAACACAATCTGAGGGTCTTGTGCCCTCAAACACATGCGAACCCAGAGAGAGTGCGTGAACGGGAAGTCTCTGGGACTTGGGTGATAAAAGGATTGTCCCCTTTGCAGGACTGAATCAGCTAGAGAGAGAACTAATTCAGGTGGGCTGCAAGTGTGGGAAACTGAGTCACCCAACCCAGAAACGTGGGGTAGTGGACCCCAACCCCGTGACAGTGGCACCCAACGAGAAGGGTTACGCTCAGAATTGTGTAGCAATGTGTAGAAAAACATAGGAGGATAGCCAAATGAGTGTTATCCTCAGGAGGGAGTATATCCCAAATCTGAAGAGAGTGAGTTGCCAGCGCTTTCTGGAACTCAACTCTAAGAGTGGGATAAGCAAATCTTTGACAGAGTGTGCAGTGTTTGTTTTAGTTTTTTATTTCAGGTGTCAGCGCCAGTTATCAAAAAAGGGCTGCCAAAAGGGTTTCTCCAGGCTCCTGAAGGCAGAATTGATAAAGGAGACACAAAACAGATGCCTCCAAACAGAGGGAAAAACTAAACAGCAACTTAAGTGGATTATATGAGAATTGAGCTCCAACTAGAGCAAAGGAGAAAGAGCTTGAACTTGAGAAAATGAAACAACAGCATCAACTTGAATTCCTGCAGAAACAGAAGACTCTAGGAATGGAATCTTGACTCCCTTCAGGAGACAACACTAATAGTGACAGAAGATGCAGGATTCGAGACTACACACCCCTCATACCTCAATATGATAGAGAGTGCACTGATGATTTTTTCACCACCTCCCAATACATATTTCAACAAGAAAAGATTCCCAATGACATATGGATCCACTTACTGATGCCTAAGATCTCACCGAAAGCAAGGAGCATGTACAACACAAAACTAGGGGAAAATCAAGTATTGACTTTTTATGACTTCAAAACTGCAGTTCTTGAGGTGTACTGATCACCCCAGAAACCTTTCGCCAAAATTTACGCAAGTTTAAAAAGGGAGATGGTATGTCTTATTCTGATGTTTGTAATACGTTGAAACAGTATGGGGTAAAATGGTTAAATGCACGAGGGAATGCTACTGGGGACCAAATAATTGATTTGTAAAACTAGAGCAATTTTTTAATGTTTGTAGCCGTAACCTAAAAGCACACTTGCTTAATCAGGGGATCATGAATATCAAGGAGGCTGGGAGGAGGGCAAATGAATTTACTGCAAATGCTATCTCAGCTTATGGGGAAAAGAAGCCAAGCAATGGGGAAAAGTCCAAACAAGGGTTTTACCAGAAGCAGAATGGGTTCCATGACAAACAAAATGGTTACAACCCTCCTGCCCCATCAGACAAAGCCACTACGTCCCAAGGTAAGCCAAATGGAGATACGGAAGTCAGAAAGGGGGGATCACCCAGACTCCAAAGGGCACACACCTTCGAATCCTCTAATAATTCAAGAAATTGCTTTAATTGTAAGCAACCAGGGCATATGACATGTGACTGCCCCCCCAAAGGGGAGTCTGATGGCCACTAAAGGGAGTCTGATAGGATTATTGGAACTGTCAGTGTGAATTTTGTATCTGTAGTCCTACCCGTTCCAAAAAGGGGTTTATGATTGCTGTACTATCTCTAACCTGCCCACAGGGGATCAGTTGCTACAAAAACCTGCTAAGGTGAATGGGGTAAACTGTATGGTGAGGCTTGACAATGGGGCACAGATGGTTATGGTACATGAGGATCTAGTCCCAAAAGAGAAAATTAACACTCACAGAAAGGTTGTGGTATCCTTGGCAATGGGAATTAAAGATATTCTACCCACAGCAATAGTAGAGTTAGAGTGGGAGGGCTTAAAGTGGCCCATCAAGGTGGCTGCACTCCCCAAAAATGCAGAAAATGAAATGCTGGTAGGAAATGATATCTGGGACTGTTCTACAGAGGAAGCTGTAGCCCAGGGCCCTTCCGAAAGCAAGCCTAGTGGAGTGGAAAGGTTGCAGCAAGGCTCTGGGAGCCTTACAGAGGCTGCATCTCAACCTATGAACTCCACTAAGGAGCAGGAAAACTCCAAAGAGGATTCGCCGGCCCAGCCAGAAGGCATGGGAGGACAAGACTCGAGGAGTGAGCTGCATGTCCCAGTCTCACATGGGGAACTAAATTGAGTGAAGTCAAATGGCCAAACTGAATCTGAGGTCCAAACGTTGAACCTCGACCTTGAATGGGAGGGCCCAACGTCTGCAGAATCAAACTGGGTAACCACTGCGGGGAGAGAGAGAGAGGCTGGGGAAGTCCCTACTGAACCCAGGGGGGGTTCAGGCAGGCCAGGAGGTTGGTGATTCTACCTTAAGTGAAGGTGAGAAGGTGCTGACTGACACACAAGCAGATTTCAGGTCAGAACTAGCTAAACATGAAACGTTGCCTGGTATGGATGCAGGAGGGACAGTTGTCTCTTTCCCAGGGATGAAAATGTAGCAAATGGGGTCAGAAACCCAGCCTGTAGTCCTAAAGGGGCAGGAGGGTGAACTTTATGCCTCTATCTTACCAGACAAGTAGCAGGGAGATGTTGCAGATTATGTTAAATCTGAAAGAATTCATTAGACAGTGATGACATGTCCCACAGGGCAGGTCTGGCTTGTAGAGAGTGGAGGGGAGGAAATGGTTAATAGTGCCCATGATCGGATTACTGAACTTGGTAAATTGAATCAAGAGTTTCATGGAGGGGTCTCTGAAATAACACTATGGGGTCTTCACACCCAGTTCATGAAGTCAGACTCCAAGGAAGGAGAAATACACAGTTGTACAGACTCAGTGGATCCTGGGGGAACAAACACAAATTGGGGGCAGGACACAAATTTCAGGGCACAAGAGATTCTGGTGACAATAGCCCCTTGAGAGAAGCAGCTTTTGGGTCAGTGATTGATTTGAATACAAATACGTACAACCATAGCATTACAGACACAGGGGAAAGGCAAAGACTAGAGAACAATTCTATCCTCATCACTGGGAATGATGGCAATTATCCAGGCAAAAAGCATTTTAAAATGCAGAGGAACACAGACAACAGGATGGGGGGTACTTAGCAATGCAACAGGCTTCACACTTACTCCAAACTCTCTCTTTTGTTTTCTACTGATGCTTATGATCTACAGTCTGTACAGTCCAGGTAGATCATACAAAGAAATTGTGACATGGCAAAAAGACATATGGTCAATGAGAAACATGCTACCAGGTAATGTGAGAACATGGCCAAATTTTGTAACATGGGAACAAAGGATGTTGACATGGCATTGCCACCCTTTTGTCACATTCTTGGGAAAAGACCTAAGAACCCCATCACCCATACTGATTTACTTCAAAGGTTATGTGCAAGGGTAACCCCACATGCAACATGGGGCAGAGGGACATAGACATCCCATTGTATACCCCTACAAGATAGTGAACCCAGAAAGAATGAATCCCGATGATCACTTCACTGTGCATTGGTTGAAAACAAGTGAACATGATAACCCCACAAAACTAACAGTGTGTTTGAAACACCACATGTATAACTTGAACATGAATTGAGCAAAGGGAAATGAGGTGGGTGGTGGGGTGGCATATCCCACCAACACAACACACCACCGACTTCAACAGTTTGTGGATACAGGTTGTTTTCTGTATCCCCCACATGATTTGGAAGGGGTGGAACTGTCACAAGGAGATACTGGGCTACATGTAGACTACAGGTCTAACAAATATGTAAAGGTAAAAGTTGACCATGTATGTAATTTATTTTATTTATTTATATTTATTGGCCACCCCCCTCATGCCTACGGCATCCCGGGGCGGCTCACAACAAGTAAAATAGCAATAAAATACATAAAAACATCAGATATAAATAATTTAAAAAGAAAAACCCTCCCCACTGCCACCCCAAAAATTCCCCCCTCTCTCTACCCCACCCTCCCCTCCGAAGGCCTCGGCGAACAGCCAGGTCTTACAGGCTCGGCAAAAAGCCAGCAGACCCGGGACCAGGCCAGCTTCCTCTGGGAGGGAGTTCCAGAGTCATGGTCCGGCCACCGAGAACACCCTCTCCATTGTGGCCCTCAGTTGAACATGGGGGACCTCGAGGGAGGCACCCCTGGCAGACTGCAGGGGTCGCCCTGAGGCGTGGAAGGCAAGGCGGTCCCCAGGGTATGAGGGGCCCAGACTGTATAGGGCTTTATAGATCAACACCAACACCTTGAATCTGGCTCGGTACGCTATAGGCAGCCAGTGCAGAGTGCGGAGCACAGGTGTTATATGCTCCCGCTGCCTCGTCCCTGTAAGGGACCATTCTGCACCAGCTGCAGCCTCTGAACCAGAAAGAAGGGAAGCCCTACATAGAGTGCATTGCAGTAGTCTAGCCTCGAGGTGGTGAAGGCGTGAATAAGAGTGGCCAGGTCGGGCCTGGAAAGGTATGGGCACAGCCTCCGTACTAGATACAGCTGGGGAAAGGCGGCTTTAACCACTGCCTCCACCCGCTGATCCAGACGGTGGCCCGGATCCAAAACCACCCCCAGACTTCAAACCTGCTGGGCTATGGGTGGGCAGACCCCACCACCACCAGAGGGGCCGGCACCTCCCTCACCCTACCCACCACCATCACCTCTGTCTTATCAGGAATGAGCTTCAATCTTCTCTGCCGCATCCAATCCGCCACAGCCTCCAAACATTGGGAAAGCAACAAGACAGCAGGGCTTGGGTCGGTCGAAAACGAGAGGTACAACTGAGTATCATCAGCATATTGGTGACATCGCACTCCAAACCCTCTCACGATCTCCCCCAGGGGCTGCATATACACATTATGCAATGGAATATGCATAATGTGAAAGCTGAGTACTGGAAACTCGCTTCATGCAATGGAGAGAGGCAAAGCATCCTGAATGTGTATTCAAAAAAGCTGGCGGCTTTGCTGAAACCAGACAGATACCTTTTTGAGTTGCAAAAAAATCGCTTCCTGCCTGAGAAGCACAGAGCCCTTCAGTGGGAAAATCAAACAAAGAAGCTGCAAAGATATAAAAGGTGGGAGATCTTTGCTATCTGAGACACAAGGGGGAATTCATTCAACCTATGACTCGCTGACTCTCGGATATCAGCTGGGGGGGGGGCAGGCATGAGCCTGCCAGCCAGTCTGCTGAAACAATGCGCTGAGAGAAAATACTTTGTTTTCTGACACTTTAAGGACTGGTGCCCGGTCAAACTTTCCATAGCTGACTGTGACATTTATTTATTTATTTATTTATTTTATTTATTTATACAAAGTTTTTATCCCGCCTCTCCTGCCCACAGGGCAGCCCGGGGTGGCAAACAGTAAATATAAAAACAATAAAACAATAAAACAATCAAAATAATTAAAATTCACAAATATGCAGGAAAAAAACTCCCCCCCCACCCTACCCCTCCCCTTCGCCAAAGGCCTGGTGGAACAGCCAGGACTTATATGAATGTCACAATAACAGGAGAGTGGGGGCCAATGGAGCCTCCTCCAGGAGCGAATTTCTCAACACAGGGGGAACTACCTAAAAAGATCTAACATCAGTGGACACCCACCTTGCCCGGGGAACCTTCAAAAAGACTCCCATGTACGATTTCAAGGGTCGCAGAGGCACGTGGGGTGTGAGACGGTCCAGCAGATAAGTAGGGCCCAGGCCGTGAAGGGCTTTAAAGGTTAAAACCAGCACCATGAACCTGGCCCGGTGCTTTATAGACAGCCAGTACAAAGCCCAGAGCACCGGTGTCATGTGCTCCCTGCGGTCTGCCCCCGTAAGGAGACGGACCGCGGCATTTTGCACCAGCTGCAGCCTCTGAACCAGCTTCTTGGGCAGCCCCACGTAGAGCACATTGCAGTAATCCAGCCCCGAGGTGATGAAGGCATGGATGACGGTGGCGAGGTCGGAGCCTGAGAGATACGTCTGAAGCCGACAGAAAAGATGTAACTGCTGAAATGCACTCCCCGCCACAGCCACAACCTGAGATACCAGGCTGAGCCGTGAATTGAGGAGCAGACCCAGACTCCACACTTGTGAGAGCATGGGAGGGCGAATCCCTCCAACAAGAGGAGATTCAACCACCCCCAGAGCCCCCAAGCCCTCGCCTACAAATATCACCTCCGTCTTGTCAGGATTCAATTGCAGATGGCTCAACCTCATGCAAGCCCCAACAGCTGACAGACACTGGGAAAATAAGGAGACTGCGTGACCTGTGTCGGTAGAAAAAGAGAGGTAGAGCTGAGTGTCATCAGTATACTGATGACACTGCATGCCCTGAAACCCTCTCACGATCTCCCCTAATGGCTGCATATAGATGTTAAACAAGAGGGGGGACAGAATGGCACCCTGCGGGACCCCACACATGAGGTCCCAGGGAGAAGACGTACACTCCCCCAAGACCACCTGGTGAGTTCCCCCAGCCAGGAATGAATGAAACCAGTTCAAGACCATCCCGCCAATCCCAGCATGGTCCCGCAGGCGAGTCACCAACATCTCATGATCGACTGTGTTGAATGCAGCCAAAAGGTCTAGCAGGACCAATAAGGTCGGACGACCCTGGTCCAATGCCAGATGGAGATCGTCAACCAAAGCCACCAATGCAGTCTCCGTACCATACCCAGGCTGAAACCCAGAGTAAGAGGGGTCAAGGAAACCAGTGCGGTCCAGATGTTCCTGGGGCTGCCGTGCCACAGTCCACTCAATAACCTTCCCTAAAAAGGCAGGGGCAGTGGGTCCTCCAGGGAGGCAGGGGCAATGCCCCTCCTGGCCCCCCCAGGGCTTCCCCCTCCGGCAGCAGGCTCCCTGGCAGCTGTTTTAAAAAAAAACAAAAAAACCTCGGCCGAGGTTGGCATCGCGCTGATTGTGCGGTGCCACCTCGAAGAACATTTTTTAGCAAGGCAGTGACCTTCTGAAGGTTTCTGCCTTGCTAAAAAAGGTTCTTCGAGGTGTCTGCACATTCTCACTGGCTGTGTGTGCGCGTGCGCACATAGCCGGTGACTCGAGTCACCCCACCCCCCTGAAGGCTTCCTAAGGAAGCCTTCAAGATCAAAACGAAGCCATTCTCCCTTTATGCGGAGTGGGTGGCTAGAAGAGCCGTCCACTCTGCATAAAGGGACCCTGCAATGCAAGAGTGCTGCAGGGGACATTCTTGCATTACAGGGGCCGGAAGAGGGAAAGTTCATACAGGGGCACCCAATAGAGGCCCCCCCTGTATGAACTAAGAGCTGCACATACATCAGCAGCTTCCATCCCCCTGCACAGGCTGGGTCCCAGTCTGTGCAGGGGGCTGGGAGCTGTTGACATGTGCACAGCTCTTTAGCCTTCCTGAGTCCGTCCCTTCCTCCCTCCCTGCCTGCACATTCCCTGGAGAAGTGACGGAGTCGGCAGCCCCAGGATGATGGTGAATAATTGCGGGGCCCGGGGTGGGGGGAGCGGGGGGGCACATGGTGGGA
>QEPC01001788.1:1382183-1398803 GCA_003113815.1 Sphenodon punctatus
CTGTGTTAAGCGGGGGGCCACAATGGAGAGCACATTCTTGGATGCTGGGCCACGCCTTTGGAATTCCCCCTTGGCAGAAGCTCGCCTGGCCCCAAGCCTTTTTACATTCTGGTGAATTTGCAAAACCTGGCTGTTCGCCCAGGCCTTTGGGGTGGGGGGGGGGAGGGAGGTTGGGGGGTTGTTATCCCCTCCACTCCTATTTATTATATTAATTATTTTTATGTTCCCTAGCTATGTTTTATTGTTGTAATTTTATGAGTATTTTAAAATGTTTTATATTTGTATTTTTATTTTTTGAATCTGTTAGCCGCCCCTAGCTGTTTCAGGAGGGGCGGGATATAAATATGAATTAAATATATAAATGAATAAATAAATAAATAAATTCAAAAGGACGAAAGTTGACAGGAACCGGAAGAACTGGTTCGCCGCCCGCATATACTGTTTATATGGGGGTTATGCTACAGGTTTATCTGGGGCAGGAGAGTATGCAGATATAGTTCACCATGCCTTTGACTCAGGCAATGGAGGAGGCTGGTTAATATATGATGAGACTTTATGCCAGTGGGCAGCAGTCACATCCAGGTTTCAATTAGACATACATGCTCAGGAGCTTTGGTGAAGTGTATGAACCAAGGCAGGGACCTGCATAGAACTGACACCATTCATGCAATTGCAAGGGGGAGGCATTTGAGGTTATGAGGGGAGTAGGCAGGAGCATTGGTATGGAGGGAAAACAAGGCTTAACACAGGCATTTAAGTGATGGTGTTTTTTTTTTCCAATTGCAAGTTTTGGCACAAATACCTGAAATTCATTGACCCCCATGCTGCTTCAGCATGCCAAAAACATAGGAACTTCAGCACAGGAAAGCAGCAGTATGGCACTTGGCAGTCAAAATTGGGATCTGAAGTGGGTAGTTCCACCACTATGGGAAAGAGCCCCAAACCCAGTACGGCATAAAGTCTTGGAGGATTGGATACTGGATCACTCAAATAGGGAAGTAGTGGGTTTTGTGGTTACTATTTTTAAGTTAGCATTCAGAATTCCATTTAGGGATGACAGGGAACATAGACTACTGCAATGGGCTCTACTTGGGGCTACCTTTGAAGACTGATCAGAAGCTGCAGCTGGTACAGAATGCAACAGCCTAGCTCCTTATGGATACGAGTAACTAGGAGCACATAACGCTGGTGCTCCTGCAATAGGCAACCATCTGCGTTTGTTGCCTATTGTGTTCAGGGCACAATTCAAGGTTCTGTTTTTGACCTTTACATTCCTAAACGGCTTTGGACCCACTTATCTTGAAGATTGATTGGCCTACAATGTCCCATTGCAGCCTTTGCAGTCGGTTGAGACAAGTGTCTGGAGGTACCTGTTTTTTACTTTGTCTCTATGATGCAGAAGGTGTTCTTGGCCACGCCTGACACCCCATGGCTGTGGAACTTCCTCCCCCAGGAGGTTCACTTATGTCTGGGCTTGAGAACCTTTAGGAGGCAGTGTAAAGGAGTTCTACTTACAAGGGCATTTGGCAGTGAGGGTTAGGGAGGGAGGATGTTGTGGGGGATATGGGAGAGGCAGGAGGTTGGGGGGTTCAGAGATGGTGTAGGGTTTGGGGTGTTTTATGTTTTTGTATTTTGGTTTGTTTTATATTTCTTTTAAATTTGTATTTGAATATTGTAAGCGGTCCGGAGCTCCATGTGGCAAGAAGGGAAGGGTAATAAATAAATAAATAAATAAATAAATAGGATGATGTTCAATCTGAAGTCCATCTGGGATTTAGAGAAGGTAGTGCAAGCAAAACTTTTGGGGGGAGAAATGAATGTAGGATGGGTTGAAGGTCCATTTGACACCCTTCCCATGGCGAATCTAAGTATTTTGCCATTGGAGATGGTACCCAAGAAGTCTCTAAGTGAGTACCACTTGATTCATTATTTGTCATACTCCTGCGGTTGATCAGCAAATTATGCTATCCCCCATGAATATTGGACAGTGCATTATGCATCCTTTGACATAGTCATTCAGCTGGTCAGGACATGCAGAAAAAAGACCCTTATAGCAAAGAGTGATATCAGGTCTGCCTTCTGTATACTACTGGTCTATTCCAAGAATTTTGATTTGTTGAATTTCACATTTCAAGAGAAGTTTTATTTTGATAAGGCCATATCAATAGGATGCTCAATTTCATGAGCACCTTTGAGAAATTTAGTTCTGCCCTGGAGTGGGTGGTATGGTGGTGGTCTGGGTGGAACCAAGTGACTCACTACCTTGATGATTTCCAATTTTTAGGAAGTGCAGGGTCAAGTGACTGTGCAAGACTGTTGCATTCATTTAGAGAAACTGCTGGCCAGGTAGGGGTTCCCTTAGAAGAGGGGGGAAATGAAGGTCCTATCATACTGCTGATGTACCTGGGGACTGAACTGGACTCCAAGCAGGCTGTGTCACATTTACCAGCTGTGACAAGCTAGTGGCCCTGAAGGCAGACATTACACGGTGCATGATGGCTAAGAAGGTCACATTGAAGCTACAGTCACTTTTTCAGTCTTAACTTTGCATGTCAGGTAGTAGCTCCAGGCCAGACCTTCTTGTCAGGACTGTATGCAAAAACGGTGGGAATGCAGGTCCCATGCCTTCATGTGAGACGTAAAGGAGGACTTGCGGGTATGGGTCTCCTTCCTGAAAGAGGAAAATGGAGTGAACATATCGATATAGAGGCTTCTGTAATAAGCCAAGCTCCAAATCCAAGTGCACTCAGACACAGCTGGATGTTTCAGAATGGGCCTGTTTTTCAGGGTAATATGGTGGACTTTCAGCACGGCTGGTGGAGTAGGTAGAGGTGGGTTTTACTGGGAACTTGATTTTCCTGGAAATTCTTCCTATTGTGGTAGCAGTCCATTTGTGATATGTCAGATGAGGAATTTAGAGATAATTCCATTTGGTTTTGGTGTGATAACATTGCAGTCGTTCATGTAATCAATACCATGTCCTCCAAATCAGTGAGGGTAATGAGGTTGGTGAGGGTATTTGTGCCTACCTGTCTACATTATTGCATTCTCTACTCTTCCAGGCACATTCCCAATGTCAGCAATGGCATAGCAGATGCCCTCTCTCACTTTCAAATGGAGCTCTTTTGGGCACTGATCCCCAAAGTGAGCCAGATGCTGGAAGCAGTCCCCCCAGAGCTGTGGCACCCTGCCACACAGGGGGTTGGACTAGATAACTCTTGACGTCCCTTCCAACTCTGTGTTTCTGGTCATAGTGGCAGACAGTCTATGCATGTTCAAAATTGCCACTGCATATGTGCAGAACAGCTGCCCTTTCCGAAAATGGCAGCACATGTGAAGAGTGGCCATGGCTGCCACTTTGCGCATGCACAGTGTTTTAAAAATGTTCTTTAGAATCTTGTTGATGATGGGGTCGAGAACAGCTGATTTTCAGTTCATTCTTGATTGGGAAAATCTCATCAAGAGCCAATTCTTGACATTTTTGAGAATAACAAGATCGAATTTAAGCCCTAATATAATACTTAGCAATCATTGGGAATGCAAATAAACAAATGTTGTTTATATGGAATGTGATTTTAATGGCATAGAAGGATTTCTGGTTTCATTTTATCTGTTTTGATATTTGTTTTGGAAACACATTATTTGGTCATGATGTTGATTAACTGAAGTGGCTTTAAAGGTCCAACACAGATTGTTTTTGCTTAACGAAGGGGCACAACTTCAAGTGGGAGAGAAATGAGTGTATGAAGAATTCTTTCTCCCCTCCTGAGGATCGTTGTCCTCATCCCCCTCCCCCCTTTGGAGATGGGAGGAAGAGGCCAAGGCTTCCAGGTGATGCACAATGGGAGATGGGGGTGGTCAAGGGGAGGAAAGGGAAAGCTGCTCTGGAGGGCTGTTTGGCCCAATGCAGACCTGGGCAGAAAGAAACCCTTGCAAGACAAGGGCTTCCTCCACCACCCCACAGTATTAAGCCCCTGTCCTTTCTGGGGTGGAGTAGTCAGGGATCATTGGGCAATATAAGAGAGAACACACACCCCCTTTGAGACTGGCATTGTGGACTATGCTGGCTCTTTCTGAGGGAATGGGAAGGAATTTCCCCCCATTGTACTGATTTTCCAAGGTTGCTGTTGAGGTTTTCACCTTTCCCACAGTGTCTTCACCCTTCTGATTGCTTCTTGTGCAATCAAGGGCACATTCAGTTCTCTTAGTGTTAGTGATAGTTGTATGTTGTTGCAACTCTGGTGGAGATCCAGTGCAAAGGGCAGGGAAGCCAGTAGGTGGGAATGAAAAATGGAATAGAAGCATCTTCTTATGAGACAAAAGGAATGGGGGAGGTCATGAGCAGCCCATGGCTTACCCTCCCCTTCCCCCCAGTCAGCATTAAATACTTACGGGTGATTGGGGTATTGACTCCTAACCTGTTACCTTATCACCTTTTTCTCAAATCAGCAATCACTGGCTGGTGTTTAAGTCCACAAAAATGGTTTCATGAGGTTGAACAGGGAGCTGAAAGGTCTGACTTGTGGAGAAAGATTTAACTAGCTAAATTATAGAGTCATTGGAGTGGCTCTATGGTTAAGGTGACTGCATCACTGTGTAAAAATCACAAACATTCTGTTCATTATGGATGACTTATCCTATCCGTGTGTAATCTGGTAGGGAGGACTGCTTAGGTACAGAATGTTGGAATCTGTACAAATTTCAGCCAAATTGAATGAAAAATAAGGAAGTTACAGATGTTTAAATTTTGGAGGCAGAATGACATTTTTGCCCCTGTGTGAATTTTGTCATAGAGACTTAGTTCTGGGAGCAGTATTAAGAAATTTATCAGAACTCAAATATTCAAGTTCAGCCTCTATTTTCTCATGTTTTGAAATTCGGATGTTTTGAACATACCCACTTTGGCAAATGGGGAGAGCAAGAAAAGTGGCTTCCCTGCTGTCTGCTTTACTAATGTTCTGTTTTGTTATGTAGGGAGATGAGTTTTCATGCAAGCTAGTGTTGTATGAACCTGAGAAGATATGGATAGGACAGAGCTGGGACTGAAAGCAGAACTCATTGGCTGGCTGTTCCGGTTGCCAAGTAAACTCCTCAGCAGGTGAAACTGACTGAATCCCAAGGAATGCTGATTGGAAACAATAGAGACAACAGGAATAAAAACTCTAACTCTGGTTGGTGGCCAGAGCTTTTCTAGGTGGATGTGGCAGCCTCATAGGCTGCCGGTCCCACTGTCAAGGAGGTGGCGGGGCCACGCTGAGCAGCAAGGGGGGCAGGGGTGTGAGGAACATGTCCGCACGTCCCCCCACCCTCTCCACAGCCCTGGTTGCCAGCATGTTAGTTCAGCAGCAAGGCCTATTTCTGCTTGGGGTGAGGGCTCTCACCCTGGGCAGGATCAAAGCATGATGGTGCTTAACACTGTCACATTTAAAAATATCCAATGACTCAAGAATAACATAATCTACAAATCCCTCAAGAGTGGAGAAAGAAAACAAGAAAATGAACTATTTAAGGATATAAGTAGTACTAATGGGATGAAAATAAGAAAAAAAATATTTAGGGTGATTATCAGGAAAATAATTTCTGACTGAGATTTATTAGGCTGTGGAATAGTCACATTAGGATAGTAGAGACTAATTGCACGGGTCATTTAAAATAGAATAGAAAAGTGCATCGCAAAGATCAATTATTTAACGAAGAACTATAGTGGTTAATCTAAGAATTCCTTTGTACTGCTAACTTTAAATTAAAATCTTTTTTTATTACAGTTTATTTAGTACCTCTAAACATAGGATTCAGCATCATCGGGTGTTTTTTGATTATTGGGGCTCACTGGAGTCTGAAGTTACTCTAAATCCTCACCCCTGGAGCTGCCTGTTACCAGCTCCAGTGTCCCTGGTCCATAGTCTATCTGTTCTGTATTTCCACCTCCACACACCATAGAGTTGTGGGTGCTCACCTAGCTCTCTAGGTTGGTAAATACCACTCCATAGTGCTGACTGGGGCACTGGACAGGCATAGAGAAGTACCATGGGTCCGTCCAACAGACAGGCAGCAGTGCCATGTTCAGCCATTGGCTCAGCTTTGGCTGACCTGCTCATCGCAGTGTACTCCTGGATCTTCTGGAACACCACCAGCAGGTCTGCCCCAGAGCAGCCACAGATTGCTATGGGTTGAACATATAGTATACACCCTTTAGATGGAATGGTCAACGCAGGGACAATGGGGACACCCCTGGAGCTCCTGTTTGTCTGTTTATGCCCACTGAGACTTGATGTGAGAAACTGGAAAATCAAGAGGAGAGGGGAAAAAAGGAGAAAAGAACAATAAAAAGAAAAGTCTCCACATGTTGGTTATTAATCACGGCATAGGCTTTTTCTAATAGAGCCCTCTTACCAGCAGCTGGCATATGGCATGCATACAGCAGATTGAGAATCACTGTGACATCTACAGACTTGCATGTCAAAAAGGTCCTTGATGGTGGTGGTTGTTTTGTTAACTAGCAGTGAGAATTATTTTTGTTTGTTTGTTGGAAGAGGAAGGTGCCTATGATGAAGAAGGTCAGCCACAGCTGTTGCACAAATATAAAAAGGATTAGAGTAAAATAATAACTGAAAAAATCATAGTTCAACCAGTCCTCTCTTTTCATCTTTATTTGGTTATGGGCAAATTAGAGAGGCAGATGTGCAATCTGGGAAGCTTTCCAAACCCATTTTTGAGAAAATTAGGTGTCCCGAACATGGATGATTAAACATAGATCTCTTGGTAACAAATGATGTTTCCATCGGCACTGGAGATGTTTTGCTATGAGCACAAGCATGGATGGCTTACTCTTTGGGATAAATCCAGAAATTTGGGGGTAAAATTAGCTTCGTCAAATATTTTTTGATTATATTTTTCTTTGTTTCTCACACTTCTTCCCTCCCCCATCCCCACAGTGTGTGAACATGTATGTCGGTGGTTCTCAAACATTTTGCCTGTGTGATCCCATTTTGAGTCTGAAACACAATGCTGTGACTAGAGCTGCAACGGATACTAAAATTAGTACCCGCGAGTAATATCTGCATTTTTTGAGCACCCCTTCAGGCAACCGATGAGCTTCCGGTGGACCAGTTGGGTGTCCGGTGCCTGAAAAAATGAGTGTTACCCGGAGAAACTGACAAGTTCCAGCTGGAAACGCTAGAGTCAATCTTTGCAATGCTCCAGCAAGGGCTTGTTGTTTTCAAAGACAGGAGGGTTTTTTTCGCCACATGGCGTAATGATAGACATTGTGGCTGGGAAGCCACTTTTAAAACTGACACACGCTGACTGACAGTGCTGTGTAGCTGGGCTCTGCAGTGGTCCCAGCCAGGGCTGGTCCCTTTCAATGGCCAGTTCAGCCCACTCAGTACCTCTCACCTGTGATTCCTATGCCTGAAGGAATTCCTTCTTTCAGGCATAGGAATGAATGCCCGATGGTGCCAGAATGGGGTTGGGCTGATTTGAATACTCCAGATTCATTAGGGGTGCTGGATTAAAGTTCTAGCTGTGACCCCAAAGAGTAATGGAAACATGCAAAGCATATCTAAGATATATTCAGAAATGTAGGTCAAGCGGTTTCCTCAAAATCGGGGCTTCAGCAGTCGCCTGTTTATAATGAACAGTGGCTGTACATTTAAGTTTCAGGCAGCTACTGATGCCTGAAAATTTATTGCTTGAGATTGTGACCCTACTTGCAATCCACACCCACAGTTTGGGAACTTGCTCGGATGTATGTACTGGCACTTTTTATGTACTTTTCATCACAGAAACATTTTTGCAAAGTCCTTTTGAATATTTCTATTATTTTCTTAGACAACAGATTACCTAATATACAAATTTGACTTTATATTTGCTCCTTGGTTTAGATAAACCATACATGCACATTATCAATAGCTTTTTGGCACACATTTCACCGAAATAGCTAGGGCCCCACATATCGCAAAGACTGTCTCCTTCCTTAAATTGAGGGACCTGTGTTCACAAAATAAGCAGGGCCCAGGACAGAGAAGGAAGAGGAAAAGATAGATGCTGAAATGGGTCTTTGCATTTTGTTACCTGGACTCAATCTTGCCTTTCAATCCTCTGATTGACTTTAATGGGGATTGGAACAAACCCTAGTGGAACTTGCTGTAAAGGTTTCTTGATTTTGGAACATGCTCCTCACAGTCTCAACACTGAGTGAGTCCAATGGGTTTTTATTCTCAATGATAATTAAAGCTCAAATTAATTGATTCCTTCATCTTCACAAATACCATTAAGCTCTCTTAAAGTATGCCCAAATTCAAACGTGCAAAGATTGCTAAATTAATTCCTTCAGGCATAGGCCACTTGGGGCATGCATTACTAAGCAAGAACTTTTAGATCCATCATCTGGTGTGTTCCATCATCTAGTTAGACCATGGTTGCTTTACTATGGGGCATGGGTTAACCAATCAACAATTCTGTGCTTACAGAAGTTCAAAAAGTACTACCAAAATAATGAACAATGAAGTATCAACTAATGAAGTGCACAAATAATGAGCTACTGAATATCAAACGAACTATCAACTATGGAGAGCTGTTTCTTTGAACTCTGAATATGATTCCTGATAACAAATTAGCTTCATATTTTAAACAAATATCACAATTTTAACAAATACAAAGTTTACTGAGAAAATTGAGGTCACCACTTGAATCAATGCAGGAACTTCCAGGATCAAAATCCTCAGTCCTCACTTATCTAACAGGATAGGTGAATACCTGGTGGGGCTACCTGATTGGTTCTAGGTGGTCCTTTGTTCCTCTGAAAATCTTAGAAAACATTTGTCGAGCTTGGATGAATTATATGCATGTGAGTTTCAGCACAGGAAAGGAAAGCAATTAGGAGGAAGAAGATAATGGCGGAGGCTCAGCTAAGCTGCAAGATTTCAGTCAATTAATCACAGGAATAGGAAACGGTATATGTTAGGTATGGAAACAGCAGTCAATAATTTTGAAGTTTTCTGTGAGCAAGGAGGCAGTTAAGTATGGTGATGCTGGCTGTTTACTCTGAACAATTCAGGGAACAACAGCCTGAATAGAAAGAAATTGAGTTATTCGAGGTGGTTTGGGGTAGTGAGATTCTGCTGGGTCAGACACTCTGAAATTTGCCATTTCAAATCCACTGGTACATGAGATGCTCATGTCCCATATAACTCTTCAAAAGAGTCTGAGAAAATTACCAATAGGTGTGTTAAATTCGCCTAGATAGCCTCCATCATTTGTGGCATAAAATAAACACAACACCCCTCTGGTCTCTGGTTCTGCCCTTCCACCTCTCCCCATTGGAAAAAGTCTGGATTCAGTGTCTGCATTCCTTTATTGTGATTCTGTTGAAGGGTTACAACATAGTTGGTGCCATACAATATTGCGTCCTTTATGCTACAGTAATAAACAATAATGTTTATTAGACACTAGCTTTTGCCAAGGTCAATAAATAAAACAAGACAAGTAATACAAATAAAACGGCAAATACAAACAAGAGCCAGATCATATTTAAAAAATAAATAAAATTTACACCATAATATGACCCAGTTATGCTACAGTAATCCTTAACTATAGTAATATATGCTATAGTAACCCTTATGCTATAGATATCCTTAACACGAATCATCCTGATTCCTGACAGATTCAATTTCATTACTGGAACAGCAAAGCCTTTTCAGAGCAGTTAGTGACACATGCTTCATTTGTTGCCTGTTGTCTTCATTCCATCATGAGGAACCAATAAATTGGCATCAACTAATACAGCACACCAAGAAACGATACTCTCTTCCTCTCTCAAGAAGCAACCAGCAATGAGGTGAGTCAGCCTGAGACCCAGGGAGTTGAATAACTCATCCAGTCATGTTCGGGTACCAGTTCGATGGGGTGTCCAACTGGCCGGGTACCCAGTTGCAACTTTAATCCAGAAGTCTCATGGTGAGAGCAGACAGAGCCAGACAATCCTGCTCATCAGGCACAATTGAAATACCTAAAGATAGGGTAAAGCTTTCCCAGGGATTGGTCCAAGGCTGAGAACCATCTCTGATGGGAAACAAGAAAAACATTAGACTTTCCCCCCATGTTTCATTCCCAAAGTTTTGATCTTGCTGTCTCTAATATGAAAACACAGAGGGCACGGTACATACAATTTATAAGTTTGTCTGCCCTTGAGCACACAGGCACACACTGAATCCAGACTTTTTCCAATGGGGAGAGGTGGAAGAAAGGAAAAACTCCACATGTGACATATGTTACTTCTATTGCTCAGTAGGGAAGGGAATTCATGTTGATTTATGGATTCTTATTAATTAAGGATACATATCTCAATTTTTATGGGTTTCTGGATTATGGATTCATATTTCTGGATCCCCATAAAGTTCATTGGCATGGTGCCACATGAATGGCATTGGCTTGGTGCCACTCCAATGAGCTGTAGGTGGGGGAGGGAGAGATGGGTAGAGGGGCTTTGCTGGACGATTTCTTTCCAGGATGGAAGAGACCTCCTCACTCCCCCCTACCCCAGCTCCTGCTCAGAAAAGCTGAGCACAGGAAGAACCCAACACATCTTGAGCAGCGGTGGGGAAGGAGTAGGGGAGCAGTGGCAGATGAGACTTAAGGAGCAGCCAGCACTGCAGCTGGGCTGTGAGTCAGCCTGGAGAGTTGGGCTATACTTGTCCCTTGCTTGTTGATTGACATCCAAAACTGGATAACAATCGGCCAGCAAAACCCCTCTGACCGCCTCCCCTTCCTTCTCCCCCATAAACTCATTGGAGCAGCGTCAAACCAATGCTACTCCTGTGGCACTCCTCCAATAAGCTTTATGGAGATACAGAAATCTGGAGATCATAATGGGCACAGGATTTATGGATTAATCTGTAATTGCTATGGATTAATCCAAATCAGTAAACCATTTCCTCAATACCTCAATACCATTTCCTTCAACACCTCAATAGGCCAAGCATGGACAAAGGGGGAAAAGCAGCCACCACCACCTAGCTCCAAAGGTTGATTTCAATCAAATTTTGGAGAAGAGCCAAAGAGTCAAAAGCAACTGGGAGCTGAAGAGACCACATCTTCCTGAGAGAGCCTGCCTGCTCTACACTCTCCAGGGTGCTGAAGACTGGTGAACCAGAGGGAACCAATTACTGGATTGGATTGAAATAGAAGCTCTTGAGGCCTCAAATGTCAAAACATGTGCAACTAGACTTTCTTTGGAGAAGCCTGCAGGGGGAACACCATCACTTACCTGCTTTGCTGCTGGTGCAGGGGGGCTTTGCTTGCCTCGCTGCCGCCGCCGCTGCCATCTGCTGCTGGGGCTGCCGCCGCTGCTCCCATCCCCGCCAGACACCTGCGGGGAGAAAAACAACTAACCGTGAGGTTGGGGGCTAGGGGGGGAACGCAGAGGGGAGCCACGTGGGCTGTCCTGTCCCCTCCCCCCCACCCGGAAGTAGCGGGGGCATAAAGCCCCGGGGACAGTGGCTGAGCCGCAGAAGCCTGCAGGGGGAACACCATCACTTACCTGCTTTGCTGCTGGTGCAGGGGGGCTTTGCTTGCCTCGCTGCCGCCGCCGCTGCCATCTGCTGCTGGGGCTGCCGCCGCTGCTCCCATCCCCGCCAGACACCTGCGGGGAGAAAAACAACTAACCGTGAGNGTCTCTCTATTTTCCTCTCCTTCTCCTGGATCTCCCCCCTTTTCTGTCCTCTGCCCATCCCCACACAACTGCAACTACAATCATAACTCCCTCCAGCTCAGACTGCTTAAACTGGGCTGATTTCCAAAATGGTGTCATTTGAACAAGAATATTGATTGGTGGATACAGCATCAATCAGAATTCACGTTACACAAGTGGAGAGGGCTGCCACCTTAGAAATCCCCCCTAGCTTAGCCAGAGTGAAGCAGGTAGGGGCCTGGCAGTCGTTCCCTTCTTATATGATCCTGATTCCCTCCCCTACATTACATTCTGCATCTCCCTGGAGATGCACCTCTCTGTTTGAGAGTCACTGGTTTGATACATTATTGAAGGTACTTAGTGGTGATGAGGAGGAGGGCAGTACAAGAGGGCCTGTTTAGTATAGAAGAGTTAATGATGTTTTGGCTCTATGACTATATATGTGGCTTGGAATTAGCAACCTAATATGCAAGCATTATATCTAATAATGGGACTAAAATGTTATCTTTAGATGTCATAGCTTGTGAAATGTCAAGTAGCAATTTACACAGAGCAAAATGACAGACCCATTAGAATACTAATTACTGAAGCACAGTAATCATACTTTTAAGTTAATGGGAGTGACATCACACTAAAATTACCTTCCTTTCTTTGTTCCTCAGTGCTTTTGTTAGATAAAATTCATTATTTTGTAGAATAGGTTTGGGGTGTTTTGTTTGGTTTTTTGCCTCTCAATAGAGACTTACATCCCTTTTATCTGATAGAAAATTAATTTGTGTAGAAATCAAAATAAAAAGTACTTTGTGTATTTTAAAGATATCAACAAAAATTAATAGAGTTGCTACTTTTATAATATCATTTTTAAATTCTATTTTTACTTTAGGAAGCTTCTTTTTCAGATAGTTTTGGATATCCTTTCTTCAGAAATCTGCAGTCGAAAAGTAAAGTTAATATGTGTGTATTGTGTGGCCCAGGAATAGGCCTAATAATCATTCCCTCGTGATTATCTTTTAAAGGGATTTCTATTTTTAATTAGGTACATTAAGACCATTTGTAATAATCCTGGTGGAGGTTTTCATCAAATTAAGTTAGGTGTAAATGAATTTGGGAAGTGCATTTTATCCATGTTGTGGTTTATAGCAATTTTAATGAAAGAGCTGGAATCAAATGAAACTTGGATTATGATGTAAGTGTGCATTACTATCCTTGAGCCAGGCAAGAAAACAACCTAAAACTTTAGAGTATTGATAGGCTGAATAGACAGAGATGGTAATTCTCTGGCATTTAAGGAGAGGAAGAAAATAAGATAAGATTTAGAAATCTTAGGTCTAAGGTAAGCTAATAAATCTAAGGTAAGATTTAAGAAAATAAGGCATTTATTTGTTTTCTTATTTTAAGTTTTAGTCTAGAACTCTCTGTAGTGGATGGAAATCTTCTTAAATTTTTCTTTGAGAATGCTAGTGGGGACAGGTATAGAAAGAAGGACATTCAATAAATCAACCTAATTCCAGGTTTTCTTTGTTCTTATCTAATAGAGCTGGCTAGCATTGGTGGCTTTTTCCCCAAAACGTCAGCTCAATTTTTATTTAAAATGACAGAGAAGGAGACAAAGTGGTTTGAATGATCTCTTTTATTGGGACAACTGCTGTTGGTGAGAATGAGCAAGATTTCAGGTCCCACAGGGCCCTTCCTCAGGCATGTAGCATAGTCAGTCAAAAATAGGTAAACGTAGGGCGAAATGTCAGGTGAAGGAAATACACGTATGAAAGGAACTGGGTTCACAGTGGTAACACAAAGGTAGACTATCCAGTTGAGATAGTCTGTCAGTTACAGAGGGGGCGACAAAGTGGCTAAAATGATATATTTTAGGAATTTGGCACAGAGCATAACAACAGGTAAAAATGCAGTAGACGGTAAGATATTACAGGTGTTTGTAATGTCTGGAGAAATTTGGTCCTTGTTAAGTCCATTATTTTTGCTGTTAAATAAAGTTATGGATTTTAGTTCATACCCCACACATCCACTGCCTGCCCACCTCCTGTACCTGGCGCCCAGTGAGCTGTGTGGGAGAGGTATGCATGTGGGAGTCCATATGTCACAGGTAAAGTGCAAAGTGCATCCCTCTGCTATAGCCAGCTGCTGCTGCAGCTGTTCCCTCCCTGGCTCCCCGGTACAGAAATGACACCACTGTCCAGCTAAAGGTGGTGTGGGAGGGCAGTTTGTACTGGGGCACAAGTAGTGACAGCAGCTGTCGGAAGACCATGTTATACGCTGGTCATTCAGGGAAACCATTCCACCCACCTGCCCAGTGACACAGTTTGCTGCTGGATACTGCCTTTCCCATGGTTGCTTTCCCCACCCCAACTCATCCATGGTCACGTGGTACTGCTGGACATGGGGTTGAGATTGGGCCTGTGCCTCTGCCCTCTGCTTGTCCTTGCCCTGGCTCAAGGAATGGGGTTGAGGGGAGGAGGGGCTTCCTACAGGAAACCAACTTGGCTCTACTGTGCCTGTCTCTGCTGTCAGGACTACAGGGTGCCTGCCAGACTCCCCTCACTCCTGAGACCCTCCAACGAAGAGGAGTGGGGTCTCATGATGCTGATGCTGCTAGGGGAAGCCTGTGGAGAAGGGGATTCTGCCCTGATGGTGGCAGGGGACGAGGGGGTAATTAGAGGGTTGCTCTGTGTGCTGAGGAAAGAGGAGATGTGCCCAAGCTGCCTATGGGGGCCCATCTGCTGCTGACAGGGTAAGACCTGATCTTTTTTTTAACTCAAGAGTTGTGCAAGGGTTTGTGCAAGGGCTTCATCTACATTGTTCCGNTCTGCATTTTTTGAGCACCCCTTCAGGCAACCGATGAGCTTCCGGTGGACCAGTTGGGTGTCCAGTGCCTGAAAAAATGAGTGTTACCTGGAGAAACGAACAAGTTCCAGCTGGAAATGCTAGAGTCAATCTTTGCAATGCTCCAGCAAGGGCTTGTTGTTTTCAAAGACAGGAGGTTTTTTTTCGCCACATGGCGTAATGATAGACATTGTGGCTGGGAAGCCACTTTTGAAACTGACACACGCTGACTGACAGTGCTGTGTAGCTGGGCTCTGCAGTGGTCCCAGCTAGGGCTGGTCCCTTTCAATGGCCAGTTCAGCCCACTCAGTACCTCTCACCTGTGATTCCTATGCCTGAAGGAATTCCTTCTTTCAGGCATAGGAATGAATGCCCGATGGTGCCAGAATGGGGTTGGGCTGATTTGAATACTCCAGATTCATTAGGGGTGCTGGATTAAAGTTCTAGCTGTGACCCCAAAGAGTAATGGAAACATGCAAAGCATATCTAAGATATAGTCAGAAATGTAGGTCAAGCGGTTTCCTCAAAATCGGGTCTTCAGCAGTCCCCTGTTTATAATGAACAGTGGCTGTACATTTAAGTTTCAGGCAGCTACTGATGCCTGAAAATTTATTGCTTGAGATTGTGACCCTACTTGCAATCCACACCCACAGTTTGGGAACTTGCTCGGATGTATGTACTGGCACTTTTTATGTACTTTTCATCACAGAAACATTTTTGCAAAGTCCTTTTGAATATTTCTATTATTTTCTTAGACAACAGATTACCTAATATACAAATTTGACTTTATATTTGCTCCTTGGTTTAGATAAGCCATACATGCACGTTATCAATAGCTTTTTGGCACACATTTCACCAAAATAGCTAGGGCCCCACATATCGCAAAGACTGTCTCCTTCCTTAAATTGAGGGACCTGTGTTCACAAAATAAGCAGGGCCCAGGACAGAGAAGGAAGAGGAAAAGATAGATGCTGAAATGGGTCTTTGCATTTTGTTACCTGGACTCAATCTTGCCTTTCAATCCTCTGATTGACTTTAATGGGGATTGGAACAAACCCTAGTGGAACTTGCTGTAAAGGTTTCTTGATTTTGGAACATGCTCCTCACAGTCTCAACACTGAGTGAGTCAAATGGGTTTTTATTCTCAATGATAATTAAAGCTCAAATTAATTGATTCCTTCATCTTCACAAATACCATTAAGCTCTCTTAAAGTATGCCCAAATTCAAACGTGCAAAGATTGCTAAATTAATTCCTTCAGGCATAGGCCACTTGGGGCATGCATTACTAAGCAAGAACTTTTAGATCCATCATCTGGTGTGTTCCATCATCTAGTTAGACCATGGTTGCTTTACTATGGGGCATGGGTTAACCAATCAACAATTCTGTGCTTACAGAAGTTCAAAAAGTACTACCAAAATAATGAACAATGAAGTATCAACTAATGAAGTGCACAAATAATGAGATACTGAATATCAAACGAACTATCAACTATGGAGAGCTGTTTCTTTGAACTCTGAATATGATTCCTGATAACAAATTAGCTTCATATTTTAAACAAATATCACAATTTTAACAAATACAAAGTTTACTGAGAAAATTGAGGTCACCACTTGAATCAATGCAGGAACTTCCAGGATCAAAATCCTCAGTCCTCACTTATCTAACAGGATAGGTGAATACCTGGTGGGGCTACCTGATTGGTTCTAGGTGGTCCTTTGTTCCTCTGAAAATCTTAGAAAACATTTTTTCGAGCTTGGATGAATTATATGCATGTGAGTTTCAGCACAGGAAAGGAAAGCAATTAGGAGGAAGAAGATAATGGCGGAGGCTCAGCTAAGCTGCAAGATTTCAGTCAATTAATCACAGGAATAGGAAACGGTATATGTTAGGTTTGGAAACAGCAGTCAATAATTTTGAAGTTTTCTGTGAGCAAGGAGGCAGTTAAGTATGTTGATGCTGGCTGTTTACTCTGAACAATTCAGGGAACAACAGCCCGAATAGAAAGAAATTGAGTTATTCGAGGTGGTTTGGGGTAGTGAGATTCTGCTGGGTCAGACACTCTGAAATTTGCCATTTCAAATCCACTGGTAC